>CM076684.1:35835402-36292902 GCA_038501925.1 Xenopus petersii | reverse complement strand
AGGCTGCTGTTTTTCCTTCTCAATGTAACTGAATGTGTCTCAGTGGGACAGTTTTTTTACTATTGAGTGTTGTTCTTAGATCTACCAGGCAGCTGTTATCTTGTGTTAGGGAGCTGATATCTGGTTATCTTCCGATTGTTCTTTTCTTTGGCTGCTGGGGGGAAAAGGGAGGGGAATGATATCACTCCAACTTGCAGTACAGCAGTAAAGAGTGATTGAACTTTATCAGAGCACAAGTCACATGACCAGGGGCAGCTGGGAAATTGACAATATGTCTAGCCCCATGTTAGATTTCAAAATTGAATATAAAAAAAATCAGTTTGCTCTTTTGAGAAATGGATTTCAGTGCAGAATTCTGCTGGAGCAGCACTATTAACTGATTCATTTTGAAAAAAAATGTTTTCCCATGACAGTATCCCTTTAAGCTGGATCTTCAAATGGAAAGTTTCATCAAAATGTTAGTGAAAGAAGAGGTATTTTACAGAAAACGTCACCCATTGTAGCACAGATTCCCGTAGGTCCTGACAAAAAGTCAACTACTAAGCCTAAACCATTCAAAGTGCCACACTGCAACTACAGCTTTAGTTACCGATGCCTGCAAAATTCCATATAAAGGTGGCCATACACGGGCAGAAACAGCTGCCGATATCGGTCGTTTGGAACAATTTGACAGCTTATCTGCCCGTGTATGGGGGCTTCCGACGGGTCTTCCCGATCGATATCTGGCCATGATATCGATCGGGAAGGTTTGATTTTTAACCGACCCTTCTGAGCCCCTTGGCCTTGGCCGTTGGTCGCATATCGGGGAAAGATCCGCTCGTTTGGCGATGTCGCCTAACGAGCGGATCTTTGAGTCTATGGACACCTTAACACTGAATGAACAGGAAAGTGATACATAAGAAAACATAAGAGTATTTGCACCCCCACCAAAAACCTTTCAGCGCCCGTGTGCAAGAGCCCCAATACTTAATATTCTGGTAAACAAATACTCACCTCTTTGAAAAGGGAACTTCTGAACTCACTGTGATTTTACTCTTGCTTCGTTCAATTGACACTACTCCTCCTCCCAAGTTTCCGACCTTGCCATTCACTTTGATACGGTCGTGCAAAAACTGCTCCTGTAATCATATTGTCAGTAATGAGAATGGCAAATATAAAGCTTAGAGAAAAACCCCACCAATCACAAAACTGGTGAATGAAGTTGTGGTCAAATACAGTTTTCAATTAGTCTTTGTTTTCAGTAATTCAAGTTTTTTTTCCGGCAGCCGTCAGGGTATTTGGCTTATTCACCGTAGCAGCTAAGCAGCAGTTTGGAAGGCAGGATGGATGAATAATAGCAACAGCTCTGAATAAGACTGACAAAGTTTGAGAATAGTAACATTGAAGCTGTGCATGTATTCCTTTTGTTGCAATGTTCAGCTTCAGAAAGAAATAATACAGGTTAATTCACAAACATAAAAAGGAAGACCAGCTGAAATGTTGGCTAGAAAAGGTCACACTAAAGCAGAACTTCTGTTTTAACTTTAAAGGGGTGGTTCACCTTTATGTTAACTTTTAATATGTTTTAGAATGGCCAATTCTAACTTATTTTCAATTGGTCTTCATTATTTATTTTGTTATTTTTGAATTATTTGCCTCCTTCTTCTGACTCTCCAGCTTTCAAATGGTGGTCACTGACCCCACCTAAAAATGAAATGCTCTATAAGGCTACACATTTATTTTAACTTTTTATTACTCATCTTTCTACTCAGGCCTTCTCTCATTTATATCCCAGTCTCTTATTCAAATCAGTGATTGGTTGCTAGGGTAATTTGGACCCTACCAACCAGATAGCTGAAACTGCAAACTGGAGAGCTGCCGAATAAAAAGCTAAATGAATAATACCATCCCAGAACGCGTTAGGTGGTTCACAGCAGTTTTTTACCGATAAATCTATCCAGAAGTGCCGCCTGCCTGTGGAGTTTTTAAATAACAACCACAAATAAACCCTTTAATGTCAATTTCCTTTCAACTTCCCCCCGCCCCCCTAAAATAATGCTCAGTTTGGAGTAGCTCTTAAAATCTGTGGAGCCTTTTCTCCTCCCTTGGATAAAAATGCAGCTTCCTTGCTCTTTATATTTTATGGACTTTGATCTGCAGCTTTGTGGCTTAGCAACTATCATGCTGCTGGGAGAAACTAAATCAAAGCCAATAGCAAGTGGCTAAAATGATTACTGTCAGCAAGCTACTTCAGTTCACGTCCTAACTTCCCATTTAAGTGCCATGTTTGCCTGTTTGTTTAGCTGTCATTTTTATAAACATCTGGGATACAGAAACGTAAAAAGCACAGTTTGTAAAAATTACACCATCTCATCCAGTTATTGGGTTTTGCAACTGCCCTGACTTTTTCATTAAGTGTCGACCCTCCGTTTATTCCCCTCCCTCCTCTTGTACTAGCAGAGTACTGTAGAAAGAGTTATGGGTGGACATTAGTCTGTGCCTGTCATTCAGAAGCTGAATTAAAGGGGAACTATAGCAGAAATTAAAATTTAATATAAGCTTTGGCATACTGAAATAAGAAACTTTGTAAAAACAATATTCTGCACAATTTCTAAAATAATCGTGTTTATGTGAACTATCCCGCCCTCAGAATCCGTTTCTCTTCATTAAGCACTTGGATGTCAGATATTGAGTGACAGTTAGATCCAATATATCTTATAGGGGGGCTCCTTTCCTTTAGCAGATGAATTAGAGCTCACTCAAATAACTGATCACAGTACAAACTAAATCTAACAATATAACTACCGTTTGCACAAAGTCTGCATGTAGAGAAACATTGATAGAGTGAGCTCCAATACATCTTCTAGGCAAAAGGAGCCGACTATAAGATATATTGGATCTAACTGTCAATGATTATCTGACACCCAACTGCTGCATGAAGAGGGAATGAAGAGAAACAGATGCAGATAGAGGGATAGTGAAGATAAACTTGATTATTTCAGAAATGATGCCAAATATTTAATGGATTTTACAGGTATGGGATCGGTTATCCAGAATGCTCCGAATTACAGGAAGGCCGTCTCCCATAGACTTCATTTTATTTAAATACGCCAAATTTTCTAAAAATGATTTACTTTTTCTCTGTAATAAAACAGTACCTTATACTTGATCCCAATTGAGATATAATTATCCTTATTGGAAGCAAAACCAGCCTATTGGGTTTATCCAATGTTTACATGATTTTCTAGGAGACTTAACGTGTGAAGCCCCAGACCCTGAGCATTCTGGATAACAGGTCCCATAAATGAAAACTTCTTATTTCAATCTGCTGAAGCTTATATTAAATTTTAATTTTCGTGATAGTTCCCATTTAAGGACAAACAGCCTGCTAGGAAACTAAATGTAAGTGATTAACATAAAGATCTAAACCCACAAATAAGTTTTCCTCCTGAAAGAAATGGCAATTTTTAGTAACTATTAGATGCTATTTGTGAAGATAATTGCAGTTGAAAACAATATTTTCCTGCCCCTAGCTGCATAGTGGATTCTTTCCTCTTTTAATCATGGGTCCTGCTACATTTTTTCAAAATAAGAACCAATAGGGTAGAGAATAAAAAAAAAATACAAGTAATGCCAACCACACAACAAGAATAATATATAAAGTTGCTTAAAGTTTCCATTTCCTTTACGAAGCAATGTTATTTTTGGGTTTACACCATTTTTAAACCACACACTATTTTCCAAGAGCCAGCATTTAAAAACAAAAAAATGTATTTAACTGCAATTGGTATTTAGGCAATTGTCTAAAAAGAAGTACAGGTATAGGATAAGTTATCCAGAAATACGTTATCCAATAAATTAATAAACAGCAAGGCCATTTTCCCATAAACTGCATTTTTGATGATGAATGATAACTCTTTATTGGAGGCAAATTATCCTATTAGGGTTGATCCAAATCACAGAAGGATGAGAAAACCTCCCGATCCCGAGCATTTTGGATAATGGGTCCCACACCTAAACTTTCTCCATCCTATGCTTTAAGGCAACAAGCAGAGACAGTCAGCTAAATATACAGCTTGGCTATGGGGGTTTGCTGCCCCTGTTATAAGACAGGTTCTTTTTTTAAAAAAATGTTTTATTTCATCATGGTACAGTAATCAATGTTCCTGCTCACATAAATGTTGATTCCTGTACCATGATGAAATAAAAATACATAAATTTTTTAAAAAAAGCCCCAGGATTGCACTGCCAAATCTGTTTGTATAACGAATATCCCAGGAGCAGCACCAGCAGCAAACCATGGCCTATGATATAATGATGGTACCTATCAATATATCCCTATACAGACTGCAGTCGGCCTATCAGTGGAGCTAGAGGGGTGAGCACATGCAAGCAGATCTGTTGCCTGTTTACAACACAGGGGTAGAGCAAAGCAGACAATCCATTATGTGTGCCCTGGCTCTTAAGACATAGTTGATGCTGGTAAAATATAAAGTTGGTGCAGGGGTAAATTTCACTTACAAAATTAGCAGCATCCATGATACCATCTTCCACTGGATGAGTACAATCCAATGTGAATTTGAGCAGTTGCTTCTTTTTCTTGCTGCCCTTGGTAACGGTCTTCTTCTACAAGAAACAAACCAAAAAAACATTAAAAGCAATGCCTTGGATTTCATCAAAAGGATTTGCAAGCTTGCTAGAATTTTCATATTAGGGTAGCCTAATTCAGAAGGTTTGAAGCCCACAAGAAGGCAGCTTAGACATTGAAGGTTTTGCAAAACTACATTCTTCTGTCCCAGAATGCCTTATTTTGCTTTGCAGTACATCTAATCAAGCAGCACATCAAAGTAATGAAGAGCAGCGTTTTTATATCGAGGCATGATAAAAAGCCGCTTGCAAGCACAAACTATTGTCCGTTTTTGCCACAATAAAACACTGCTATTCACTACTTTTGTGTGTCGCTGGATTGGATTTGATTTACTACACTGAAAATTTTCCCTGGCACTGGGAAGGGGCATGTACCCAACACTGCAAAGCATGTTAAAGGATAAGTAAACTTTAAAAAAAATGTAAAATTGACGAGGGTGCTATTCTAAGCACTTCTGCGATGTACATTCATTATTTATTTATTTTGTTTTTACTCAAAGATATTAAGGGATACATGTACTGTTTATATGAATACATTTTGTTACAACAGTGCCACCTGCTGGTCAATTTCCGACCAGTCTGACCACCAAGTAGTAAAGGAAGTTGACAGGAGAGAGAAAGGCTTCTCTGATGTTCTGCTTAGGAAAACAATTAGAAACCTTTCTCAAATCAAAACATTTGAGAAAGGTTTCTAATTTTTTCCTAAGCAGATCATCAGAGAAGCCTCTCTCTCTCCTGACAACTTCCTCGACTACTTGGTGGTCAGACTGGTCCAAAACAAAATAAATTTATATCAACAGTACATGTATCCCTTAGTATCTTGGAATGAAAAAATAAAATAGTGAATGTACATGGCAAAAGTGCCTAGAATTCACTCTCGTGAATTTGAAATTTTCTTGTTTTAAAGGTTTACTTATCCTTTAAGTGTTTACTACACTTTCTACATTTTTGCATGGCACAAGAGTCCCTGCTGTATATATAAACTGGTATTAAAAAAGGAAAAAAAAAAGTGCAGCAGTGATACCTTGTCTAAGTGCACCCAGTGACAATTTGATTGTAACCAGTGGTTTGCAAACAGGTAAAAGGAATGCCACCCATCTATACTCAAATTCATAATCAGATATAAGCCATATAGGAGCAGTGACCAGCTCCATGTTGTAGCTCCCACCCTTCCCAACTATAGTCAGGTGATCCCACTGGTGTCTAATAAAAGGGCAGCCAAGTTTGGGAGTTTAACTTTGAAAGCAGCTACTAAGTTGCAGGTAAAACTGTGTTAAATATATACGGTAATGAAGCAATAGAATTCTTAATGAATCAGATGAAAATTGAGCGTAGGACTGGCCAGATATGGGATGACTTTGACGTAGTTGGCCAGCTTAAATATATTGCAATATATGGACAAACATTCCCTGTTTTGTTTAAAGGGTAAGGTATTTTTAGTAGCTTAAGGCACAAAATGTTTCAATGTCTTAAATATATTGATAATGGGTTGATTGCAGAGGACTCTTGAATTTGTCTAAAGGTGGCCATACACAGAGATCCGCTCGTTTGGCAATATCGCCAAACGAGCGGATCTCCCTCCGATATGCCCACCTTGAGGTGGGCAATATCGGGCCGATCCGATCGTGGGCCCTAGGGCCCAACGATCGGATCCTAACGAGGCCTTAACGGGCGGTCGGATCGCGGGACCGCATCAACGAATAGATGCGGCCGCGATCCGACAGGATTTTCTGTCCCATCCGATCGAGATCTGGCCGACTTTCAGCCAGATCTCGATCGGTGAAGCCCGTCGGGGCCCCATACACGGGCCAATAAGCTGCCGACACGGTCTGTCGGCAGCTTTTATCGGCCCGTGTATGGCCACCTTTAGTCAGCGGTTTTTACACTAGATATCTGTAACAACCCAAGTAATCCACATAAACAAAGAAATCAAAACAAATAAGTCCATAAATTAAGTTACTTGTAATGACAGGGAATAAGTATTGAACACACTAACTGAAATGTATTTAATATGTAGTAGAAAAGTCTTTGTTGGTAATGACAGCTTGAATACGCTTCCTGTATGGAGAAACTAGTCACCTACATTGCTCAGGTGTGATTTTGGCCCATTCTTTCACACAAACCGACTTCAAATCTTGAAGGTTCTGGGGGCCTGTTCTAGAAGCTCTGATCTTCAGTTCTTTGCATAGATTTTCAATTGAAACCAATTGAGAATTTCTCTATCCATTCTTCCTTCAATTATATGACGTCTGCCAGTACCATATGCTGAAACACAGCCCCACACCATGATGTTCCCACCAAGTGACTGTTGCTATGGTGTTTTTGGGGGTGATGTGCAGTGAAATTTCTGCTTCAAACATGGTGAGTGCAATGACATCCAAAGAGTTTAATTTTTGTCTCATATGACAAGACTATTCTCCCAGAATTTCATTAGCTTGTCCAAATGTTGTGCAACAAAGTTTAAATGAGCTTCAACATGCTTTTTCTTCAGCAGTAAAGTCTAGCATGGTGAGCGTGCATAGAGGCCATGTCAGTTCAGTGCATTCCTTAGTTTTCTTTGAAACAACTGTACCTGCTAATTCAAGGTCTTACTGAAGCTCTCTGCGAGTGATCATTGGCTCTTGGGACAACTCTTCTAATTATTCCTTTGAATCCTCTGTCAGGAATCTTGCGAGGAGCACCTGGTCATGGCTGGTTTAGGAAGAAATTATGTTCTTTCCACTTCTGGATTATGGTCCCGAGGGTGCTCACTGGAACATTCAAAAGCTTACACACGTCTGTAACCAATGTCATCAGTATGTTTTGCAACAATACAGCTGCAAAGGTCTTGAGAGAGCTCTTACCCATCATGAGATGCTTCTTGTGCGATACCTTGGTAATGAGAAACCTTTTTTATAGGCCATCAATTAGGACTAAACCGATGGATATTCATTTGCACTGATAGGGGCAGGACTGCTTTCTAAATAAGGACAGATTTTTCAGCAGGTTTCTTGGCTTTCCATGCCTTTGTGCCTCCTTTTCCTCATGTGTTCAATACTCATGTCATTCCATTTTATTACACATATCTCAAAGGTGAACAACCCCTTTAAGTTAACTTTAGTATGACGTAGAGTGTGATATTCTGAGACAGTTCGGTTTTAATTTTTTTATTATTCAATGTTTTTGAGTTAGCTTTTTATTCAGCAGCTCTTCAATTTGCATTTTAAGCAATCTGGTAGCTAGGGACCAAATTACCCTAGCAACCATGCATTGATTTGAATAAAAGACTGGCATATGAATAGGAGAGGCCTGAATTGAAAGACAAGTACTAAAAAGTAGCAACAACAATAGATTTGTAGCCTTACAGAGCATTTGTTTTTTAGATGGGGTCAGTGACGACAATTTGAAAGCTGCAAAAAGTCTGAAGAAAAAGTCAAATTACTAAAAAAAACCCAATGTAAACCAATTGAAAAAAGTTAGTCATTTTATAACATACTAAGTTACCATAAAGGTGAACCACCCCTTTAATTTATGGACATATTTGTTTTGATTTCTTTGTATGTGTAGGTTGTTACCAACATCTGGTGTAGTGTCAATAGCCCCATTAGAAATAGATTTACTGAGAAAACCACGGACGTTTTCAATACTTATTTTCACTGGTGTGTGCAGACAGGGGCGGATTTCAGCCGAGGGCACCAGGAGGCTGCGCGCATGCGCATACTATCTGACTGGAGCGCTTAATGCTCCAGAATCACCCAGCGGCTGGGCGGCGTGCCGCCCACAAATCTGGGCCTGTGTGTGTATGTATATACAAACAGACACACATCATGGGCGAGCGATATATTCATAGTTCTGAGCTACTATATAGCTTTCTTATAGTACTGATATGGTGGTTAATTAAAGGCATTGCCGCTGCTGGTTAGACTACAATCCCAATTCAAAGAGAATCACACTTTACATTAAAAGGGGAACTCTGGCTTCTAAACCAAAATTTGATAAAGAGGCCTACATAACACACAAACCCCTAATATATCCATCACAGTTACCTCTTTCTTATAAAAGTATGAATAAATGCCATTTTCTATGCTGAAATCCAGCTGTTTAACAGTTCTTCTCTTTCTGCATCATTTGAAATCCTGGCAGGGAAGGAGGGACTAAACACTGATGTTACAAATTGTAACAACTTCTCCACAGCTTACAGACAGTATGGAGAAACTACATAACCCACAATGCATTGCACTGTGATGTTCAATTCCTTATGTGTGCAGGGAATTGTGGGGTTTGGAGGATGCAGGCTGAGGATAGCTGGCTGTTGCTACAAAGTAACAGTAGTCAGCCAGCTCAGCAAAGTAGTCAGACAGATCAGCAGAAGAGCACTAGGCTTAGGGAACTGTCAGAAACCATTAAAAATCATGAAAAGTCCGCATATTTTTTGAATGATGTATATTGCAAAGTTGCTTAAAATTATGTTTACTTTCAAAAAGCTAAAGTTATGTTTTTGTGGAGTTTTTGGATCTAAGCAAAGGGACCCATGACACGATAGCTTGAGGCTCATAGGTTGCAACATGTATACTAACCCATGCTTGCTACATTATTTAGCCCAAGACTCGATATGCAGGACAATGTCTATTCGCCAGTTTTCCACATCTTCCACAAACACATTTAAATGCCTACACAAAAAAGTTGTACTGTTAGATCATGGGCATCCATGTTTGCGCCTCTACATTAAGATCACTAAACAGACACGCAGAACATGAATTTTTATAGATGTCGAGTTTGAAAGAGAAGACCTGGATGGTTGATGCCAGGACGCGTGTCAACTAATTTATTTATTTTTTTATGGCAGGGGTGTATCATGGTTACAATTGGTTTAACAAATACATCACTGGGCAGAAATTGGCCAACACAACTATCCATTTAATACCAGGCATGAATATAACCACCTGCTAACAGCAGCCAACATGTGTGTTGCATACATGCCAGTGCAGTTCAGCATTTATTTTCTCATAATCAGATCATGTGAATAATACGAAAGGGCCACTTAAGATGGGTAGGTCACCTTTAAAGAGAAACTGCTGCACTTTTTTGTAAAACCAATGCCGCAGTGGGCGCTCCCGGTGGGCAGGTTTCGTCACATACATGTGCATTAAAAGTAAGTTGTGGCACTAAGAGTCATTAGTGTGTTCCAACATGGCTGCCCACACCAGTAGCTCTTTTCCAGTCCAGGTGACAATGTTCGCTACCAGCAATTTGTCACAAATTAGTATTCTCCCCCCCCCAACATGCTCTAATCAGGCCACACCTATGGTAACTTTTTTTACGTTATGTTATAGAATGTCCTACCTTAAGCACACTATATAATACCTATGATTTATTAAAAAAAAAAAAATATCTTCCTCTTTGCGGTCAATTCCAGCTTGCAATTCATTATGGATTTTTTGGGGGGGGGTGACCGACCCCTAGAGCAAAAGGTGCCCTTTCCTACTAACGTTCCAGTCTGGGAGTCAAACCACTGACGGCTAGCTAGAGTATACTGGGCCTCTTCACCAGATGGCTACTGAATAAAATGACACATTTTGGAAACAAAGGATGAAAAAGCCAAAACCAGCATGTAAACTCACATTGCGACTGTAATTGTATTATCAGTAACATATTACAATCCAATATAAAGGCGAACTACCCAATTAGAGCGGCAGGCTCAGAGCCAAACCATTCGGTGAACAAGGGGTGCACGGCAGAGAAACACGACGAGACAGATTTAACCAACGTGCTGTTGTCCGCATCCGGCCTGCGAAGTTACGGCCTGTACCGCCCGTCATTAGGTACAGAGAGACATTCCAGCGGGCTGCCCTACGCCTTTGTGCAGTGCTTCGCTTTCCGTCATACACCCCCAGCTATTGGTGTAAACGCACCGTAGGGAAACAAGCCAATCGCGCAGAAGAGAGCAGGCCGCGCTGCCCATGCTTAACGTGCTGCCGCCTCCCTGGCCGCTAACACAGCGCATCTAACCTCCCCCCCGACACAGTTGCCCGGTCTATAGACTCCCATTAACCACGCGTACAGTCAAGAAACGACAGTAACCGTGTGAAAGGCCCTTTCTGCCCGAATAGAAGAGGAGCTCTGTACTAACCACAGGAGCCATGGCGACTCGAGACGGACGAAAAGGAAGAAGGAGGGTCAGCGCATGCGCTATGTAATCGGTTAAGGGAGAAGCAATCGAGCATAGAGAACCAGAAATCATGTACCGATTGCCGACTGTACACATTAAGCGCAGATTCAATGTAAATGGTAACGGAGTATTTTTTTTTTATACCAGGACGGGAGGCTGCAAACCATAAAATACTATTCTGTAACTCCAGTTACCAGAGAGACCGCTAATTCAGATATGTTAACTAAGCCCACGTGTTAGTGTAATAATGATCCACAATTGATTCCTATTTCCTTTTCAAGGCAAAATGGCAACGTAAAATAAGGTTTTCAAAATGCCCCGAGCAGATCATGTAGTAATATATCTCTGGTAACCCATGGCAACTTGGTATTTAATGGTTCAAAGTGGTGCCAGATTATCATGACAACGTGGTGCAGTCTGAGGCTGAGCCCCTAATCACAATTTACTTAATTGGGGCCCAGATATACCGGCCTTCCTATATATTTATCTTTTTTCCCTATTAATAACATTGGGATCAACTATCATTTTTACTGGCTAGGCCAGTAAAATACCGGCCAGGTGGCAACCCTACTAGCCAGTAAAACACCTGCCAGTGCCGGTATTACAAATTTGTAATACCCTTAACAAAACCCCTTGGCCCGCCCCCAATCCGCTGGAAATTTAGCTTTTCTCCTCCTTCTGGCCATTGTCATGACATGGCTCTGCCCCTTTTACTTCATGGCCCATCCCTTTTGCATCACAGGCCACCCTTTTTGTTCCCGCCCCCACCACCAGCCGGTAAAAAATTTATGAAAAGATGGCAACCCTAGGCCCAGAGGCAGGCACTAGCCCTCAGCAATTATAAACGTCAGTGTCGTAACTACAGAGCAAGCAGACCTGCGGCTGCAGGGGGGCCCAAGAGCTATAGGGGCCCCATGAGGCCCTAAATAATGAGCAATTTCAACAGATGAAGACAATACAGAACTTGCGGAGCATTTCGGCAGCTGAATTCATAAAATCTTCATTTATTAAATATAATTAAAAGCATATATATCATAGCAGTCACATATACCCCATGTCACTGCTATGATATATATGCTTTTAATTATATTTAATAAATGAAGATTTTATGAATTCAGCTGCCGAAATGCTCCGCAAGTTCTGTATTGTCTTCACATGATATTGGCCTGGACCGGGGGCGTGTTGTGTGTAAGCATACAGGTTTGCTGAATCTCTCATGCAGGTGAGAGAGGGGGAGTGCTCCCATTTGTCTTCATACGTGCAATTTCAACATATAATGGTAAAAAAAGCCCAGTAACATCTGGTTACGCCACTGATAAACACCTACTTTTTTGACACCCATTAAAATACTGCCAACTGACTGAAGTTTCCAACTCAACTAACTCAAAGCAAACCTGCAAGATGTGAGATGTCCGCTACTGGACTATCAGAGAAATGTTATTACAGTCTTCTCTATTTCCAAGAAATATTCACCATGAATTGGTATATTTACCAAAGAAATAAGGAGACAGACACGCTTTCTAAGTGGCAAAATGTGGAGGTCATTTTATTAACAAATTACATTTAAATTATCCAATCCACTTTTAAAAACCAAATAAAGAAAAAAAATAACCTTCAGTTAAAGAGATGTGCCGTCATAATATTTTCAGTGCCTTCTTCCCCACATTACAGCCAAGCTGGCACAAGGGACGCAACATCAGCAAAGAATGTAGCTTCTGGCTTCTTTTTCTTATTTATGTAGCAACATCGCATTTCTGGCAGTGCGTAACAGAGATTATACCTCATTCACATCAATCCCTGCCGCATAAGAGTTTACAACCTATGGTTCTTATCACATTCACAAATAGGGTCAATACTGTTATTTATATGGCACTGACACATATACACAGTACTTTACAGAGATTTTACAACACTCACAGCAGTTTGTGCCTCACGGGAGCTTACAATCTTTCACATTCATACACAGTAGGGTCAGTTGTCATTTGTGGGTTATAATTAAAAATTAATGGAATCAATATGGATGATGGAGTGAATGGTGTACATGAATTACTGAATTGATTACTAGTAAAGTGAAGATGCACAGAATTCTAGGGTGTTATAAACTAAACATAGAAGTATTAGACACAAGGTGTAATTGAGTGAAAAGAATTAAAGTGGGATCAAGAACATAGTGCACAGGTCTTTTCATTCTTGGCATTTTGGATTGACTCTCTGTATGGTAAAGCTTAGCTCAATGCTTAGCTTATACTCCTTAAAACTGGATGTTCGCTAGCCTCACCTCCATGCTGTAAGCTTAAAAGGCACAACTGTCTGTCCTCTGTAAAGGGGGCACACCTTATTCCCCACTAGGGTTGCCACCCAGCCGGTATTTTACCGGCCTAGCCGGTAAAACACCTGCCAAGGCCGGGGCCAGTATTACAAATTTAACGGCAATGTAGCTGCTAGTAAATCTGTAATACCCCTATTAAAAGCCCTCGGTCTGCCCCCAATTTGCTGAAAACTCACATTCTTTTCCAGCGTCTGTCATGGCTCCGCCTCCTTTGATGTCACGACACGCCCCCTTACTATCCGCCCCCACCACGGCCGGTGGAAATCTTTTTGAAAGGTGGCAACCTTATTCCCCACATTATAGTCAAGCTGGTGCTAGCAGACTAAACAGTAGCGAATAGCTTAGCTTCTGGCTTGTGGATTATCCTACAGCAAAGCAGGAGAGCTCAGCAGACAGTGGTCTTTACGGACACACTTTGGGGCCTCTGAATTTCTCCAGCACTACCTATGGAGATCCTGCCTCACCTGGGTCACCAGACAGACTTAACAAAACAGGGGATGTTCCCCTTCCAACACGTTTTACTTTCCAGTTGATTTCAGAGTTTACTAGAAATTAAGTCTTTTTCCAATGACTTTCTATTTTCTGAAAAAAACTCTGACTAAATCAGCACAGGTTTTTGGGGCTTATTTATTAATACACTTTTCCGAAAATGTTGTTGGTGGGAAAAAATCCGATTTGCACGATTTTTTCGTATTTTTCATTCGATCGTCACGATTTTTTCAGATTTTTCACCCAAAACTCAGAATTTTGCTGGAAAACTCTGAAAACTTCGGGGTATTGCCAAAAATCCAGCGCACATAAAAAAATCATTGGGAATTCTATTGACTTATATGCAACATCGACAGGTCTGAGATGCCGGATTTTCAGATTCTGACTTTTCCCACCCTCGGGGTTTAATAAATTACGAAAAAATCTTGATTTTTTTTTAAAAGTCAGATTTTATTAAAAAAATAAATAAATAAAAAAAATTTTTTTGTGATTTTTGCATTTGGAGTTTAGTAAATAACCCCCCTAGAGTTAATGACTCTGAGTAGGGCCAAACCCTGGTGTTAGCAGTTTAGAAATGCAAATATCTTAGAAACTGATAAAATATAAATGTAAAATGCAAAAAATCTGAGAAAAGTTTACTCTGCTGTGCCTATTCCTCTAATTAATATATAGACAAGTTCAGAACATACATCTGTTTCACATAAAAAGATAAATCTGTAGTAAGCAGGGCCTTAATAAGGTTATTATGCGTAGGAGCCCAGAATCAACAGAAAAGCCCTAATCCTGTGTATTAACATTTGCTAAAAAGGCATACAATCCATGTTATGTATTAGATACATTAGAGATATCAGAGGCAGTGTGGTCAGACAACAAGACACACTATACACAGTAAAAGTCAGTAGTTACTGGCACATCCGGACCATTATATTCAATGAGAGGCAGTGGCACACCAACCACGAGAGTCACGCCAATCAGGGAAAGGCAGTGGGTACTGATAGCCCAAACACATTGGGGCTCATTTATCAACACTGGGCAAATTTGCCAATGGGCAGTTACCTATAGCAACCAATCAGTGATTAGCTTTTTGAAGCCAGCTGCAGGCAGAACAATTAATGCAGCAATTTCATTGGTTGCCATGGGTTACTGCCCATGGGCAAATTTGCCCAGTGTTCATAAATGACCCCCATTATGTTCAGTGAGAGACAGTTGGTATTGGCACCAGAAATTGACTACATTGAGAGGCAGTGTGAACCGATACCCTAGGCACACTATATACTGTACATTATAGTGAGAGGCAGCTGTTACTGGTGTATATACAGAGGCAGTGGGTACTGGCACCTCATGTACAGTCATATGGAAAAGTTTGGGAACCCCTCTTAATTCTTTGGAGTTTTGTTTATTATTGGCTGAGCTTTCAAAGTAGCACCTTCCTTTTAATATATAACATGCTTTATGGAAACATAAGGTTGGGTTGAATTCATCCGACCCTTGACTTTAACAAGTGCCCCATTCCCTGAACTAGCCACATAGTCCCAAAGCATGATGGAAGCTTGAGATGCTAAAAGCTACCGAAGTTTGCAAGCCGCGAAAAGAGCCGGAAGGTACCAATTGGAGCAGAAAGCCATGAAAAGAGCAAAAAGCCATCAATTGGACCCAAAAGCTGCTGAAGAAGAGGAGAATGAAGAAGACCTTTAAAGGTAAGTAACACTGAACACCAATGGTATTTTATTATTTATTTTTTTTAAACCCTGGCCACCGATGGTCTTTATTAACTTTTATGGGGGGAAATTGGCCACCAATGTTTTTTTTAAAAAAAAAAAAACTTTTATGGGAGAACCTGGCCGCCAATTTTTTTTTAACTTATAGGGGGGACCTGACCACAAACGATTTCTTGGGGTGGGCAGGGACAAGGGGGCCCACAAAATTTTGTTGTACGGGACCCCTTGTATTCTGATGGCTTATATACTTTACATTGGTGATAAAACAACAACTTCCACTAAAATACAGATACCCTTCAAATAAGTCATCATTCCAGTAACTCAATTCAGTAAGACTCTGAACTGAAAATACCCTTTACTGGCACTTACAGTGATTTGGAGGAGGCAATAGGGGCTAAGGACACTTCTTCACTGGCTGAATATACCTTCTGTGCTGTCACCCTCACACCAGTGTTTCTGCTATAGAACACCTATACATAACATATACAGTACCCCTGGTTCATTTGATGTAAATGTGTTGCATGTATATATATATATATATATATATATATATATATATATATATATATATATATATATACACATAAACAGTCTCTACAGTGCTACGCAATATGTTGGCGATATATAAATACATGTTAATAATAAATACAGAGCACACATCAAGAAAACAAAATACAGTAGCTTGGGTGCTAGGACAACACAATACTATAAGCACTTGACAGAACTTGGGAAAAACTGTTGAGTTCTGGATGTTTCTTCATAGTAATAGTATAATTTTGTCTTAGCAGCCAAACTCCTGTTTTTTATTTTCTTACATTTATCTACATGTATAGATTTAGCAGGAAATATAATATAATACATAACACACATTTTATGTGGAGTTTGCATTATGGTAGTGTTTGGCTAACAAAAGATAATCCTTTGTTTCCTTATACTGGAAGCTGCCAATCTAACCAACTAGAGTGGCATAAATCAGATACCGCTCATACAAAAGATTCTGTATAACAGTGATCATAGTTTTTTTTTTTAATCGGTATAACTTTTTTATTAGAGAAAGCAGAACTTTACACAATAGGCTAGGATATATTCTTGTCACTCAATATCCCTGGCTGCATGTCACTGGCATTATTCTGGCCCCAGCAAAGGGCTTTGCATTTCTGTCATTCCATTGTCTCAAACAAGTGAGTGCTGGGACCACTCAACAAAGTGTAATTGGAAATACCCAGCAGAAGTACAGAGAGGAACCCTCTAAACTCACAAATAACTTAAAGTAAGTTCATTTTCAACTTTGGCATTTCAAATAACCCAGTTTGAGTTTTTTTATATCATTGATAGGTACAGCACAGAAATCTTTGTTTCAGTTTGGGAAGCAGAGGTTTTGTTGGTAATTTAAGACCACTGTTACATAGGTGGGTCCTAATCCAGCAGGCACCTGTAGCAGTTAAAAATATAGAATAATGAGCTGCTGCTTTTATCTCTGTTTCTGTTGCTAATTTTACATTATAAAAAGCTAGTTCAATATTGTGTCCTTGAGACCTCCATAATAACCTTGTGTCACAGAGGGGAAACGATCAGCTAATTTCATGTTAGTCTGCTGGTTCTGTTTTAAATGTTATTAAAGGAAATTGCTCATTGTAAAATTAATCATTGTGATAATATGGTTATATTTATAAATAGTTAATTTGTTCAGCTAATCCTTCTCTATGGCAGTCGTAAAAATCTAAGCAACTGCTCTGAATTTTGTAGTAATATTTAGAGTTTTGTTGACAAATTGCTGACAAATTGAATTGCTTAGCACAGATAAAAATCGGTGTAAAAATCTACAGCAATAACAATCAAATACAGGTATTGGATCCTTTCTTTGGAGATCCAATATTATGGGAAAGGTACAGTATCTCCCATAAAGTCCATTTTAAGCAAATAACTAATTTTTAGAAATTATTTTCTTTTTTTCTGTAACAATAAAACAGTGCAGGTATGGGACCTGTTATCCAGAATGTGTTGGACCGTTGGTTTTCTGAATAAGGGATCTTTCCTTAATTTGTATCTCCATAACTTAAGACTAAAAATCATGTAAACATTAAATTAACCCAATAGGCTGGTTTTGCCTCCAATAAGGATTAATTACATCTTAGTTTGGATCAAGTGCAAGGTATGGTTTTATTAAAAAAAAAGAAAATAATTTTGAAAAATGTGAATTATTTGGATAAAATGGAGTCTATGGGAGACAGCCTTCCATTATCCAGATACCCGTTATCCAGAAAGCTCCGAAGCAGGTTTCAGGATTACGGATCCCATGTCTGTACTTGTTCTTTGAGAGTAACTAAGCTGTATGAATCCACATTGATGGCAAAACAGTCCTATAGGGTTTATTTAAAGTTGAAATGATGATTTTAGCAGACTCAAGATATGGAGATCCAAAGTATAGAAAGACCTCTAATAAATAACACCCCAGGTGCCAAGCATTCCAGAAAATATATCCTATCCCTTTACCTGTACCTCTCCTTTGATCTATGTCATGCTGTGTGTTGCCTGACAAGATTCAAACAAACTAATTAGGAAACAGTAAACTTACATGTTGTGAAAATATGTAGAAAAAAGAAGAATACATAAAAAATAACAGTATTAAAACAGTGATGTTAGCAACCATGCTTATACTTGACAGGTTTTATCTGAAGAAAGATGAAAAGGAAATGTAGATGATATCAAGCACAGGAATAGTGGTAATGAACATTTGGCTACATTATTACTGGCTACAGTGATCTGCTCCTGTAATGACAAGACATAATAATGTTAGTTTTTAAGTTAAAACATTAGTACTGTAAGTAACACTGTATAATTAAAAAATAAAGTATTCCAGATTTGCAGAAAAAAATAGATTTTATCCAACACATTTTTAAAGGACATGTAAACCATTACATAAACTAATGCAACATTGCTGATTGCTTTCTCTTATTTTTTCTAGTTTTTAAAATACAAGGGGGATTATTTATCAAGGTCCGAATTTATCTCAATATCGGCTTCTACAAACTCGGATCTAACCCGCTCGGGTTTTTAACGCTTATTTATTATTACATTTTCCCGAAAATTTTCTTTGCGGGAAAAGCTCAAATTTTCACAATTTTTTCGTGAAGTTTCCCCAAAACCTCCGAATTTTTTGGAGTTTTCACCCGAAAGCTCTGAAAATATTGTGAAATTGCCCGAAACCCCCGACACAACCAAAAATCAATGGGACTGTTCCCATTGACTTTTATGCAACCTTGACAGGTTTGAGATGCAGTGTTTTTATATTCTGGCTTTTTAGCCCTCAGGGTTTAATAAATTCTGAAAAATTTGTGATTTTTTTAAAAGTCCAATTTCACGAATTTTCGGATTTCGGGGGAATTTCAGATTTTCGGAGCTTAGCAAATAACCCCCTAGGTGTTTTTAAACTGCTAACATAATTAATTTGAGGGAACAATACAATATGCTGCTTATTTCAACAAACTGGCAGGATAAAAAAAGATTTAGTGAGAATAGTAATGTCTTGGGGCATGGCTCTCTTTAGAAAATAAAGTTATTGAGTGAAGAAGAGTCATCTGCCAATATTCTGGTCAATTCTGAGCAGCATCTGAAGCCAGTCGGCCGGAATGAATGGCAGGTAATGCTATTGTTTCAAATTCATTATATTATCAGTGTAATTAGCAATGTCTGCTAATAACTTTAACCTCCTTTAAAAGGCTGGTACATCTTAAAGGAACAGTAACACCAAAAAATAAAAGTATTTCAAAGTAACTAAAATATAAGGTACTGTTACTATGCATTGGTAAAAACTGTGTGTTTGCATTAGAAAGACAACTATAATTGTCTACTGTAGCCATGGGGGCAGCCATTCAAGCTAAAAAAAGGAAAAAAGACACAAGATGCTTAGCAGATAACAGATAAACTCTGTAATAGAATACAATGGGAATCTACAGAGTGCATCTGTTATCTGCTGCGTAAGCTGTGCTGCGTAAGTCTACACAACAGCTTGTTTATATAAACTTTAGTAGTCTTTCTGAAGCATACAGACTAGCTGTACCAGTGCAGGGAAAAAGTACATTACATTTTAATTACTTTAAAACTCTTTCATTTTTGGTGTTACTACATGCAGTAACTAACCATTGACATGAGGAAGGGCCACATGGGTCATAACTGTTGCTTTTGAATCTGAACTGCATGCTAAGTATCAATTGCAAACTCACTGAGCAGTAATGTTCCATGTGGCCCGCCTTAAAGTCGCTAACTCAAACTTAGAGAGCTGAAAAGCAGGAAGTAGTGTTCTGCTCTGTTATGTTAGACTTCCAGTCACTCCAACCTTTATACATTTTTGCCTAACTAACTATATTAGTAGCATGTTTTATTTTGCACAGCCTATCTATTTACCCAGTTTTTTTTTTATACTGAACTATTACTTTAGGATTTCTGCTGTAAGAGTCGATTTAATAATGCTCACGTTTAAGAGCTAGGATTCTCTTTTTTAAAACTTTTCTATAAATGCACAGATCAATATATGAAGAAAAATAATGCCGCGTTGACACACCATGTTAAGCTGTGAAGCCTAATGTTTATGTAATGAAATCGTATGGGAAAGGAATCTTTATTATATAGAATGTATGTTTACCCATGAGTCTTGCCATAAAATTTTATAACCAAAGGTTTAATTTACTGCAGGTGTAATGTACCCTTTGCATAAATTTGGTGTAGCATACAACAGGAATGTACAACAGTTTTCTGCCTAACAAGTTATGATCACGGGAGCTTTCTGAGTTTTCTCTTATTGACTGAGCAAGCCCTTGTGTTTAGCTTATGCCAGTTGTCCATGGCAGAAGCACGGATGTACTTGATCTGTGCCCATTTTTCATCAGCACGTTGGCTGAACATCCTTCTGCACTTGCCCATATTTTCCAACTGCATTGAAGTATATGAATGTTTTACGGCCAGAAAGGATAATTTATGCCAATCATGCCATGTATAGTAGGTGCAGCACATAACCTAATGTATTTGTAAATTATGTACTCTGAGGGGCTTATTTATCATGCTGTGTAAAACATTGGAGAAAAACATCACTGGGGATGTTGCCAATAACAACTGTCACCTACAAGTTAGAATACAAAGGCAAAAATCTGATTGGTTGCTATGGGCAACATCAGGGCCTCCCACATATAAATAGGCAACATTGGCCACCCCCTCTCTACAAGTTTAAAAAAAACCTGGTGGTCAGGCCCCCCCCCCAAAAGTAAAAAAAAACCCATTGTTGTCCATTGTCCCCTCTATAAAAGTTAAACATAACATTGGTGGCCTGGGATAAAAAAAGGAATATCTTATTGCACTACTGCAAGAGCAACTGCATTTAGATATTTGAAAACCATTTTTAACTCAGGTCAGCTTATCCCCACACTGTCACATTTTTCAGATACAGCAGGAGGCGAAGAATGTAAATAAAAGGCTACATTTTGCCTGCTAGTAAATGTCACCTACAATTTTATGTAGTTGGTGGTACTTATAATAAAGATATTTATTATTACAATTTATAACATTATTTGCATCAATGGCCAAAAAATGTTTATAGTGTTTTTATAGTTTTAACCGTGTTAGCCATTGAAAATTTCAAACTCATGAGAAAGGTCCCCAACCCGTTTCACCTGTGAGCAACATTCAGATGTAAAAAGAGATGGGGAGCAACACAAGCATGAAAAATGTTCCTGTCTGGTGTAAAATAAGGGCTGTGATTGACTAGTGGTAGCCCCTATGTGGACTGGCAGCCTACAGGAGGCTCTGTTTGGCAGTACATCTGGTTTTTATGCAACCAAAACTTGCCTCAAAGCCTGGAATTCAAAAATAAGCACCTGCTTTGAGGCAACTGGGAGCAACATCCAAGTAGTTGGCTCACAAGCTAATGGTTGAGGATCACTGCCCTAGAATGGCCTGTGGCCTGAACAGAGACAGGAGTTTTATGTCCAGATATGACTAGCAAAAAAAACCACAGCTAAGGACAATCTACAACTTAAAAGACACTTAAAAGACACAACAATGTGCTGACTGTACTAGTGTTTGCTTCCTTGACTAAAGCTAAAGTGCTTACCCATGGGGGCTTATCATTATCTGGGCTGAAATATTGTCTTATCTTTACAGGTCATAATTCCTATTTGTAGTTTATTTATTAAAATCTGGTATTGACTTGTGAAGTGGATACGTTCTGGTTCCATATGTTATCCCTCTCAGTGGAACCCTTACCTGTATCTTTACTTTTTTCTTGTCCAATTCCTAATTTGCACTGTTGTGTTAACCTTAACCTATTCTGTCTTGGTCTACTTCAAGCTATGTGACCTGACTAAATCCAGACCCCTGGACTATTTACAACCCAACCTAATTATGTTTATCTCTACAAGTTATCTCTGACTATCTGCAACTTTCTAATTTATTGCCCATAAACCCTTTTTCAATAATCTAACAGTATATATAATGTGCCTTTCCAGTCTTTCATTTGTGTTTTGCCTGACGAAGGGGCCTGTGTGCTCCAAAAGCTTACAATTGTTACTTATTTAGTTAGCCAATAAAAGGTATCATCAAACTTTACATTTCCTGCATTTAATGTTTTTGTAATGGAAATGGTAAACTAGATTTATGCTATATAAACATCTCATGAGACTTATAATACTGCATCAGGTAAATATTTTGTGTATTGTGTCCTCCCACTCCTGCCTCACCATGGTGTTATCCACCTGCTTATGTTCCTCTCTAGATGACTAAAAACATGGAGGAGCCACACCATATCTAACAGCCTTGCACTTTGCGCAATACTCCAGGCTGCCAATGGTATGCCTGGAGTATTCCATTATTATGCCGTCAGGTATGACTATGACAGATTATGCCCTAACTTGTATTAGGCCACCTGCTCACCCACTAGACCAGTGATCCCCAACCAGTAGCTCGCGAGCAACATGTTGCTCTCCAACCCCTTGGATGTTGCTCCCAGTTGCCTCAAAGCAGATGCTTATTTTTGAATTCCAGGCTTGGAGGGAAGTTTTAGTTGCATAAAAAACAGTTGTACTGCCAAACAGAGCCTCAATGTAGGTTGACAATCCACATAGGGACTACTAAATGGCCAATCAAAGCCCCTATTTGGCACCCCAGGAACATTTTTCATGCTTGTGTTGCTCCCCAACTCCTTTTACTTCTGAATGTTGCTCACGGGTTCAAAAGGTTGGGGATCCCTGCACTAGACCATGTCTACTTTGATTTCAGCATTATTGAAGGGAAATATTAAGAAAGGCTCCAGCCAGTCAGCCTAAGAAAAATGGAAAGTTACGCAAGCCTGAAAACTGACAGCTAAGCCAAACATCTTCACAGAAGCAAGAGAGAAATAGTGCTATGTTGGCAGTTAGATTTCCATTTGGCATAGAGGAAATATATATAAATCTATGTATATCTGTGTGTGTGTGCTCTAGAAGTAATTTCTACATGTGACATGTGACTGTACATGTTATATGTTATGTTGAGATGTTATGTATATTACCTCCTCCAGTCCCATGAGTACCAAATAGAAAACAGTTTATAATAATTAAGCACAGTGGCTAAATCCATTCTTTCTGATGCCATCATTTATTTTTACACTATTAGCTTCTCAACATTGTTTCACTGTTCCTGCCTACAGATGTCTGGAGGGATTTTCTCTCCCCTTGAAAATCTACATGACTTGGATAAAGCCAACTGCCACCCACTAGCTTGTTTCTTGTGCCATGAGCAATATGAACACCCATGCCTTCTTGATTGCTACCATAACTTCTGTGCCAGCTGCCTGCGGGGTCGTGCAATAGATAACCGCCTCACCTGCCCTCTGTGTGGGTAAGAGACTATAAAAACAATTATTTTTTATAGATGATTTCACCAGTGATATGTACAAGGATTCTGAAAGCATATTGAACTTCTCTGGACTCCATTTTTATTATACAATAAAGTGAGGCTATCCCTGAACGATAATTTTTGTAACACCTTACATGTCATGAAATATACTGTACATTGTGTGTTCAAATATACAGGTATGGGACCTCTTATCCAGAATTCTCAGGACCTGGGGTTTTCCAGATAATGGATCTTTCCATAACTTGGATCTTTACACACTAAGTATTCTAGGAAATCATGTAAACATTTAATAAACCCAACAGGTTGGTTTGGCTTCCAATAAGGATTAATTATATTTAAGTTTGGATCAAGTACAAAGTACTGTTTTATTATTACAGAGAAAAAGGTTTTGGATAAAATGAAGTCTATGTGAGATGGCCTTTCAGTAATTTGGAGCTTTCTGGATAATGGATTTCTGGATAACGGATCTCATACCGGTATCTATGAATATGCTGGCAAACACCAGTTAATTTTGACAAATAAGTATATATACATTCTGCCATACAATGTACCCCATGAGAGACAAGTATATAAAAAGTTGCAGAGAACGGATTTCCAAATACAGGGCTCCAACACTCTGGATAAAACTTCAGAATCCATCAGGAACTCCACAATAATGTAAATGTTGCTTAACACAACTAATCAGAAATGCAGGTCTATAGCTCCAAGCGTAAACTAGATATCAGATCAGAAAAATGTGTTATCACCAGAAATTCTGAGACTGATATGCATTATTCTTTAATCCTATTGGCTGGATAAAATCCTCTAAAGTGCTAGTTTTGCCATAGAGCAAAAACATAAGTACTGTGACTGCAGTCTTTGTTGTCAATCATATTATGATTTTGGAAGAGCAGTAAGCAAAATAAACTAAGGTACTAAAGCAATTCGGGGTGAGTATAGGGCCATTTTTATGAAGGGGGATGATCAATATATAGTATATATATATATATATATATATATATATATATATATATATATATATATATATATATATATAAAACACACTCGTTTATAGAGTATTTGGAGACAAAAAAAATGCAGTTTGTTTTCGAACAAAACTATGTTTACGGTAAATATAAAATGCTTAGGAAAATTTCATGTAAGTTTTGTTTTCATTTGTAATGGATACATACATATAGAGAGACTCCAATCAGAAATGCTATTTCTTTTAGCAGCTAAAATAGAGCTCATATAAAGGTGAAGATATAAACAATGTACGTTCTGCCATATAACACTGTATTAAGAGTGAAATATAATAGGGCTAATGAGAGTGCCTGTAGCTTGGGTAGCTGTGGGAGCAGTTCTACTTTTAGCTCGGACAGAATGCAGGGAAGGAATGAGAGCCCAGCCACAGCCAGGAGAGTGATAAGGGGGATAAGCAGCAAACATTGTACTGATACACAGTATCATATGCAGGTCACATTAGTAGATACTGATAGTCTCAAAATAACATTTTGCCCTCCTTGCTGAAACTACTCGCTAAACCTGCTAATGTGCTTTTATAACTCTACTTTGTGACTATGTCACTGCACGTAGCTAACACACCCAGCCAAACCTTCATTTGTCTAGTTTTTAGAAAATGGGTATTTTTATTTAAAGGTATTATGAGTCCTTTTTACATGTGTCCCATCCTGGGTGTATTGTGTGTATAATGGAGGTATCTGGATATACAGTATTTGGATCAGGCACACAAAAAAAAAAATATTTAAAGCAACATTCATACATCTGGCACAGAAAGCACATTCACTCTGTCTATCTTTAGTTAACCGCTCGTGATATATT
The DNA here is from genome assembly GCA_038501925.1 of Xenopus petersii. Taxonomy (NCBI): domain Eukaryota; kingdom Metazoa; phylum Chordata; class Amphibia; order Anura; family Pipidae; genus Xenopus; species Xenopus petersii. The sequence continues at coordinate 36,267,887 of CM076684.1, read as the reverse complement.
ATATTAAAATAACTAACAGGATTCTTTCCAGCCCTGAAAAACACAAGGCAGTGGAGAAGACTAGTATGTACACACACATATTTAATGCCCTTGGGGGCCACGTTTGTGCCATATGTAATTGGACACTATGTTCTCATAGATAGCCTAACTCAAGGGAGTTTCAGCAAGCTGCTTGCTGCTGTGTCCACATACGTAAATGCCATTAATAATCCATAACTTTATATAATCTATAAACGGTCACTTGTACATTTCTTATGAATTCAGATTATGCCTAAAGTTTATATATTTTTTTGTGACCCTATTCCCCCTTCACTGGGATTGTTAATACAGGTATAGCATCTGTTAACTGGAACCTATTATCCAGAAAGCTCCCAATTACAGAAAAATATATACAAAAAATAAATTAAAAAATGTTCAAATGATTTGCTTTTTGTCTGTAGTAATGAAATGGTAGCCTGTACTTGATCCCAACTAAGATATAATAAATCCCAATTGGATGAAATATAATCCTATTGGGTTTAATCAATGTTTAAATGACCAGTAACAAAAAATTTTTAAAGAAATTTGTTTGTACTTAACGAAAAAAAAACAAAACACCAAGACACTTTTAACTTTAAATTCGCAAAGTCTTTATTAAGAAATAACTTACCGATTCTCTGCTTGTGCTCCTCTTCAGAAATGGCGACAGGGCGACGATCCATCGTGCAGTGCTCGATTTCTCCTCCCTGGAAGAGGAAACGATTTTTTTTTTTTTTTATGTTACTGGTCTTTTAAGGTAGATAGATCCAAATTAAGCAAAGATCCTACATGAGCACCATATGTTTTTCACTTTGCAAAATTTGAAATTCTTCCTTGCACCCATTGTGCATCTTTGTACTCATAAAAAGGAGTGCAGTGAGCTGTGCCTCATATAGGAAGGTGGAAGGTGTACATTAAAAGGGCTAGGCTCAACTCTACAGTGCATGGGTTTCTAATATTTCAGGTATTTTAGTGAGTGAGTGTAATAATAAGTGTGCAATGTATGCAGTGGTTTTTATCACAGGGGAAATGCAAAATAAGCTGATGCTGAACTACATTTCCCAGCTTCCTCAAGAACCTGTTCATGAATGCAACAATAGATGGAGAGCCACAGGCAGTGCAGCCTTGCTATTATGCACATTAAAACCACTGTTAAACAAAAGATGCTTTCAATTATTATTTTACTTTTATTTCCAGATGTGGTCCCAAATGTTTCTTTGGGTCCACATTTGGGCTGCAACTCAGCAAAGTTTTTTTTATCTTTTCTTCTCTATGACTTTTCTATTATTCAAATACGGAGATTTAATTAATATGCTGCTTATTTTTTATTAAATAGTTCTTTTAGAGCAGGGTTCCCCAACCTTTTTCATCCGTGAGCCATATTCAAATGTAAAAAGAGTTGCAGAGCTACACAAGCATGAGAAAAGTCCCTGGGGATGCCAAAAAGGGCTGTAATTGACTATTGGTAGCCCCTATGTGGACTGGCAGCCTACTGGCAGTACAGCTGATTTTTATATAACCAAAACTTGCCTCCAAGCCTGGAATTCAAAAATAACCACCTGCTTTAAGGCCACTGAGAGCAACAGCCAAGTGTGCAACATGTTGCTCGTAAGCTACTGGATGGGGATCACTGTCTTAGATCAAGTGCCTTATAGCTTATATCCCATGTCTGTTTGTGTGAGAGTATGTGGTCATATTTATTTCTATGTTTTCTGTATTAGGGTTTTGGGAACAAACTCACAACTAGAATGATTGCTTATTTATGAAAAAAAAACAGGATGTAAAAAACTTGAATCAATGCATTTGAGGGGACAAACTCGAATACTGGAACTGATTGAGTTATTGTCGAGAAAAAAACACGAATAGCTCAAATTTATTAAGTTTTCGAGCGCTAATCACCAAAAAAATTATGAAGGCTAAAAGCATCTTCAAATGGTTCAAGGGACCATTGACTTCTACATGACCTCGACAGATTTTAGCTGGTGTATTTTCAGATTTGTGCTTTTTTGCAGTTTAGGGGCATAAAAAAGTCATGATAAATCGTGAAAAATTCAAGGTTTTTATTATCCAGAAAAAAAATTAAAACTCAAATTTTTCAGGGAAAACACAACTCGACCTTTAATAACTAATTCTGTTAATACTGAACTGAGTTATGTATAATTCACAGGTACACTGTGCTCATATATTGGTGTGGGAATCCAGGCCAACTTAGACTAATTAGAGATGGACTGTGAGGAAGGCCAACATTTTATCTAATATGGGCAGCAGGCCCTTAGCTTCTGTTCATCATGAATATACATGACTTGCTGGCAAATGAGTCTTATCATCCATCTGCTGGAATAGACATGTTGCTGGCAACAAGTTGGGTAGAAAGCCATGTTTCCTGATGGTATAGTAGTGATTGCACTGCAGCTAATAATTATCTCCTGTGGATGTGACAGTGTGTTCTGCAAGTAGATTTGATGTTGTAATAGCACTCAGACTGTATTCCATATAGGCCCTACAGTATATACCTGGGATCCTCAGATTTCTGACATAATCATATTACTGAAATCTTTTCCACATTTTGGGGGCTGTGTAATATAAGTCACTAAAGTCACCCAGGAGCAGTCATTTGTAGCAACCAATCAGCAGGTAGCATTTACTGGTCACCCGTTTAAAAGCAAACACCTGGGCAAAGTTAGTGCCATTTATTATATATGGGGGATTGTGCATTGGATAACTCTCCCACTGCATGGAAAGGTCTGATCGCTCTTTGTCCTATGATTCTGTATATATTTATTATGTGATTTGTCTCCCCATGTATACTTTTATATATATTGTACTTTTATGCACTGAACAGCGCTGCAGCTCCTTAACAGCGCTTTACAAATAAAGTTATACATACATACATAGAGCGCCATCAGGATCTGCAGTTGAGCCTATTAGGGGGAGGGAGAGTGGACACACGGGGTTATTTATTAAAGTCCGAATGCCAAAAACTCAAAAAATTTCAATTTTATTTTTACTGTAAAATCCAAATTTTTAGTGAAAAAGAAAAACCTCAAATTTTTCAGGATTTATTGTCCCCAGAGGATGGAAAAAGTCAAGCCAGCATTTCAGACCTGCCAAGGTTGTAAATAAACTATAACAAACAAGGGAAAGTTGTGCTCACCACTAATTTTTAAAACCATTAAGCGGGGGTGCAATGAGGCTGTGACCACAAAATACATATAGACAAATACAAGAGTCCTCTGCACTCAAACCATTATCAATATATTTAAGACATTTTGTGCTGTTGAGAGCAGAGGAACTCTTGTATTTGAGGTTGTATATAAGTCAACGGGAGAAGTTCTGAAGATCCTGATCTGCGCTGGGTTTCGTGCAATAATCCGAAGATATTGTGGTTTAGGGGCAGACAATTTATATGGATTTTGATACATAACCCCCCCCCCCCACATGCCCCCCTCAGTCATCACTTTCAGAAAGAGCACTGCCTGACGCAGGCAGAGCTCCATTCAAGGACCTGTCTGTAGGTCTCTGCACTCTGAAGATCTCAGAGATCTGCGGCCATTCAACAAGAGCAGGACAAAGAGCAAAAAAATGTCCAATTGCATTCTACTTTTGAAAGGACCCCTTCTGTCTTTGATTTGGCTCTCAACTCATCCCATGCTGTGCTGTTTTAAGTGCTTTAGATCAGGCATGGGATCAGACTCAGATTGGCTATTTGTATATTCTGTCAAGGAGAACAAATAGGTGCTGCAGTTAACCAAAGTAGAAAACTCACCAAATGGAATCAGTGGTCCAGGCGCACCAGCCCCAGACCCTCAGCTCTGGGAGCGGTAAACCAATATATGCAGATAAACAAAAATGGGACATCTGGCACTCAATTTACAGGGCCAAAAATAGCAATATTTATAGATACAGTTACAAAATCTCCATAGGCCCTCTATACTGGAAGTGATAAAATGCAAGGAAGGGTGTTTTGACTGCTGTGTCTCGCTAGACAGCATTATGGAAGTCGAAATGCCAGTCTGGTACATTCTGAAACTGATGTTATAGTGCTTGCTCTCTCTTATAGGCACCAGTCAATAGTAAAAGGAAATAATGGGCTTCCTCCAGTTGACCGACTCCTTCAGTTCCTAGTGGACAGTTCTGCCGACTTTGATGAAGTGGTTCAGTGTGCCAACTGCGATCTTGAGTGCAAGAAACAGGTAAAGAAGCATTCAGTTCCTAAAGGTCTGCTCTGGTTAAGACTTGCAAATAACAGCAGTTTTTAGTTACATAGTTACATAGTTAAATCGGGTTGAAAAAAGACAAAGTACATCAAGTTTAACCCCTCCAAATGAAAACCCAGCATCCATACACACACCCCTACTTACTTTCACATAAATTCTATATACCCATACCTATACTAACTATAGAGTTTAGTATCACAATAGCCTTTGATATTCTGTCTGTCCAAAAAATCATCCAAGCCATTCTTAAAGGCATTAACTGAATCAGCATCACAACATCACCCGGCAGTGCATTCCACAACCTCACTGTCCTGACTGTGAAGAACCCCCTACGTTGCTTCAAATGAAAGTTCTTTTCTTCTAGTCTAAAGGGGTGGCCTCTGGTACGGTGATCCACTTTATGGGTAAAAAGGTCCCCTGCTATTTGTCTATTATGTCCTCTAATGTACTTGTAAAGTGTAATCATGTCCCCTCACAAGTGCATTTTTTCCAGAGAAAACAACCGCAACCTTGACAGTCTACCCTCATAATTTAAATCTTTCACACCTCTAACCAATTTAGTTGCACGTTAATGCCCTTTTTTATGCAAGACAGAACTTTATTTGCTTTAGTAGCCACAGAATGACACTGCCCAGAATTAGACAATTTGTTATCTACAAAAACCCCTAGAACCTTCTCATTTAAGGAAACTCCAAACACACTGCCATTTAGTGCATAACCTGCAATTATCAACATTGAACCTCATTTTCCAGTTTGCTGCCCAGTTTCCCAACTTAGACAAATCACTCTGCAAAGTGGCAGCATCCTGCATGGAACCTATAGTTCTGCACAATTTAGTATCATCTGCAAAAATAGAAACAGTACTTTCAATGCCCACCTCCAGGTCATTAATAAACAAGTTGAAAAGCAAGGGACCAAGTACAGAGCCCTGCGGTACTCCACTAACAACACTGGTCCAATTAGAAAATGTTCCATTTACCACCACTCTTTGTAGTCTATCTTTTAGCCAGTTCTCTATCCAGGTACAAATACTATGTTCCAGGCCAACATTCCTTTTAGATTTTATATGGTGAATCAGTGGGGACCACTTCTGCTTTGCTGAGCTGGGGCCCTGAGTTTAGTTCTGGCCTGAGAACTGCAATGAGCTTGTTTGTTCTCCCCCTGTCTGTGTGGGTTATTCCAGATACTCTAAGGGGCAAATTTACTAACCTCTGAAAATTCGCCAGCGACAGCTTCACTCACATCGCAACACTTCGCCAGGTCGTTGATTCGCCAGGACAACGCTAATTCACTAAAATGTTATTCTGATTTGTTCTGCAGAACACTGGTTCTGATTCAAAGAGTTTGCACAGAATCCTTGCCATACTCATACTGATATGAGGACTTTGAAATGGAACCCCAATACAAGATATACATGACATTTATAACAAGATATATAGACAATAACTTTCCCTGGCTAAATATATTTAGCCAAAACAATACTTGCCCAATTTTACACATATTTTTAGACAGAAGTAAACACTCTTGTTTCACAATATTGTGTTCTGTTTCATCTGAAGACAATGCTGAGAATATATTTGAAACTGAACAAAATATATTTACTATTGTTCTTATTTTAGTAAACTAAAATTCAGATTTAGCTACATTCATTGTTACATGTAAATGTTTGTTTGTTATCCTCAGTGCTCTTTGTATATATGGAAGCTCATCTGCCAGTAAGCTTGATGTTGCCTATTGAATTAAAGACCAACTGAATCCCATATTTCTCTTGTAGGATGGAGAGATCATGTACTATTGTAACACCTGCAATCAGCCTCTCTGTGCTAAGTGCAGAGATGAAACTCATAAAGCAAAGATGTTCTCTCGCCATGAGATTGTATCCATGGCTAAGCGTGCCAAGGATATATATAAAAAATGCTGTAAGTATGGCTTTTATCTGCCCCTTGAACATCATCCTGTAGTCACTTGTCCCACATACCCTGCAATAACACAAGAGGGGTTATTTATAAACACTAGTACAAATGCATCAATTATACTACACTATTAACAAAGCCTTTGATCTGTACATGCTGTATGCTTGCCCTAGTTTCATTGTGTTACACACACAACTGATTTGTACTTAAAGGGCAAGTCAACTCCAAAGTAAAAATGTGCCAAATAAAAGTAAACATAATTCTAAGCAACTTTCCTATATACATTTATGAAACATTATCAGTGCTTTTAAAGTTTTTTTGTAATAACAATTAGGGTCTGGCCACACGGGGAGATTAGTCGCCAGGCGACAAATCTCCTCTTCTTCACAGCGACTAATCTCCCCGATCTGCCTTCCCCTGCCTTCCGCCGGCTAAAATGTAAATCGCCTGGGGGCAGGCACATGGAGTGCTTCATTTTCCGAAATCACCCGAAGTTTCCTCGTGAGGCAATTACAGGCGACTTCGGAAAACGAAGCACTCCGTGTGCCTGCCCCCAGGCGATTTTCATTTTAGCCGGCGGAAGGCAGGGGAAGGCAGATCGGGGAGATTAGTCACTGTGAAGAAGAGGAGATTTGTCGCCTGGCGACTAATCTCCCTGAATCTACCCGTGTGGCCAGACCCTTACTATTGAAAGCTGCATTTGCTTAACTCTTGGTTGTTACTTTTTAAAACAACGTTGCAAAAGTCTTAGTTCCCCAGCAAAGACAGGTCTGTTAATCAGCTGCCTTGTCTTATATTGTAATCAACAGTCTCATCAGGGCAGATAATAAAAAGGGACAAACACTGCTTTCACTAGCATTACAAATAACTTGAAAACCATAGTGTCATTTAAGTATATTGCAAAGTTTTCTTTTAAATAAAAATTTTTTTTGGAGGGTTGACATTCCTTTTAATGATTAGGGATGTAGTGAACGTCGGAAAAAAAGTTCGCGAACATATTCGCGAACTTGCGTCAAAAATGCAAACGGTTCGCGAACGTCGCGAACCCCATAGACTTCAATGGGAAGGCGAATTTTAAAAGCTAAAAAAGACATTTCTGGCCAGAAAAATGATTTTAAAGTTGTTTAAAGGGTGCAACGACCTGGACAGTGGCATGCCAGAGGGGGATCAAGGGCAAAAATGTATCTGAAAATTACATTGTTGACACAGCGCTGCGTTTTGTGCTGTAAAGGGCAGAAATCACACTACATTTCTAAACCTGTGTAATAAAATGCTTTAAAACGTCCGGCGTCTACATGCCAATCAAGTTGTGTAAAGGTTACAGCCTGTTCACACGCAAAGACGAAACGCGGCGCTTACTGCAACGCAAAAAAACGCAAAGAGCTTTAATGAATGATACCGTCAAGTGAGCAAATAATAGTTGTTAATTACTAGTTGAGCTTGTCACCTCCAGGATGTTCGTCCTGTTGGTGGCAATATTTCTGTAGTGGTGTGTTTAGCAGTCACTGTGCATGTGCGCACGTGCACGGTCAGGCAGAGGTAATTCAATGTACAGTGAAGCGAACCAAAAAACACAGATTCTGCAGTGTGGGCCCAGTTTTGGTCTACTTTATTGATCACCTGCGGTGACCATAAAAGATGCGATTTTGCCACTGTTGCAGAACCCTGAAAAATTAGGCATGTGTACTTTCCTGAAAAATTATGTTTTTTTTGTCGCAGCCACTGAAGCACAGAGGCCAGAAACAATATGCCATATAAATGCTGAAAATATTAATTTTTTTTTGTCGCAGCCACTGCAGCACAGAGGCCAGAAAAAATATGCCATATAAATGCTAACAATATAAATTTTTTTTGTCGCAGCCACTGAAGCACAGAGGCCAGAAAAAATATGCCATATAAATGCTAACAATATAATTTTTTTTTGTCGCAGCCACTGAAGCACAGAGGCCAGAAAAAATATGCCATATAAATGCTGAAAATATTAATTTGTTTTTGTCGCAGCCACTGCAGCACAGAGGCCAGAAAAAATATGCCATATAAATGCTAACAATATAAATTTTTTTTGTCGCAGCCACTGAAGCACAGAGGCCAGAAACAATATGCCATATAAATGCTGAAAATATTCTTTTTGTTTTGTCGCAGCCACTGCAGCACAGAGGCCAGAAAAAATATGCCATATAAATGCTGAAAATATAACAAAATTTTGTCACAGCGACTGAAGCACAGAGGCCAGAAAACATATGCCATATAAATGCTGAAAATATTCATTTGTTTTTTGTCGCAGCCACTGAAGCACAGAGGCCAGAAACAATATGCCATATAAATGCTGAAAATATTCATTTTTTTTTGTCACAGCCACTGAAGCACAGAGGCCAGAAACAATATGCCATATAAATGCTGAAAATATTCATTTTTTTTGTCGCAGCCACTGCAGCACAGAGGCCAGAAAAAATATGCCATATAAATGCTGAAAATATAACAAAATTTTGTCGCAGCCACTGAAGCACAGAGGCCAGAAAACATATGCCATATAAATGCTGAAAATATTCATTTGTTTTTTGTCGCAGCCACTGAAGCACAGAGGCCAGAAACAATATGCCATATAAATGCTGAAAATATTCTTTTTTTTTTGTCACAGCCACTGAAGCACAGAGGCCAGAAAAAATATGCCATATAAATGCTGAAAATATTCATTTTTTTTTGTCACAGCCACTGAAGCACAGAGGCCAGAAACAATATGCCATATAAATGCTGAAAATATTCATTTTTTTTTGTCACAGCCACTGAAGCACAGAGGCCAGAAAAAAATATGCCATATAAATGCTGAAAATATTCATTTTTTTTGTCACAGCCACTGAAGCACAGAGGCCAGAAAAAATATGCCATATAAATGCTGAAAAAATTCATTTTTTTTGTCACAGCCACTGAAGCACAGAGGCCAGAAAAAATATGCCATATAAATGCTGAAAATATTCATTTATTTTTGTCGCAGCCACTGAAGCACAGATGCCAGAAACAATATGCCATATAAATGCTGAAAATATTATTTTTTTTTGTCACAGCCACTGAAGCACAGAGGCCAGAATAAATATGCCATATAAATGCTGAAAATATTAATTTTTTTTGTCACAGCCACTGAAGCACAGAGGCCAGAATAAATATGCCATATAAATGCTGAAAATATTCATTTTTTTTGTCACAGCCACTGAAGCACAGAGGCCAGAAAAACTCAGGATTTACCTGGATTCAAATTAAACCAGTAGGGTTTGCACCCTAGTTTGTAACGGTGGTGGAGGGAGGAGGACGCTAAAGGACAGCTGTGTGTGGAGTCATGAGGCGTGCAGAGAAGGACAGCTGCATGGGGAGTCAGAAACTCAGAACAAGTCTTCCGGCATGCAGTAACCCTCCGAGATCCACCCCTCATTCATTTTAATAAAGGTCAGGTAATCCACACTTTTGTGACCTAGGCGAGTTCTCTTCTCAGTTACAATCCCTCCTGCTGCACTGAAGGTCCTTTCTGAGAGGACACTTGAGGCAGGGCAAGACAAGAGGTTCATGGCAAATTGTGACAGCTCTGGCCACAGATCAAGCCTGCGCACCCAGTAGTCCAGGGGTTCATCGCTCCTCAGATATCTGCAGTTAATGCCAGGTAGTCCGCTACCTGCCGGTCGAGGCGTTCTTTGAGGGTGGATCCAGAAGGGTTCTGGCGCTGCCTTGGACTGAAAAACATTTGCATGTCTGACGTTACAGAGTGGCCAAAGTGCTTTGTCCTTGCAGGTGCGCTCGTGGCAGGATTACTGGCACCTCTGCCCCTGGAATGTTCATGAGTTCCTGAAGTGACATCACCCTTAAAAGCATTGTACAACATGTTTTGCAGGCTGGTTTGTAAATGCAGCATCCTTTCGGATGTACGTTGGTAACATTTCTGCCACTTTATGCTTGTACCGAGGGTCTAGTAGCGTTGCGACCCAGTACAGGTCCTTCTCCTTAAGCCTCTTGATACGGGGGTCCTTCAACAGGCATGACAGCATGAAAGACCCCATTCTCACAAGGTTGGATGCAGAGGTATCCATCTCCGCTTCCTCGTTATCAAGGACTGCATCATCCACGGTCTCCTCCCCCCAGCCACGTACAAGACCAGGGGTCCCCAAAAGGTCACCACTAGCCCCCTGGGAAGCCTGCTCCTGTTGGTCCTCCTCCTCCACAAAGCCACCTTCCTCCTCTGACTCCACTTCTGACACCTCTCCCTGCGTTGCAGCAGGTGCCTGGGTTCGTTCTGGTGATTCCGACCAGAAATCGTGCACTTCCTGCACCTCGTCACGCTGGTCTACAGCCTCATCTGTCACTCGTCGCACGGCACGCTCCAGGAAGAAATCAAAGGGTATTAGGTCGCTGATGGAGCCTTCGGTGCGACTGACCATGTTTGTAACCTCTTCAAAAGGGTGCATGAGCCTGCAGGCATCGCGCATAATCACCCAGTAACGGGGGAAAAAAATCCCCAGCTCTGCAGATCCAGTCCTACCACCCAGTTCAAACAGGTATTCGTTGACGGCTCTTTGTTGTTGCAGCAGACGTTCCAACATGAGGAGCGTTGAATTCCAGCGAGTCTGGCTGTAGCAAATCAAACGCCTGACTGGCATGTTGTACCGCTGCTGAATGTCAGCAAGGCGTGCCATGGCTGTGTAGGAACGTCTGAAATGGGCCGACACCTTCCTGGACTGCCTGAGAACGTCCTGGAATCCTGGGTACCTCGAGACAAAACGTTGGACTATTAAATTCAGAACATGTGCCATGCAGGGCACATGTGTTAAATTGCCCAGTCTCAGTGCTGCCAACAGATTGCTTCCATTGTCACACACCACTTTTCCGATCTTCAGTTGGTGTGGGGTCAGCCACCGATCGGCCTGTGACTGCAGAGATGACAGGAGTACAGATCCGGTATGGTTTCTGCTTTCCAGGCACGTCATCCCCAAGACAGCATGACAACGGCGTACCTGGCACGTCGAATAGCCTAGGGGGAGCTGGGGGTGCACAGGTGTGGAGGAGGAGGACCCAGCAGCAGAGGACGAAGAAGAGGAAGAAGACGAGGTAAAGAGCGAAGGAGGAGTAGAGGTGGTGGCAGAACCGCGTGCAATCCGTGGCGGTGACACCAACTCCACTGTTGTTGTTGAGCCACACATTCCCTGCTTCCCAGCCATTACCAAGTTCACCCAGTGGGCAGTGTAGGCGACATACCTGCCCTGACCATGCTTGGAGGACCATGCGTCAGTAGTCATATGGACCTTTGGCCCAACACTAAGGGGCCGATTCACTAAATTCGAGTGAAGGGTTCGAATTAAAAAAACTTCGAATTTCGAAGTTTTTTTGGGCTACTTCGACCATCTAATGGGCTACTTCGACCTTCGACTACGAAAATCGAACGATTCGAAATAAAAATCGTTCAACTATTCGACCATTCGATAGTCGAAGTACTGTCTCTTTAAGAAAAACTTCGACCCCCTACTTCGGCAGCTAAAAGCTACCGAAGTCAATGTTAGCCTATGGGGAAGGTCCCCATAGGCTTGCCTGGGATTTTTTGATCGAAGGATTTTCCTTCGATCGTTGGATTAAAATCCTTCGAATCGTTCGATTCGAAGGATTTAATCGTTCGATCGAATGAAAAATCCTTCGATCGATCGATCGCAGGATTTGCGCTAAATCGTTCGACTTCGATATTCGAAGTCGAACGATTTTAGTTCCTAGTCGAATATCGAGGGTTAATTAACCCTCGATATTCGACCCATAGTGAATCGGCCCCTTAGTGACAGAGATGCGGTGACTTGGCTCTGCACATGGTGGTACATGTGTGGTATTCCCTTTTTTGAAAAAAAATTGCGGCTGGGTACCTTCCACTGCGGTGTCCCAATTGCTACAAATTTGCGGAAGGCCTCAGAGTCCACCAGCTGGTATGGTAAAAGCTTGCGGGCTAAGAGTCCGGACAAGCCAGCTGTCAGACGCCGGGCAAGGGGGTGACTCGCAGACATTGGCTTCTTACGCTCAAACATGGCCCTCACAGAAACTTGGCTGGGGGCAGATGACTGGGAATAGGAACTGGTGGTCAAGGTGGAAGGCGGAGTGGAGGGTGGTTCAGACGGGTCAAGGACAGCAGAGGTAGAGCAGTAAGATGCTGGACCAGAAGGAGGGTGGCTTTTAGTTTGCCTGTTGCCTTTGAGGTGTTGCTCCCAAAGTGCTTTGTGCTTGCCGTTCATGTGCCTTCGCATAGACGTTGTACCTATGTGGCTGTTGGGATTCCCAAGACTCAGTTTCTGACTGCACTCATTGCAAATTACAACGCTTTTGTCAGAGGCACACACATTAAAAAAATCCCACACTGCTGACCTTTTTGAAGCTGGCAATCTGGCGGTAACAGTAGAAGTTGGCGGCAATGGCGGGTGCGTTGGCCGGCTGACCACAGGTGCCGATACATGTTGTTGCCCTACTGTTCCCTGCGAGCTGTCCTCCCTGCTTCTTCTAAGTCTTATTCTCCTCCTGCCTCTCTGACTCTCCGTCTCTCCATCTGAACTATCCTCCTCTTGCTCTCTTCTACTGGGCACCCACAAAACATCAATCTCCTCAGATGCATCAATTTCTTCTGACAGCTCACAGAAGGAAGCAGCAGCGGGGACCTCCTCATCACTCATTATGTCCATCTCTGTTGTGTTCTCTGCCAGAATTAAATCTGGTATAACGTCCTCATCTCCTTCATCTTCTTCTGCCAATAATGGTTGCGCATCACTCAGTTCAAGAAACTCATGTGAAAATAACTCCTCTGACTCCAGTGAAGAAGGGGCGCCGGTGGTGGAGGAAGTGTTACGTGGGGTGCCCATAGCAGTGGAGGAAGAGGATGTTGTGGTAAAGTTAGAAACGGTAGAGGATGGGGTGTGCTGTGTAAGCCAGTCAACTACCTCTTCAGCATTTTGGGAGTTCAGGGTCATTGCCTTTTTAAAACTGGGCAATTTCCTAGGGCCACAGGATAGCATAGCAGCATGGCCCCTAGTGCCTCTGCGTGGCGGCCTGCCTTTACCTGGCATTATTTTTAAAACAACAACAACAACTCAGGTGGTGTTTCTGGAGATGGTATTATTATTGATATTTAGACAGAATGTGAACAAGCTCACACAGCTAGATGGCAGTTGTTTGAAAATGAAGAACACACTGGGCAAACAATGCCTACAAGGTCAACGTATACACTACTACAGCAGTGGATATGGAATATATTATTGCTGCTTGAAAAACGTCACTCAGGTGGTGTTTCTGGAGACGGTATTATTATTGATATTTAGACAGAATGTGAACAAGCTCACACAGCTAGATGGCAGTTGTTTGAAAATGAAGAACACACTGGGCAAACAATGCCTACAAGGTCAACATATACACTACTACAGCAGTGAATACGGAATATATTATTGCTGCTTGAAAAACGTCACTCAGGTGGTGTTTCTGGAGACGGTATTCAGTGGCATAACTAGATGTTACTGGGCCCCACAGCAAAATCATTTTAGGGCTCCCAAAATATCCAGTGGTTGCCCTGTATTAACAATATATATTAAAATTCCTAATTAATTAGAGCCTTATGGGGCCCCCTATGCTTCTTGGGCCCCCCTGCAGCCGCAGGGTCTGCTTCCTCTGTAGTTACGCCCCTGACGGTATTATTATTGATATTTAGACAGAATGAGAACAAGCTCACACAGCTAGATGGCAGTTGTTTGAAAATGAAGAACACACTGGGCAAACAATGCCTACAAGGTCAACGTATACGCTACTACAGCAGTGAATACGGAATATATTATTGCTGCTTGAAAAACGTCACTCGGGTGGTGTTTCTGGAGACGGTATTATTATTGATATTTAGACAGAATGTGAACAAGCTCACACAGCTAGATGGCAGTTGTTTGAAGAACACACTGGGCAAACAATGCCTACAAGGTCAACGTATACACTACTACAGCAGTGGATATGGAATATATTATTGCTGCTTGAAAAACGTCACTCAGGTGGTGTTTCTGGAGACGGTATTATTATTGATATTTAGACAGAATGTGAACAAGCTCACACAGCTAGATGGCAGTTGTTTGAAAATGAAGAACACACTGGGCAAACAATGCCTACAAGGTCACGTATACACTACTACAGCAGTGGATACGGAATATATTATTGCTGCTTGAAAAACGTCACTCAGGTGGTGTTTCTGGAGACGGTATTATTATTGATATTTAGACAGAATGTGAACAAGCTCACACAGCTAGATGGCAGTTGTTTGAAGAACACACTGGGCAAACAATGCCTACAAGGTCAAAGTATACACTACTACAGCAGTGGATACGGAATATATTATTGCTGCCTGAAAAACGTCACTCGGGTGGTGTTTCTGGAGACGGTATTATTATTGATATTTAGACAGAATGTGAACAAGCTCACACAGCTAGATGGCAGTTGTTTGAAAATGAAGAACACACTTGGCAAACAAGGCCTACAAGGTCAACGTATACACTACTACAGCAGTGGATACGGAATATATTATTGCTGCTTGAAAAACGTCACTCAGGTGGTGTTTCTGGAGACGGTATTATTATTGATATTTAGACAGAATGTGAACAAGCTCACACAGCTAGATGGCAGTTGTTTGAAGAACACACTGGCCAAACAATGCCTACAAGGTCAACGTATACACTACTACAGCAGTGGATACGGAATATATTATTGCTGCCTGAAAAACGTCACTCGGGTGGTGTTTCTGGAGACGGTTTTATTATTGATATTTAGACAGAATGTGAACAAGCTCACACAGCTAGATGGCAGTTGTTTGAAAATGAAGAACACACTGGTCAAACAAATTGAAACAATGCCTGCAAGGTCAACGTATACACTACTACAGCAGTGGATACGGAATATATTATTGCTGCCTGAAAAATGTCACTCGGGTGGTGTTTCTGGAGACGGTATTATTATTGATATTTAGACAGAATGTGAACAAGCTCACACAGCTAGATGGCAGTTGTTTGAAGAACACACTGGGCAAATAATGCCTGCAAGTGCACTACTATTGGTGCACTACTATGAAGAACAGCAACAGCACTGTACACGTTAAAGAACAGTAAGATAAGTAAAAGAAAAAAAAAATATATGTATATTAAAAAAAAAAAATTTCTCCGGTTGCTGCTGCTGAACTACTAGGAGCAGCACAGTAGCACACCAGTCCCACTCCCCAACACTGCTAGACTAATAGCACTGGGCTGTTATAGTAGCAAAGTAAAACAACAAAAAAGAAAATAAAAGCAGTCCTTACAAGGACTATTGGGTTATTACAGCAGTCAGCAGATGAGATCAGAAGAGATCAGTGCCCACAGCAGGCAGCTACATACAGAGCACTGCAGTAGAAGGTAGATTACTAGCCAGCAAAGCTACCTAACCTAAAATGTCCCTCAAATCCCTGCAGACTTCTGTCCCTCCAATACAGAGCAGTATCAAGTAGATTACTAGCCAGCAAACTTACTATCAACTGTCCCTCAAAGAAATCAGTGAAATCACTAACAGCTCTCTCCCTACACTAGCTCTTCCAAGCACACACAGGCAGAATGAAAAAACGCTGCAGAGCTTCAGTTTATATATGGAAGGGGAGTGGTCCAGGGGGTGTGGGGGTGGTCCAGGAGGGAGAGCTTCCTGATTGGCTGCCATGTATCTGCTGGTCTGGGGTGAGAGGCCAAAAAAAAGCGCCAGGTAAGGCGAACCCAAAATGGCGAACGTCGCGCGACGTTCGCGAACATTCGGCGAGCGCGAACAGTCGATGTTCGCGTGAACAAGTTCGCCGGCGAACAGTCCGCGACATCCCTATTAATGATGTGATTAGCATCCCTATTGATGCAAGCAAAGTGCAAATGCAATCTACAAGGCCCATTTATCAAAGTACAAATTTATCTCAATATATTCTGAAAACAACTCCCACCAAATCCGCACAGGTTTTTTCTCAACATTTATAAATACACTTTCCCAAAAAATGAATCGTACAAATTTTTCGGGATTTCCACCTGAAAGCTCAGATTTTTTTCAGATTTTTGCCTGAAAACTACAAAATCTTCGGATAATTGCATGAAACCCAGCGCAGATCAATATATCTTTGGGACTTCTCCCATTGACTTACAGTATATGCAACCTTGGCAGGTCTGAGATGCCTGATTTTTTTGCGATTTTTGAATGTTTCGCCGCTGCCGAAGAAATTTGCGCAAAAATCCGAAGTGACGATTAACGGACGATGATTGACTTTAACGGGCGCCAGCGTCAACTTTGAATTTTCCCATAAAAAATTCCGATTTTATAGGTAAAAAAAAAAAATCGAATCTTTTGCGTTTTTGGCATTTTGAACTTTAATAAATAACCTTCTTAAAGTTAATTTAAAAGTGAACAACTCCTTTAATGTGCCTAAAGATACTATATGTAAATGTTATCGCTGTGCCAGTTCAAATTATTAGGACAGATATTTACTATTAGCAGTAGTTTTTTGTGGTTTTGCAATATATTAATATGATGTATTTATTATGGACTCGCTTGCAGCTCTGCATGAGGAACCTTACATCATGTTCTCCACTGAGAAGAAATCTATGCTTTGTATCAACTGCTTCCGTGACATGCAAGTGTGAGTATATATCATAAGGGGAAATGTTCATCAAGCCAATTGGAATATGTCTATCTTAGATAGATGACATGAACTTTCTAAGGGGACTGTATTCCAGTGTTTCCAAAATTTGTCACATCTCGGTGCAGTGTACCCTCTTCTGTAAATCTGGGCTGCTCAAAAGCACAAAAGACAAATATACTGTAAAGCTACTGTTTTGTTGTCATTGCTATTTTGTACTGCTTTATTGCTTCTATTGCTTTTTCTTTTTAGACCCTCTGCTGTACACCTTCCATATTTAGTTTAAAACAATCCCCTTTCCGATAGATTAATTAAACGGTGGCAACAAAATAATCGTTTCAATTCCAGGCCCCAGTTCTGCAGATCAAAAAATCTGAATGATTTAAGGGGTGGTTCACCATTCAGCCAACTTGTAGTATGTAATAGAACAGCAAATTGTAAGCAACTTTTCAATTAGCCTTTATTGTTAATAGTTTTTTAATTATTTGCCTTCTCCTTATGCCTATCTCCAGCTTTCAAATGGGGGGGTCACCGACCCCGTCTAAAAAAACAATTGCTCTGTAAGGCTACACATTTATTGTTATTGATACTTTTTTGTTATACATCTTTATATTGAGGCCTCTCCTGATCATATTCCAGTCTCTTATTCAAATCAGTGCATGGTTGCTAAGGTAATTTGGACCCTAGCAAACAAATTGCTGAAATTGCAAACTGGAGAGCTGCTAAATAATAATCAAAAACTAAAAAACATAAAATAAAAACGAAAACCAACTGCAAATTGTCTCAGAATATCACTCTCTACAACATACTAAAAGTTAATTAAAAGGTGAACAACCCCTTAAAAAAGTTGCATTTTGCCTTAGATATCTATTGCCTGTATGTTAGACATACATTTTAATGCAAACATTCCCTTTAAAAGCTTAACAGGAGAGGTTCACCACCCAGTCTAAAGCAGTCTATTAGAAGTAGGGTATGATTCAATTTTCTCTCCTTCTCTAAACCAAATAGACAAGCTGCAGGAAACACAAATGGTTCTATGTTCCTCTGGTCCTGATGGAGCCTCTAGAGAGATGCATATGTAGGACAATCTGTTCTACATTGTTATAGTGTAAATATTAAACTATAATTGGCATCACTGGGGTGGAAATAGAAATGTCAAACTATAAAAAGCAAGAAATGTATGCATACAGTAAGAAACTTTAAGGACGATGTTCTTTTATTCTGCTGAATCTCTGCATAAGCATAATGTACAGTGTTATATAGATGCACATTTTAAAATAGGTAAGATGAATTCCTGCAAGCCTCAAGAGTTTTAAAGGCCTGATACTGACACTAAAATCTATTCTTCAAAATATTAATGCATGTTATACTGTTGGGCAAAAGTACAAGGTCATAAGAGCTCATGTTGAAATTCCAGACAAGGGCCAACGGTTAAGTTAATCTCAAAGCCAATGCCTCAAGGGTCCCAATTGAAACCTGTGTCTGAAAATATGCCCAGCACCACATTATTTAACTAAACCTTTAAGTTAATGGAGAACTAAAGCTTATCTAAAGAAGTAGCCAAAAATGTTGTACATTATATTTTGGGCTTCTGTATCACCACTAAGCAACTGGTGATACAGTCCTTTAGCAGTAAAGATCTGTGTCTCCAAAGATGCCCCAGTAGCTCCCCATCTTCTTTTCTGCTGATTCACTGCACATGCTCTGTGCTGCTGTCACCTTCTGAGCTTAGGGACCCACTCACAATATACAGTACACATAGAATAGAAATGTCACAGTATAAGGTTGATTAGTAATTAATATAGATAATCACTACATGGCAGCACAGAAACCAGTGCAAATAGCATCAGAATTTAATAATCAGCTTATATTACAGACCAACTTCATTTTCTGCTTGATAATTTGAGACTACCCCTAAGTGTAGCTTCTCAACAGCTGCTCAGAGCCCACTGAGCCTGTGATGGTGACCCCCTGTGACAAGTTTGAAGTCCTGGATCATTGCTGCTATTGAAAAGCTGAAACTATAGGCTGGTGCAATAAGTTCAGTATATAAAATATGGCCTTTTTAGCTATATTAATTTTTAGGCTTTAGGTCTCTTTTAACTTTAAGTATGTTAAAGAATGTTCAATTCTAAGCAACTTTTTCATTTGTCTTAATAATTTTATTGTTTTATAATTATTATTATTATTATGTGTTTTTCTTCTGACTCTTTTCAGCTTTCAAATGGGGGTCACTGACCCTTATTTAAAAAACAAATTCTCTGTAAGGCTACACATTTAGGGAGCTTGCACACGGGCAGATTCGGGGAGATTTAGTCGCCTGGTGCAGGTTCAGGCATCGGAGTTCCCAGTGCCATCTTCTTCTCTTCGGAAATCTTCAGAATGAGACTGGCGTGGCGGCGCATGCTCAGTTGGAGCAATTTTCTGTTTCGGGACAACTGCGCATGCGCCGAAACTCTCAAAAATTGCAGAGGCGCCGGTCTCATTCCGAAGATTACCGAAGTGGCTGAAGATGGCACCTGTGAACTACGATTTCTGAATCTGCACCGAAGGGTAAGTAAAACATTAGGGGCATTTGCCCGGGTAACACTTAGGCTGGGGGAGGAGGGAGTGGGGTCTATGTAGGGTAGGGGGTAGGGATTTTTTAATGTTAGGGTTGAATTCTCCTTTAATTATACCTATAGAAGTTCACTCTGGTTTGACTTTCACATTAATCCTTCAACGTTGTCCCAGTTATAACCCATTTCATTTAATATATTGCATTGTTATCCTGCAGTATTAGCAAATACATTATGGGATCTATTGTTGTTTTATCTGTACTAATAAGGTGTTAACTGAACTAGAATATCAGATCAATTCCCTTTACTATATACCTATTAGTCTTCTGGGAAGTCATGCTACCATTACTATAATTTTTTTTTATATACTAGGGAAAGCCGTGCTCACTGCATTGATATTGAAACTGCATACATGCAGGGCTGTGAGAAGCTGGACCAAGCCGTCATGGTAGGTTAAATGTGCACAAAAGATGGAAAATCAGCATTTGGGGGCTGTTTCATAGGCATACACGTATTAGTACCTTTGTAATCAAAGCTGCAGTTGCATATATTGTAGTATGATTGGATCCTCCACATTAATGGCTAAATAGTACTGAAACAATTTTGGGGCCAATGGGCAAAATAAGCCTACACAAGTGAGCTGTGGCCTTTCTGATTGCTGACATTTGCAGTTTGTGTGGACAAACTTATTTATCATCACAGGACAAATCTGCACCTGAGCAGTAACCCACAGAAACCAATAAGTGATTCATTTTTGTTTAGGCAGCTGCAAGTAGAACAATGAAAGCAAAAGTCTGATTGGCTTAAAGCGGATGTAAAGAAAAATCCTATTTTTACTTTCTTTAATGAAAAATAAATCTACCTCCAATATACTTTAATTAAAAAATGTCTACCATTTTTATAATAAACCTGACTGTATGCAGTGGAATTTCCCCTTCATTTACTTGTTCTGAATGCTGCGGATATATGGTTGCCACCCGGCCAGTAAAATACCTGCCAGGGCCTGGGCCGGTATTACAAATTTACTGTCAATGTAGCTGTCGGTAATTTGTAATACCTATAACAAAACACTTGGCCCTCTGGCAGAAACTTACCTCTCCTTCATCTTCTGCCCCTCTCGTGATGGGCCCGCCCCCTTTCACATCACGATGCGTGCGGCTCCGTCCCTTTTTACATCACAGCCCACCCATTTACCCGTGGCTCCGCCCCTTTTTATGTCACGCCGTTACAGCCCCCATCACTGGCCGGTAAATTTTTTTAAAAAAGGTGGCAACCCTATGCGGATAGGAAACTTCAAATGGTCCCTAACTGCTCTGCAGTCTTGCTGTGTTCGATGCGAAGGATTTCATTGTTCGATCGAACGATTTTTCCTTCGATTGAACAAATTGCGCTAAATCCTTAGACTTCAATTTTCGAAGTTGAAGGATGTAACTTCGAGGGTTAATTAACCCTCGATATTCGACCAATATGACCATATAAAAGCAAGAGGCCAAAGGCCAAATGTTTTTATACAGATCGTGGAACTCCGAGGTGACTTCTAATATCCTCATATTTTGCATATATATTATTTATTACAATACACAAGTTTCAGCGACAGTGTCGGACTGGCCCACCAGGATACCAGGAAAACTCCCGGTGGGCCCAGGGGTCAGTGGACCCTCCTGCTTCTAAGCATTTGTAACAATTTCATGTTCATTCTCTAATTCTTTATGGAAACAAAGGGGACAGATAGATGGAGTATATCATGTAAAGAAAAGTACTAAGAAAATAAAAAGGTTGAGTGGAAAAAAATTTGCTTGGAGAATGGGCCCACGGTCTAAGGTTTTCTGGTGGGCCCCTGACATCCCAGTCCAACACTGTTCAGCGAGTCATGTGACCGAAATGACATCACCAAGCTCCTATTATAACCGATGACATCACTAAGCACCGTTTATTAAGATATAAATTACAAGACATTCATGGCTCTTATGTATTATATAGTGAATAAAGTACCCCCTCTTGTAAATTATAAGGATATTATAAGTTACCGAGGTGTTTCATGACCATATAAAAACCAAAAGCCTAGTGTTTTTATACAGGTCATGGAACTCCGAAGGTAAATTCTAATATCCTCATATTTTGTAACAGGGGGTACTTTATTTATTATAATACACAAATTTCAGTGAGTCATTTGACAGAAATTACATCAGAACTCACCGTTTATAACTGATGACATCAGAACTCAACGTTTATAAGGATATAATTAAAAGATATTCATGGCTTTTTGTGTATTATATTAATATAACTATCTGTGTACTCACATTATATTCACCAACAAGCATAAGGCAAAGCAGCAGAATAATCTATCACAAACTGCAAAGACAGAGGAAGCTACAGTGATCACAGCTGTGTTCATAGTTTGCCTCATTATTTTATAGTATCACATTCATTACTACTATCATATACTGTAGTAATATAGGCCTTTATTTAAAAAAAGGAATAAATATCATATTGTATGTATCCCCATTATTGCTGGTAAGTGTGGATTTATATTTCTCAATTTCATTTTGTTCCACTGGCAAGGTCAATGTAGAAGATCCTGATCAATTTGTATGTTTATGTTTACTTTTATGCAGGCAGTGAAGGAGCTCCAGACCTCAACCAGAGAAGCAATTTTTCTCCTCAAAGCTATGATTGAAGAGGTTCATAATAGTGCAGATGAGGAAGAAACGTCAATCAACTCTCTCTTCTCCAGTATGCAGGTACTCTGGAAATAAGCAGTTTCTTGTTCTGTTACAATAATATATCGGAAAACATTACTATTTGTGTCCATGCGTCATTCCTAACCTAAGGTAAAAAAGAGAGACTTGACGTATATACACTGCCTTGACAGGGTGCGTCAGCTTATGCATACTTTGTATAAACTTTGTCACTAAAATTGTCTCTTTTTACTAAATGTTACATTTAAAGGAGATATATATAATATATATAGATAACATAATATATATATAATCATTTAGGTATAAAGTGTCCCCAGTTGGTTACTAGACTTGATGAAAGTTTTGTGACTTTTATTATGATTTAGCTTTTGTTTGGCATCTTCTTTTATCCTTGTATGCAAGGCTACTACAATATATGAGAAATGTTTAATTTTGTAGGGTGTCTGTCTTGTGACTTGTCAAAGAGAATACTTTACCGTAGTGTGTGTATATATACAGTATATCTATATTTATCATAAAATAAAAAAGAAAATACAATACTGTCCTGTGTTGTGTCTCTTCTCCCCCTCCTGCAGCTAGAGAGGATCTCAGGCTGTGTGTGCAAAGAATGCCTGCAGACTACCTGAGGGTCTTCTGATTCTACCTGCAGTGTAAAGGCAGTTAATGTTATGGGCAGTGTTTAGTAACCAGATACTCATTCTAAGTTTCTACAATGTATATAAATACAGTAAGGGGCCCATGAATTAAACCTCGATTTTTTTCTGGTCAAGGTTTTTAGGGGGGAAACTCAAGATTTTCATGGAAAAATAAAAACTTGAACTTTTAGACATTTATCATACCCCAAAGCTGCTAACAATCCGAAAAATACTCCATCTCAAACCTATCACGATCATGTAGAATTAATGGCAGATGTCTCTGAAGTCTGAAGTTGTGTCTTGACATCGTTATCGGCACTGGATAATCTGAAAAAGTCAGGGTGTTCTTCCAATAATAATTCCAGTAAAAATCGATATAAAAAATTGTGAAAATTTGATAAAATCGAGTTTTCAAAGCGTCACACAATACCATACGAGGTTTGTCAGTTCTCCCTTGTTTTCTTCCAGTTAAGCTATCAATTTCAAAATAGATGAGACATTTCCCAGAATAAATGGATAGACTTATGTACTTCTAAGTTTGTTTCTATGGTCAAATTAAGCATTTTGTTTCCAAAGCAATACTGTAGAGCCAGGTCAGCATTGCAGAGTAAGAAAATAGTATTGTCAATGGATTGACTTGATCAACGGTACATTGCCCTTAATTAAACTGACGTACAATGCTAGGGGGACACCTGGGAAATTTGGGAAAATATGGGACCCTTGGGTAAATGTCAACCCCTTTGCATCCCTTCCGGATGATTGATTTATGAGAGGTACTCTGCTGTAATTGAGGTTATTGGATATTTATTTCTTCAAACCATCGCTATAACTATAAGTACTTGTTAACTGAGCTGAATAAGTGTAAAGCATATATGTGCTGTTTATTGTTTGTTTTTTGTTTAAAATGCAAAATAAAAACCTTTAAAAAAAAAAAGAAAATAGTATTGTCAAATCAAAATGCTAATCTAAACATTAAAGGAACAAAACTGGCCTTGCTGTGCATTTTAGGGCTTAGTGGCTTAGAGCTAATAATGTACAAGGTGTATTAATAATTGCGGAGCCAGAAACTTCTCTTTGTAGTTCTGAATTTAACAGCTTCTTTATGTAACAGCGAGAGTAAGGCTTACTCCTGCCAGAATAATATATTACTCCTGCTGACACACAAGAACCAGTACAAGCAGAAGCTGTCAGAATCAGAACCGCAAAGTGATGGGCACAAAGAATCAAACAATCAAATGCTAATAATCACAGACAGTTTTCATGAAACATTGTCTTTCTATGGGGATAGAACTTGAGCCTAATAGACAAGAAGCCACTAATAAATATTTTGGCACTTTTGTAGAACATCTTAATTTTTATGAACCCACTAGATGGCAGTGTGGAACTACAGCAGTTGTCTTGTATCAGAAGAGAAATACTTAGTAAAGTTTCTGCACAGGTATGGGATCCGTTATCTGGTATACTTGGGACCCATGATTTTCTGAATAAGGGAAAACTGTTCATTAAGGCTAAAATAAAAATGCAGTGTTTTGGGGGGGAAAAGACAGACCTTCCCTGACAAAATGTTGGTTACACTGCACAAATGTATGTATGTATATTTTTATTTATATAGTGCTACTTATGTATGCAGCACTGTACAGCAGAACAAGAAATGAATAAAACAAACAGGGGTTCATTACAATAATAAGAGGATGGAGGTCCCTAACAACTTTCTGTCATGTTTACCTTGTCAGAAAGCAAAAATTGTTTATATGAATTTTAAGTGTTTATTTGTATTTTTCATTTGTAATTTCCACAGGAGAAATTAGCAGATCGAAGAAAGATTCTTCTTAAAGCCGTGCAGTGGTAAGACAATTTCACCCCTCAAATTAACTTTTAGTATGATGTAGAGAGTGATATTCTGAGACAAATTGCAATTGGTTTTAATAGTTTTATGATTTGTAACTTTTTATTCAGCAGCTCTCTTGATTGCTATTTCAGTAAACTGGTTGCTAAAGTCCAAATTACCCTAAGAACAATGCTTTGATTTTGCATTAATTTGAATAAGAGACAGCAAGCAATATGATAGTTCTGATTCATGTACAAGCACAAATAGCCTGGGAAAGAGCAATTAAATATCTCATGTACACAGTATATTATACCTTAACACTCAATAGAACATCAGCAATTACTATACACAGATTAGGGCTCATGTATGAGTGTGAGTGCAGTCTGCAAAGTGCAATTTTGGACATATATATGAAATATTTTTTACCCACAATGCAGCTTTCCCCCCAGAATTCCAGAGTTACTTTGGATGTTCCTGACACTATTGTGTTAGATGCTTCAGTTGGTACACTTGTGTACAATTTGCAACAGGAGGCAGGATGAACGCAGTAATGCTGAAAGCAACTATGCTGAGGTTCAACAAGTGGCTTTAGACACAAGTGATTCAAGTGATGATGGTTCACATATTGACTGTGTGGCCGCAAATGCACTCTATTGAGCAAGAACAAATATGGGTTACTTATAGGGGGTTATTTATCAAAGTCCGAATTAATCTCAATATTTTCTGCAACAAACTCCGATCAAATTCGCTCGGGTTTTTTACGCTTATTTATTATTACATATTCATGTAAATTTGCTTTGGGGGGAAAAAATGCACGATTTCACGATTTTTTTTTTTGCCTATGTCCCTTTATTGAAAAGGTAGATACAAGTAGTCAGTAATGTAACTAAGGAGGGTCAGGCCTGGGTGCAGGCCATGCAGCCGGGCCCCCCCACCCTCCAAGGGCCCAGGTGCGATTGCACCCCCTGCACCCCCTGCACCCCCAGGTAATTACACCCCTGCAAGTAGTAGATACAAAGACATATCCAACTGTGCAACACAGGGCTTTTCCACCTTTTATTATTACATTATTCTCTGATGCAATTTCAGGGTAAAGGGTAAGTTAGACATCTTACAGGAGCAGATATTACATATAGAATTGCGCATCAGTGCTTCATCTCTGCATTGTTAACGTGCCTATAATGTTAAATTAAACATCATTGAAGTGTGTTAGATTATAGGGAATTATAGGAATTATAGGGAAGTGTTTGCAGAGATGTGTGAACCAAGTCATAGTTAAGCAAGGGATTTCTCCAGTTAGACCTAGGCATTTAAGGGTTGCTTTTGGTTAAAGTTAGGGATGCACCGAATCCAGGATTTGGTTCGGGATTCGGCCAGGATTCGGCCTTTTTCAGCAGGATTCGGATTCGGCCGAATCCTTCTACCCGGCCGAACCGAATCCGAATCCTAATTTGCATATGCAAATTAGGAGCGGGGAGGGAAATTGCGTGACTTTTTGTCAGAGAACAAGGAAGTAAAAAATGTTTTCCCCTTCCCACCCCTAATTTGCATATGCAAATTAGGGTTCGGATTCGGTTCGGTATTCGGCCAAATCCTTCACGAAGGATTCGGGGGTTCGGCCAAATCCAAAAAAGTGGATTCGGTGCATCCCTAGTTAAAGTAGACCTCAACCCTCCCACTTATAAAAACCCCTACCCTGTACCCTACATATTCCCCCCTCCCAGCTCCCCCCCACCCGCATATGTGATAACATCTATAAATTCCCTTAATCCTTTACTCACCTATTGGTCCAGAGTAAGTGCAGAGGAGCTCATAGGCACAATCTTCTAGCTCTTTCTTTGGGAAGTGAGTGCCATATTGGTGCATGTGCAGTTGGAGCAGTCTTCTGGTTCATAGCAAGTGCGCATGTGCCAAAAAGTGAGGGTAGTTGCCGAAGGGAAGGAAAAAGCACCCGAAGAATACTAAAGACCTGGAAGATGGTGCCCATGAGCTCTGCTGCACTTACACTGCACCGATAGGTCAGTAAAGGATAATGGGGAACTTATAGGTGTTATCACCTATGCGGAGGGGGGGAGCAGGGAGGGGGGACTATGTAGGGTTCTGGGTAGGGTTTTTTTTATTAACGGTGAGGTTGAGTTCTCCTTTAAAGGGGTTGAACCTTCAGTTGGTTTCAGATAGTTTACCAGAAATAAAGAGTTTTTCTAATTACTTTCTATTTTCTGTGTGACTGTTTTTCTAATATTGCTGCTGAAAAATGTATCCACTAAATGTGGCAACATTGTAACCGTTTAGAGTCTGCACCTGAATTACTGAGCTAACAGAATCAAACACCAGAGACAAGAAAATGAAACTTTAAACTTTAAAACAGTAAAAAAAAAAAAAAAAAAGTAATTGAAAAAAGTCGATTTCTGTTGAACAATTTAAACCATTTGGAAATTCTTTGAAGCAGGCACTCCAAAAAGGCAAACTTCCACCAGGCATAGTTTTCAAAGTGAAAAAGTTTTATTGTGTCCACAGCCTTACGCGTTTCGTGTTAAAATCACTTAATCATAGGGGTTTGTTAACACGAAATGCGTAAGGCTGTGGACACAATAAAACTTTTTCACTTTGAAAACTATGCCTGGTGGAAGTTTGCTTTTTTGGAGTGCCTGCTTCAAAGAATTTCCGGTTGTCCGCTCCCTATGCTGAGGGCTCAGGGCAGTGCACCTGGGCCACTTCCCATATGTGGTGAGTTATTATTTACATACTTGAAGACCCTTATCTTATATATTCTATAAATTTGAAAACATTTGCACAGAAAAAAAGTGTTTGGAAAGTGAACATCCCCTTTAATTCATATTATGTTATGCCGGAGCCTTTAAAGAGAGAGACAGAAGGTTTACGAAAACTAAAAAGTACCAGTGCAGCTATGCAACGCAACCATCTCATGTTTGCTGATTAAAACTAGTTGCTTATTGGTAACTGCTGGTAAAACGAAACACCTACTTTAGGTTAATAACCTACCTACAGTCCCACATATGCTAGAGACTGTCCTGCCTACAGTACGCTATATATCTGCCATAAGCAGTTTCCTTAATCCATCAAGGCTGATTTGTCAACGTTTATCAATTTTAATTTTGACAAATTTGAGTGTTTACAGCGATTCAAGGTTTTTTGTTTATTTTGCTAAAACTCACAAATTTAAATTAGAATTTGAATTTTAGTGATTTATTAAGCATCAAAAACTCAAAAAACTCCTCTCATGTAGAAGTCAATGGGAGTTGTTCTAGGAAAAATTACGCAATTGTTTCAAATTTATTTTTTTATTATTATTTTGAGAGTTGGTAGACCCACAGTAAACCATGAGGAATATATGAATCTGTTGCATTCAATTTTTTTCTTGGTTTTATTCATTCAAGTTTTGTAGATTAAAATTTTTTAATAAATAGGCGAAAGTTCAAGTTTGGGATAATGTCAGATTTATTCAAATTATTTATCTCTAAAATTCACAAATTATGATAAATAGGCCTCTTGGTGTCTTGCGTTCCTTTTGAAGGAACACTAGAGATCAAATGCAGACAATGCCGGCAACAGAAATGTGCAACTCCATTGGGGCAAAATACAAAGTGCAATAAAAAATAGGGCTTTGCATCCATTTCTATGCCTTGCCTTTTTGTCAAATTAGGTATTTAGCATGCAAATTCTTCAGCAATTCTACGTAATTTCATTAGACAATAATTGTTGTCTCCTTTAATGTAAGCCAACATGAAGAAAAGGAGAAGACTTTTAAGGAGCAGCTATCACACTTGGCATCCCTACTGCCCACATTACAGGTAGGAAAAAGAGGTAGAAGTTATACTTCAAGTGGAATATACTTTAGGATACCTCCTTCAACTAAACGTTTTTACTTTCTTTTTAAGGTCCATCTTGTTACTTGCTCAGCCTTCCTAAGCACAGCCAATAAGGCCGAGTTCCTTGATTTGGGATATGTAAGTATTTCGAGAAATTAGGCTCTTTTCTCCTGTTTCACTCTGCATTGCTGTTGTATATCGACCACCAGGACCAACTGCACAATTTCTGGACAACTTTGCTGCCTGGCTTCCTTTCTTTCTTTCATCTAACATCCCATCCATCATATTAGGTGACTTTAATATACCCGTTAACAACATTAACAACTCTTCTGTCTCTAAACTTCTTTCACTAACTTCCTCCCTAGGCTTATCTTTGTGCTCAGACTCCCCCTCTCACTCCAATGGTAATGCTCTGGATCTCATATTTACCAGACTCTGTTCAACCACCAATTTTACTAACTCACCATTTCCCCTCTCTGATCACAATATTCTCACATTTCAACTCTCACTAACTCCCTCCTCACCCCCTGCTAGTCCCCAAACACGTACTTACCGTGACTTGCAAGCTGTATACGTGTCACATCTCTCTTCTTCCTTTGACTCTCTTCACTCTAATATCTCAGCCATCTCTTGTCCTAATGTGGCTACCTCTGTCTACTATAGTACTCTCACCACTGCCCTAAATGAGCTTGCTCCTATAAAAACTAAACGTTCTAGACCCAAACCACTTCAACCTTGGCATACTGCTCATACAAAAGCGCTCCAAAGACACTCACGTGCACTTGAGCGTCGCTGGCGCAAATCCCGTTCAGAATCAGACTTTTGGAGCTACAAATCTGCCCTGCGCTCCTTTAACACCAGCCTCTTCCAAGCCAAACAAACATACTTTACTTCACTCATTAACTCCCTTTCTAAAAAACCAGCACAACTTTTCTCCACCTTTAACACTCTCCTTTCCCCTTCTCCACCCCCTCCATGCACATCTGTCTCTGCTCAAGATATTGCTGAGCACTTCAAAAACAAAATTTACACTATCAGAAGGGACATTACACTACTCAACCCCCCTAGACTTCCACCACCCTCCCTCCACACTCCCCAGTCTCTCCTGTGCTCCTTCACCCCTGTCACTGATGAGGAAGTCAAAGCTTCTGGCCTCTTCTCACCTTACCACCTGCCCGCTTGATCCAATTCCCTCAAAACTTCTCCGCAATACCAATCCTTGTCTAATCAAAGCCTTAACTCACCTATTTAATCTTTTGCTCTCAACTGGACTGTTTCCTTCTCAACTAAAACATGCTCTTGTCACCCCCATTCTGAAAAAACCCTCTCTTGATCCCTCCAATCTTGACAACCTCTGACCTATCTCTCTGCTACCTTTCATCTCTAAACTACTTGAGCGCCTAGTCTACAACCGACTAACCTCATTCCTCTCTGACAATAACCTGCTGGACCCCTTACAATCTGGTTTTAAGCCACAACACTCCACGGAAACTGCCCTGACTCGACTAACTAATGACCTTTTAACCGCAAAAGCCAACAATCATTTCTCACTACTAATACTGCTTGATCTCTCAGCCGCATTTGACACTGTAGATCACCCTCTCCTCCTCCAGTCCCTCCAGTCGCTTGGCCTTCGTGACACAGCCCTGTCCTGGTTCTCTTCTTACATCACCAATCGTTCCTTCAGTGTCTCCTACAATGGAGTATCATCTTCTCCCCTACCTCTTTCTGGTGAAGTTCCTCAAGGCTCTGTCCTGGGACCATTACTATTCTCCCTCTATACTTCCTCCCTTGGCAAATTAATAAATTCGTATGGTTTTCACTACCACCTCTATGCTGACGATACTCAGATCTATCTCTCATCTCCTGATCTCAACCCAGAACTCCTAACTCGTGTCTCCTCCTGCTTGTCCGCTATCTCTACCTGGATGTCGCAACACTACCTTAAATTAAACCTCTCTAAAACTGAAATGGTTCTCTTTCCTCCAACTAACACCAGTAGCATCCCCGAAGTATCCATCATAGTCAACAATTCCACTATCACCCCCTCTCCCCAGGCCCGGTGCCTTGGGGTTATCCTAGATTCTGCCCTGTCAGTCACTCCTCATATCCAGTCACTTATTAAATCATGTCACTTCCACCTAAGGAACATATCCAAAATACGATCATTTATCACACAAGACGCTGCCAAATTTCTTATTCACTCTCTCATCATATCGCGTCTAGACTACTGTAACTCTCTTTTAATTGGCCTCCCCCTCCAGAGACTGTCACCTCTCCAGTCCATAATGAACACTGCTGCGAGGCTCATACACCTCAGCAACCGCTCCTCCTCTGCCTCGCCATTCTGTCAATCCCTGCACTGGCTTCCGTTACCTTTCAGAATCAAATTCAAATTAATGACACTGACTTTCAAAGCACTTCATAACTCTGCCCCACCCTACATCTCTGAACTCATCTCTATATACTCACCCACTCGCTTACTATGCTCCTCTACTGACCTGCTACTCAACTCTTCTCTCATTACCTCCTCGCATTCAAGACTTTGCAAGGGCTGCACCCCTCCTCTGGAACGCACTCCCACGGTCTGTCCAACTTTCTCCCAACCTTTCTGCTTTCAAAAAATCTCTGAAAACGCACTTCGAGAAGCCTACCCTCACTCTGCTTAACTACCAAACGCAACACCACATACAATACCACATTTCTCACCCACTTAATTCAATCTTGCCCACTCCCACACCTTGTGTATTACTCCCTTCCCTTTAGACTGTATGCCTATGCATAGGGCCTTCCTCGCCTGTTTGTACCTGTATTGATTGTGATGTTTGTTACTCCATATATTCTATATATGTAATTCATGTGATGTAGTTGTATAATCACATTTACTTTACAGTGCTACGCAATATGTTGGCGCTATATAAATACATGTTAATAATAATTAAATGTATTTGAATATGTTTAAATTCATTATTAGTTAATGCAACTACCTTATTGAATTTTGTTTTAACCCATACTGTGTTAGCTAGTTGTTATATGTGGGGGTTACATAGCACAAAGATGGTTTGGACAGGATACATTTTTTCTTGCATGGAATAAAAAAAAAGTATGTGCTAGATAGTAAGTACCGAATATATGCTACAAACAGGGATTCATACCCACATTCACCCCACCGCACAAAAATGGCATGAGAAGAATGCAGATACCCAATTACCCAATCGGAAGCAGGTCTGGACTGGTAGTTAAAATGGCATTCCAAGTACACAGAGGCCCAAATAGTCCTCCAGGCCCACTAAATAGTGACTGTCTATGGGACCTTACAACAGCCCCTCTGGCATTTGCCAGAACCCACAGATTGCCAGTCTGGGCCAGTTTGGAAGTTATGGATCCAGGACTCCCTAAAGATCATTGTGCCATTCCATCCATGGCCTGCTCCACCATCTATAGGTTTTAATGAATTAAAATGGAGGCTAAGAAGGTTAAAAAGACAGCCTCCATCAAGCTTCTCTCTTATAATCACTATTTACTATTATTTTTTTTATTGTTGATTTTGTCCACAATATTTCTTATGTAGCTAATTAAAATTCATAGTTTTAACAATCATTCATTTAGCTCATTTTGAGGCTTAATTTCCTATGGGGAGTAGAGCTACATTAGGACACCAACTTGAAAATAGTAATTCACTGCACAGCACAGTGATAACTGGTTGTTCTGTGTATTCATGGGAACTCTTATTTGCCCAGAAAACCAATTATTTTAACCGAGGTGCTGCAGGTTTTGTTTTTTCAGTTATGGTAACAAAAATGAAACAAAAAAACAAATGTGGCAACAAAATAGCAGTGCACATGGAAAGATGCAGAAATTATGCAGACATAACTAAGAAAGCAATATTTGTTTTTCAGCAACTGATGGAACGCCTTCAAAAAATAGTTAAACTTCCTCATCGTCTGCGACCTTATCAGAGCAGCAAGGTAAACCAACTCAACTTCAAGATTTATTTTACCATCTTTTACTGTGTACTATCTTGTTTGACCATTTAGGGGATACAGGGACCAAAGTATAGGAGTGATGATGAAGTTTACTGTACAAAATATGCCATGACAATAAGATTTAATGAATGGCACTGGTACATAACATTTGTTTGTAATAGATGTGCCCCTACCATTAGAAGTATTCTGCTTTAGTTGGTGGAAAAACTGATGCCTTTTATAGTTGTCATATTTAATTAGCTTACACTGACTGTTAGCATTTGCCTTTTCTAAACCACTCAGCACTCTTTGCAATACAAAGGTTACAAAACAGAAGACCAGAAGAGAGCATTTTAATATGGCTGTTAAATGATCTTAGAACAAAATATCAAGGGACCCATTTACTTAGCTCGAGTGAAGGAATAGAGGAAAAAAAAATTTCGAATGGGTTTTTGGGCTACTTCGACCATCGAATGGGCTACTTCGACCTTCGACGATTCTAACTAAAAATCGTTCGACTAATCGACCATTCGATAGTTGAAGTACTGTCTCTTTAAAAAAAACTTCGACCCCCTAGTTCGCCACCTAAAAGCTACCGAAGTCAATGTTAGCCTATGGGGAAGGTCCCCATAGGCTTAGCTATCTTTTTTTGGTCTAACAAAAATCGCTCGATCGATGGTTTAAAATCCTTCCGATCGAACGAATAGCGCTAAATCCTTCTACTTCAATATTCAAAGTATTTAACTTTGACAGTCGAATATCGAGGGTTAATTAACCCTCGATATTTGACCATAAGTAAATTTGCCCCCAAGTCTTGCTGTTGAGCTGTTAATCTTCACATTTAGAATCTTTAAGGCTTTCCCAGAAGGCCCGGCTCTGACCCGCATCATAACCAAATGTATCCAGACACTTGCTGGTCCAACATCTAGAACAAATGTTATCAATAAGAATTTGGTCCTCACTTTGATGTTATAACAGTCTCTGATCTTCTGGGAAGACTTTCCATTAAATGTTGAATATTAATTTGATGTCAGGCATCTGTACAGGCCAATCAAGTTGTTCCTTTCCTATAAAAGCAATACAGCCCTGCAACAACATTGCTTTTTGCATGGAGAAAAGTTCCCTTGCCAAACTGACACAAGTAGCAATCACAAAATTGTTATTTGTTATACATTCAAGCAGGTAGTATTCTCCTACTGTCTGCCAAATCCAAACTCAGACTGCTAGAAAATAAAACATGATCCATTGCTCCAAATAATCCAATATCCACTCTAGCGAATACTTGGCATTGTGCATGGCGATGTTAGGATTGCATGAGGCTTCTCGCCCAGTAAAACCCTAGGCTAGCGAAGATTTGTTAGCGTTTGTGCCTAGTGAAAATTCGCTAGTGATCTTGTGCTTATTTTAATTTGCATACAGCGGGTAATTTAAAGTTGTATGGAGGTCTTTATCATAAATGTTGCTGCAAATGCTTGAAGTTACCACTTTTTCTTACAAATGTCCAGGGAACCTTAATAAAGACAAGAGAGTTATTATAATGCCCCTACACATGAGCCCACTGTAAAATGAATGTACCATATGTTATGAAATGTCTGGAGAAAACCGGTTACCAAAAAGTTTTAGTCAGGACTTTTGCAGGCAATTCTGCTTCAAAAAAGGAAAAGTTGCCAGCATTTTTGGAGCTTTAATGCATTTTTGGCAAACAGGATATAATGTAAGTGACAGAAGATTGAGAAAGATTTAGCTTCTTTTAAGCACTTCGCCTGGTCTGAGGTGGCAAAGTCAGTAAAAGGTAACGTCCAGTAAAATCCGCACTTTACTGAATTTGCAGAGTAACGACCATTCGCCAGAGCGAAAAGTTACCTGGCGATAGAGTGCAAACTAATTTTTCATCAGAGCGAAAAGTCGACTGGCGATAGAGTGCAAATGAACGCTAGTGAATGTCTCTTTCGATATCGAATTGGTGCCTGCGCCTGTTAGTGAATTGGTGATGTCACTGCGGATGGTAACGCTGGCGAAAAGTCGCTAGCGTTTGCCACTTCGCCCTTTAGTGAATCTGCCCCATAGAACCATATATAAGGTTCGGCAGACCCCCCCACCTATTATTAATAATAATAATAATAATGTGGGTCGGTAGTAATTTCACCATATAGAATGTGAAGTCTGTGTATTTGTTGGGGTGGCCGGGAGGTGTTCATGACAGGTGCATATTTCATTATTATTATTATTATTATTATTAATAATAATAATAATAATAATAATAATGTGCTTTTGTGTCCTGAACAATAATGCTAATTAAATTATTAATTTAATATTAATTAGTTGCTATATACAGCATCTATAAGGGGGGCTATTCTAGCTGAAGTGAGACAAGGCGCAGGTTTCACAGCAAATAAAAGATAAGCTCTGTATAATACAATAGTCGTTCTTACACAGGAAAATTAACAGGGGTCCAATGCCATTCATGGCTCTCTACAGGACTATACAGGTATGGGATCCCTTATCCGGAAACCCGTTATCCAGAAAGCTCTGAATTACAGGAAGACTCCCAGAGATTCCATTTTATCCAAATAGTCCAAATTATAAAAAAAGAAATAAAAAAACAGTACCTTGTACATGAACCCAACTAAGATATACTTAATCCTTATTGGAAGCTAAACCAGCCTATTGGGTTTATTTAATGTTTACATGATTTCCTACTGGCCACTTGCTTACTGGTTACTAGACTGGGGGAGGAGGAGTGCAAAAAAAATGGAGTAAACTCACACTGGAGTTAGAAATATTATTGGAGTAAAATTATTGTGAAAAGCGTGTCAGATTCCCAAAAGAATCACTCCACTTGGTGAACACGACCATTTTGCATTTTTTGGCGTTAAATTGCAGAAATCACATTATTTCAGAATAACCTGGAGTACAACTTAAAGTTGGTGTGTTTTTTTTGTTGTTATTAACATTTTGGCTGGAATTAATGTCAGACTCCGAAAGATGGAGTTAAATTGGCATAACTGGGTTAATTTAAGAAACAACAACTTTATTTTAGCATAATGTTGTGTGATAAATCTGAAATTATGTTAAACGGATGCTTTACCTTTCATTTCCAGTATGTTATAGAATGTCCTATACCTAGCAACTTTGCAATTGGTCTTCATTGTTTATTTTTTCAAAACCTTTTAAAATTTATTTGCCTACCTCTTGGACATCTTTCCAGTATTCGAATGGGAGTGACCCTGACAGGCAAACAACTTTTGGCCTGTGAGCTTACAATTTTATTATACTTTTTATTACTTATCTTTATATTCATTTCCTCTGCTAGTTATATTCCTGTTTCTTATGCCAACTGTCTGGTTGCTAAGGTGAATAAGACCCTAACAGCCAGCTGCTGAACAAGCTGCTGAAATTCTAAAGTGACGAGCTGCTGAGCAAAAAAGCGACATAACTGAAAAACCACAAAAAATAAAAAAATGCAAATTGTCTCAGAATATCAATGTCACACTAAGTCACACTAAGGGGCAAATTTACTTATGGACGAATATCGAGGGTTAATTAACCCTCGATATTCGACTGCCGAATTAAAATCCTTCGACTTCGAATATCAAAGTCGAAGGATTTGGCGCAAATAGTTCGATTCGAAGGATTTTAATCCATCGATCGAACGATTTTTCTTCGACCAAAAAATACTTAGAAAGCCTATGGGGACCTTCCCCCCATTGCCTTCGGTAGGTTTTAGGTGATGAACTAGGGGGTTGAAGTTTTTTTTTAAAGAGACAGTACTTTGACTATCGAATGGTCGAATAGTGGAACGATTTTTAGTTCGAATCGTTCGATTCGAAGTCGTAGTCGAAGTAGCCAATTCGATGGTCGAAGTAGCCAAAAAAATCATTCAAATTCTAGTTTTTTTTATTCTATTCCTTCACTCAAGCTAAGTAAATGGGCCCCTAAAAGTTTATTGAAAAATTAACAGCCCCTTTTAGATGTTTGTGAAAGCCTAAACCCTAGGCCAGACGGTGCCTGGATAAAGTCGAATGTATACAGTCAATCTAGTTTCCCAATAAGTGCAAATGATCATGTACAATTCAGCCAAAATTAAAGTATGCATAAAAATGAACAGGGATTTTGTTGTGTGCATTTTAGATCAATACCGATTATGGAGCTGAATTTGCTCGCTGCCTAGAGCCACTGCTGATGCTAAACCTGCGCCGAGGGGGGAGCGTGAGTGGCAGCTGTGGTGGGCCGGGACTGAGCAATGGAAGCATGTAAGTGCAAACACTTGTCTCTTCCCCATTATCTG
Source organism: Xenopus petersii (assembly GCA_038501925.1). Taxonomy (NCBI): domain Eukaryota; kingdom Metazoa; phylum Chordata; class Amphibia; order Anura; family Pipidae; genus Xenopus; species Xenopus petersii. The sequence goes on along the minus strand of CM076684.1, from coordinate 36,231,267 downwards.
ATATGAAAGCCTGAAAAGTGCATTATGTGATAATATTGCATTCCATCACTGCTTGGCAGTAAACCAAACACTGATATACACATCTGAGTTACCATTTAGGGGGAGGATGGGATAGGATCATTTATCTGAAAAGCATTAGTTCACGTAGACCAATCATTTGCACAGGGACCCCTGCAAATTTTACAGATGTAGCTGAGCTGGCAGGGGATGCTGGAAAATGTGAGATTATCTTTGTTTTCAATGTATGTTAGGTTAGGACTGCTAGAGGCTCTTCATCACTGTGGATCAATTTGTGTGTCCTGTGTGTCTTCAGTAAACAAAAGAGAACCAATTGTATCCAAATACAAAATCAAATGCCTTGTTTGTCACTGACAGTCCACAGACTCATGTGTGTAGCACAGTTACAGGCTCCTTTTATTTGTTTGCTTTATTTAACTTGTGCATGGTCAAGTTCTCTCTTTTTGAATCCACCATCAAATGGATCATGTAGGCTGGAAGTAGAAAGCTCAAATAAAATAAAAATGCTGACTGTTCTGATATACTGTGAGCTGTTTATATGTAATTAAATGTTGTACAGGCATCAGTAACACCAGTAACCTAGCATATAACCATGGCTGCCATCAGGGGGGCACAGGGGGTACAACTGTGCCCAGGCCCGGAATTTGTGGAAAGGCCACAAAGGCCTCTGCCTAGGGCGGCAGAAATTCAGGGGTGGCATGCCACCCATCCGCATTCAAGTAAGTTGTGCATATTCAAGTTGTGCACATGTTCATATACGTGCAGGCACAAGCGGACGGGACGTGAGGGGAAGGGGGGGTTGACTCGGGCGGGGAAGGGAAGAGAGACACTGATGGGGGGAGGCTGAAGGGAAAGGGAGGCAGAAGGGAAGGGGAGGGGGACATGGACAGAGAGGGGGAGGCATACGGGTTTTCTTTAACTTATATGAGGACCCTGACCACCAATGATTTTTTTTAACTTGCAGGGGGCCCTGGCCGCCAATGTTTTTTAAAAACCTTAATGGGGGGCCCTGGCGCCAATGTTTTTTTTAACTTATAGGGGGGCCCTGACCACCACTGATGTCTGTATGGACTTTTTACTGTCGTGTGGGCGGGATCTGGGGCGGGGCTGGGGTGGTTGTATTCCAGGGGGCCCAGAAAACTTTGTTGTATGGGCCCCGTGATTTCTAATGGAGGCCCTGCATATAACCAAGGACTTTCTTACCATACCATCACTCAGGTCTCACCTACTTGTAGCATCATCAAGTATATTGCAATTAGGTTACATATACTGTAGTTTATTTGCTTTTAGAAAACTTGAACCCCAAACTCCTAATAGTGATTTATTCTTGAAAGTGTGGGAGATAATACCTTATCTGCTACAAAAAGATATATTTTTTATCTGTATACTCCACACTCTCTATGAGTAATTAAACTACGTTTTGTTCCCGTGTATGTAATATATTATTTTATTGTATTATTACTTTTTGTTTCCTGTCATATGAAATGTTAATGGTTTAAAGGACTAAAGGTTTTGAATTTATAATCTGCCTTTTCTTTTAATTTAAAAACAATTATGTTGTCCTCATCTTTTAATACAGAGAATTTTTATAAAGAATTCATTTGAAAGTTGGGCTATTTTCACTGAACTTAGTCTGCTCCCTTCCTTTTATAAACAGGGCAGTTGCTTAGAGCTCCCTATCAACCTTTGAACAAACAAACACCTCCCTTCATTAAGCAACAGACTTTGAGCAGTTCATTATCTGCTGCTTCTCTGTGAATTGCTAATTAGTTTTATCAGATGTTTCGTGGGGTCAGAAGTGATCAGAAGTGATAGTACTGAAGTGAAACTGGCTTCATATTCTTGTTGAATACACAGGTAAAATGCAAATTGCTGCGTCCCAGCCTGCGTTCGGCGCATACATTCGTCTGTGTGAGTACAGCTGCATTGGAAAGAATTCAGCGCTCCCCTGCGGCTGAACGCATAAAACCGGAACGCATAAAACCGGAACGCAGGGGAGAGCAGCTTCAAACGCCCGTGAGTAAGGGCCCTTAAAGTCAGAACTATAGGCAAATAGTATGTTCAGCGCATGCCCTGTTCATTGAAAAGGGTTGTATACTGTGTCTTTAAAGTACTCTGCCGTGTGTTTTAACCATTCTGCACTCTCTTCACAAATTTGGCAAAATATCCAGCACACTCTGTAATATCCTGTGCATTTACACTATTGTATATCAGTCAGTGTTACGGTTGCACCTTTTATATATATATATATCTATAGATAGATATATAGATATAGATATATATATATATATATATATATATATATATATATATACACCATACTATAATAGTGCAGTGGTTAGAATACTGTCTTGCAGCATTTGGATTGCATGAATATAGTCATATCAATCCTGGTTTCTGAATATCCGCTGCATTATCTTTATTGTAATTGAATGATCCACGTTGTACAAAAAAGTTGAAACAAAAGTAATTATTGCCTAATTGCCTGGCTTATTTGAGTATTACATTTCCCTTGGATCCTACATGACATTTTCTGCTTTAGTAATTGTAGCCGCTGTGATTTCTGTGCTTGTATCTAATTGCCCTTGACTCTGGGGCTTTGGCTGCTTGTTCCTGTCAAAAGAATGAAAACAGCTGTACTGCTTAATGCCAAACAGGCTCCCTGGACAGAAAGGTCGGGCACTGTATGAACTGACAGTTCCTGGAACGCTGATCTGGGAACAAAGGATTAACTACACAGGGGAGCGCATGTCATTGTCTTGTATGGATAACATAGCCAGGAATTCATTTGCTTTGTGCCAGGTTAAAGGGGTGGTTTACCTTTCAGTTAACTTTTAGTACGTTATAAAATGTTCAATTCTAAGCAACTTTTCAATTGGTCTTCAATTTATTTATTTTTTTATATAGTTTTTGAATTATTTTCCTTTTCCTTCTGGCTCTTTCCAGCTTTCAAATAGGAGTCACTGACCCCATCTAAAAAAACAAATGCCCTGTAAGGCTAAAATGTATTGTTTTTGCTACTTTTTATTACTCATCTTTTTATTCAGGGCTTTCCCCTATTCATATTCCATTCTCCTATCAATGCATGGCTGCTAGGGTAATTTGGACCATAGCAACCAGATTGTTGAAAATGCAAACTGGAGAGCGACGGAATAAAAAAACATAATAACTCAAAATCCACAAACAATAAAAAATTAAAACCAATTACAAAGTATCTCAGAATATCACTCTCTACATAATGATACAGATTGATTTATAGGTGAACGGCCCCTTTACGAGCAGCTACAGATGCTGAGCAGATTCTTGCAGTGATTTATCTAATTTAGACCCTAGCAACCAGATCACTGAAATTCCAAACAGGAATCCTGAATAATAAGTTAAATAACTCAAAAAACACAAATAATAACAAATGAAAACCAATTACAATTTATCTCAGAATATCACTCTCTACACCAGGGATCCCCAACCTTCTGAACCTGTGAGCAACATCGAGAAGTTAAAGGAGTTGGGGAGCAACGCTAGCATACAAAATGTTCTTGGGGTGCCAAATAAGTGCTGGGATTGGCCATTTGGTAGCCCCTTTGTGGATGGTCAACATACATTAAGACTCTGTTTGGCAGTGCCCCTTTTTTTTCTACAGCCAAAACTTGCCTCCAAGCCTGGAATTCAAAAATAAGCACCTGCTTTGAGGCCACTGGGAGCAACATCCAAGGGGATGGATAGCAACATGTTGCTCACAAGCTACTGGTTGGGGATCACTGATCTACACCATAGTAATTATAACTTAAAGGTGAACAACCCCTTTAATCAGCACATTCCTAATTATTATACAGCTGAAAGCCATTCACATAGATTGGCCCTATATACAGATTCAAACATTTCTTCCAAAGTAAAATGTATCCTCAAGATTTTCAAAGAGGGTTATTTTGTTGTCATGAAAAACCCTGGACCCTACTAACAGATACAATGCCAGTGTATAGATATTGCTATCTATAGGTTCATATATGTGTCATCAGTGCAGATTAAGGGGGTTATTTACTAAAACTCAAATTTATCTAATCTTTTTATTAAACCAAACTCAACCAAACCCTTTCCACTATATCATCTTATTTATCAATAAAATAACTCAAAAAAGTCGGGTCGGGATAAGACTCTATCAAATCTACCAATAACTTCGATCATACAAATCTCTCTTTTTTTTGGGTTATTGTCTGAAACCCCCAAATTATTTGGATTATCGTACAAAACCCAGCGCAGATCACAATATCTTCAAATTGTAAAAGGGACATCTGCCATTGACTTCTGCATGAGCTCAGCAGGTTTCAGATGGCAGATTTTCGGATTTGGACTTTTAGCAGCTTTGGGGTATGATAGACCTCAAAAAATTCGGGGGTTTTTCCTCTAAAAATCCAAGTTTTTGCCCAAAAAAAACTCAACCAGAAAAAAAAATCGAGGTTTAGTAAATAACCCGCTAAATATAAAAACTGAACTCATAGTTTTGACCTCTGCAAAAAAAAAGTCAGAATGCCTCAATCACTCTTGTATAAATCAGTTATTAAGGGACTAGAAAATGCATTGGTGGTGCCAATATGTTATGTTCTACCTTTTAGGAAGGATATGCAGCAGCCCAGAAACAAAACATAGTGCAAAGCTGGAGCACCATGTTTCTCCTAGGTGGCAATTGGCAGACTTAGGGGCTTATTTATCAGTAGTCTCATTTTTGTAGTTTTAGCAGTTTTTGAAACCACAAATAAACTCACAAACTCTAAAACTATGAATGTCGTTGAGATTTATTACAAAATCCAAATAAAAAAGTGCGAGTTCCTTGCAAAAAAAAAACCATGAAAACCTCTAAGAGTCCAAATTGATTTAGAGCAGTCCAAAAAGATCAGCAGAGCTCCTATTGACTTCTATAGGACATTGACCACTTTTACCAGGCAAAGTTTTTTATAAGTGGTTTTTATACTTCATAAATCTCACATTTTTAGAGCTTTTTGAAAAAAATAGAAAACCACAAATTTTGAGATTCGTGGAAAAATTTGAAGTGCAACTGTTTGAACATGGACATGCATGAATCTTAGGGGCTCATTTACTGAGTAAAAGTCTTTCTTAAAGGAGAACTAAACCCTAAAAATGAATGTCTAATAATGCCATATTTTATATAATGAACTTACTGCACCAGCCTAAAGTTTCAGCTTGTCAATAGCAGCAATGATCCAGGACATCAAACTTGTCACAGGGGGGTCACCATCTTGGAAAGTGTCTGTGACACTCACATGCTCAGTGGGCTCTGAGCAGCTTTTTGCCCTCCCTGGTATCGTGGGGGCTGCTACTGCAGAGTTTCTCAATTCACCTTATGGCACCAGTGCTCCTGCAAAGGCCCCTCTCATTGCTTCTTCTGTGATCGTCTGAAAATGCCAGGGAGCACTATTTTCATGGGATCCTGCCAAGAAAATGCGCATATGTTGAATGCTTCGCCAGGGAGCACTATTTCAGATAATTCAGTTGCATAATTATTTCTGCCAATTTGGATTTTTAATGTCATCAGAAAAAGTTTGTGAATAACTGTAACTTGTTGTCTAAAAATGGGCCAACATTTTGTTGCCGTTTATCTCCATAGAGCTGAAGCTATTTTCCATTTAGCGTAAGTCATATGGCTCTTTATATTTGCTCCTGGATTATTAGTGGCACAACGAGAGCAGAGACGGCCTCTAAGGCACATGGTCTGCCACTATTTATATCAGAATTTCAAGGAACTCTCAGAGCACAATTCTCTTACACTGGCTATATATATATTTAGGCAACTGATGTCATAAACAGTGTCGGTATCTAAAATTTAGTGAGGCTGCTTCATGGGCAAAAAGGACGGATATTTTCTTTCCAAAATCAACACTGGGATTTTTTCAAAGATGATTTTTACAATTTAGGAATTTAAGGCATTATAAGTCAGTCTGCAGAGAAAATCTACCAGGTAAGCGGCACCAAAACTGCATAGAAATGTGCTCATAATGTGCAGAATATTTGTATACAGTATATCAGTGCTTTCTCTATCAGTGCTAGACAATTTGTTTTTTTGCAACAACATTTTCTACATTTAGAAACATTCCCAAAATAATTGAACTGCTTAGGAATCAAAAGAGTTTAGGCAGGATTTTGAGATGTTATTATTAAAAAAAAACAGGGACATTTTATCCTTATTTTTTGTTCTTTTTTATTGTTTTTATATATACTACAACATGTTATTTAGTTACATGTTTTTTTGTTGCAACTGTATTGAAAATATAAGATTGTAATGTTAATTAATAATGCACAAATAGCTATCAGCGTTATTTAATATATGTCTTATTCAAATGAAATAGGAACAGGTATTTGAAGTAGTACTGATAGGATTAAAAATTTGAATTTCAAAATTCTGAGGCTTTTAGTGTCAGGCCACACAGGGCGTTTTGGGGAGATTTGGACGCTGGTGACTAATCGCCTAGTTTTTGCGGCGACCAATCTCCCCAAACGCCCCCGGCGACTTTGGAAAACGAACCGCCGTGTGTGATTAGCGCCGTTGTTTTTTTATATTAGCCGGCGCATATTCACGGAAGGCATTTGGGGAGATTGGTCGCCTCAAAAACGAGGCGATTAGTCGCCAGGCGACCAAATCTCGCCAAAACGCCCTGTGTGGACATACCCTTAATTAGAATGAATGAATGATGATATTAACATATTCTGTACTAAATATACTTTTATTTCTGGGAAAAATTATAATCCTGTATCTGTTTATTGTATAATTTCTATTTAGATTCTGCATTCTGTAAGATCTTGATTAGATTAATCCTTTAAATACTGATATCCAACTGGTAACTACTTGGCCTATTGTTTCATTAAAGGCCCCTGCCACTGGCTTTTAAAGGATTCTGGGAATTGTAGTTCAGCCAACATTTTTCTGATATACACTTGCTCAAATAAATTAGCACAGTTGATATCAGAGCATCATCAGGCAAATGCAAGAGATCTGTTTTACAAATTTAATGAACAAAAAGTATAAAGTAAGTACATGTATGGGACCTGTTATGCAGAATGCTTGGGACCTGGGGTTTTCCAGATAATGGATCATTCCGTAATTTGGATCTTCATGCCTTAAGTGTTCTAGAAAATCATGTAAACATTAAATAAACCCAATTGGCTGGTTTTGCTTCCAATAAGGATTAATTATATCTCAGTTTGGATCAAGTACAAGCTACTGTTTTATTATTACAGAGAAAAATGAAATCTTTTAAAAAGTGTTTTATTATTTGGATGAAATGGAGTCTATGGGAAACAGCCTTTTAGTAATTTGGAGCTTTCTGGATAACAGATCCCATACCTGTACTGTACTGTATTATGCATATGTGTGAGCTTGTCACTTAATATAAGGTGGAAACATGTATTTTAGCTGTTGTAATGTATTGGAGTCTGTTCTTTGCTGAGTCTGAGTTTTTAGTATGAGTGTTTATGTCTAATATTTTAAAGGGATGTACAATATTTGAACTAAGAATACCCAAAATATCCCTAGTTCAGTGGTTGTCACCCAGCAAGTAAATATTTATTCAACCTAAAAACCACTTGAATAAGCCTTCAAACTGCACCCAACTTCTTTGGGTCACCCCTAGGTTACCCAATCCTACAGTATAGAAACTTTGTGTTCTGTGGGTGCTTGTGAAAAATGGGCTGCAGCTAGCATAGGGTGTCACCAGTTCCATGGGTGGGAAAACGATTGAAACAAAAACAATCCCCACTGGAGCATGTTCTACAGACTGGGCCTGGGACTGGCCCAGTGTCTTTGAGCAGGCTGGGGACCATAAATACGATTGGAGGTCTTTATTGACTCCCTACCACCTTCTAGTTTGCTAAATTAATTTTTACTATTGACTAGCACAATAGGCTATTTGTGTTAATTTGACCCTACTTTTCTGAGGCTGAGATGTAATGCCTCAGAAGGTGTGTTTTTACTGCTATTTGTCCCTTCAATAATTTGTGCAAATATATTATTTAACATAATATCCGTCTTTAGGATTTCAAGTGGTCAATCCTCAAAGACATTAATCATGCCTGGGTGTTCTTCCTCTGTTGACAAAATGTCTATCCCAGGATCCATAGTGCGCAAGCCTACAATGCATCGATATATAAGCACTAAAGTTCTGTTGGCTGAAGGAGAGGAGAACCCATTCACCGAGCATTGCCGCAGCTATGAGGAAATGTATAGAGTAAGTAGCTGTGACATTTCTGATATGACATATGACATTTCTGGGACTAGAAACCCTCTATCATAGATACTGTCCACCAGGACACTGGTGTCCCCACCCCTAATTTGCAACAGCAAGGGAAAGGTACAAGGTATGGTGTACAAGCAAAGGGTGGAGTGGGAGTGTTGGATAGCGGGTTGAGGTTGGCAACTGGTTTGAGGAATGGAGGGAAGCCTAAACCCAGCCCTTGCCAATTTCTTCTCAAGCCTTACAAATCTTCATAGAATTAAGGGATGTGTCTGGGACATAGACAGGGAACGAGAGAGACATCTTTGTTTGGGGAGGGTACCAGTAGATACAGTTGCTTCCCATGGGGGAACTATAAATTTCAGCCAGAACACTTGGCTGAACTCCTAAAGGGCATCTAAACCCCCCAAAAAATTGTTGTAGACTTACGCAGAGTTGCCCTCTGAGCACTATTGCCATTTACAGACATTTTCTGTTTTTAGTGGTTTCTGAAATATTAGCAGTTTTAGGGGGAATGTAATTAAAAATCTCAAGCATTATTTAAAATGGCGTTTTTGCAAATGTTTAGCGCTGCTTGCATTGTAAAATCTTTCACTGACAAATATTACATTGTTCATCATTGCTAATCAAAGGTTTAGCATTAACACCTGCATGGGAGTTTCATTATACTGTATATCTTGTCACTAAAAAGGCTTTGTGTTTACGAATGTTTATTACATACACTGTGCATGTTCACAAAAGCCATTTGTTTGCATACATTGCTAGGATGTCATTGAGGTCTATAGTTGGTCAAAAAGGTGTGAAAGTTTTTTGCGCTAACAAAACATATTACATTCCCCCATTAGACTTCTAATACCAGGCTTTACACTCAACTGCAGTTGTATGCATGTATAACCTTATTTGTAAATCGCTGTTATGGAGCCGCAGTGCCCTACAATGCAGAAAAGTACAATTTATATATATATATATATAAAAGTACAGTATATAAAAAGTACACACAGGGAGGACAAGTCAGACAATGAATACAAGAAATATACACAGTACATAGAGCTCATATAAGGACACAGAGCTAAAGTGTTATGTGGTAACACAGTAGGAAGGCGGTCCCTGCCCTGTAGAGCTTACAGTCTAAGTGGATCGGAGGCTAACATACAGGCACAAATTGAAGGGGAACAAGGTAGATGCATTGTCCAATAGGTGCCAGGACTAGATTAATGTTATAGTGTAGGCAGACTCTTAGTTCTGTCTTGAAAAGATTGAGAAAGCACTCCTTATGGAGAAATTCAGGCATGGAATTCCAGAGGTAAGGAACAGCAAGATAGAAAGGTTGGATACAAGAGGTGGCAGTGGATGTGGATGTCAGGAACATACAGTGAGACAAGTGAAGAAATGTAGTGAGGAGCAGAGGAGTGAAGGGCTTTGAATGTTAGCAGAAGGGTTTTATATGCTAACCTTTAATTAACAGGCAGCCATGCCTAAGATTTTAGTTGGGGTTGGACAGGTTTCCTCTTGGGAGAGAGCAGAATTTTAAGATTGAGGGGAGAGAGGTGGGAGTCAGGAAGACTGGTTTGTAGGAGATTGCAATAGTCTAAAGAGGATAGGATAAGGGCATGGATTAGTGTTTTGGCTGTTGTTTGTGAAAGAAAGGGGCATATCTTGGCTATACAGTATTGTGAAGGAAGAAACTGCAGGTTTTGGCAGTAATATTACTATGATTAGAGAAGGAGAGAGACTGGTCCAAGATAACCCCCAAGCAGTGTGTTGAATTAACAGGGTTAATGGTCATGCCATCAATAATATTGATGTTTTGGCCAAGTAGAGCTTGAGGTGGCGTTGGTTCATCCAGGAGGAGATAGCTAGGAGGCAGTTTGCTATCTGGGTCAGAATGTCAGTGGTTAGTGAAGGGGTATCTAAATATATCTGTATGTCATTGGCATACAGGTGATATTTAAGGCCAAATGAAGATATAAGGTCTCCTAAAGAGAGGGTGTACAAGGATTTTGAAAATGTTCAGCAACCTTAACTGTCTATGCATTTCCTGTAATCATCTAACCCTTGCGTAGCTGACAACAATTTAGAGACGGTTGTTGAGTCAAAAGCCAGGTATTAGCAGTCTAAAATGTCTAATATCTCAGAAACCACTGAATGTAGAACTTTATTCTAAATTGTAAAAGTAGTTTTACATTCATTTTTGGGGGGCTTAGTTCTTCTTTAACTAAAAAAAATCATTGTTGCTTTACCTGCAGGCTATACAATTGGAAATCCAGAACTTGAAGGACCAGGTCCAAGAGCTGCACAGAGACCTTACAAAACACCATTCCCTCATTAAGACTGATACAATGAGTGAGATTATCCAAAAATCCCTCCTAGTCGACGGGCATATAGCATCGGAGTATTCATCTGTAGAAATGATGAGAACAGCATTTGAGGAGGTGAGTTGCCTTTGCGGGGTGATTTCTATAAAACACTCACTGTAATGCTTTAAAGGAGAAGGAAAGACTAAAACTAAGTAAGCTATATCAGAAAGGTCTATTATAAATACACCAGTAAACCCTCAAAGTAATGCTGCTCTGAGTTCTCTGTCAAAAGAAACACAGCATTTCTTTCCTTCTATTATGTACACATGGGCTTCTGTATCAGACTTCCTGTTTTCAGCATAAACCTCCAGGGCTAAGGCTTGAGCATGCTCAGTTTGCTCCTCTCTCCCTTGCCCTCCCTTTCCCCCCTCCCTGCTGTAGCCCAGAGCTATGAGCAAGCAAGGAGCGAAGAGAGGAGTCACCTCGCACACCCTGGCCGTCCAAATCTTGTGACACCTGGTGCTCAATGAAGGAGGTATTGGCAGCCTCCACAACAATCGAAGAATAGAAAATCACCGGCACAACAGGATATTTCTAGCAGGGAAACCCTTGCTCGTTTATTTGTAGATGCAACGTTTCTGGGCGTAACCCCTTTGTCAAGCATACCGGGAATCAGTGCTTTAAAAGCATATCAATTAGACATAATTGGTAAAGTGATTACATAATTAAGTGATTATATGATTTAGTGAAGAATAAATACATATTAAGTGTAAAAGGCCATAAATAAATAGAAAGCGTCTCAAAAAATGTAGTAAAAATTGTCCCAAATATCCATCAGAATAAAAAAGTTAAAACACCATAGCGTGTCCGGTGTGGTGTTAATACAAGAAATTTCTCTTTCCAAGCATATCCTTCGAATAGTGTGCCTTGTGGATAATTCAAATACAAGGTATCCAACAGAGTGAAATATACTAAAATGTCCAGTGCTATAAGAAACAGTGTAACAATATTAAAGATATCAGTACAAAAATGTATTTAAGTTTAAATTTTTTTCATAGTATCCAAGTATTTTAACTGGCACTAAGTAACATAGTACACACAATCAGTTATGTTTCTATCTTACCCTACTCGTATGGAGAGGAAAATCTTTCCCTGAGGCATATCAGCAAGCTCTTTAGAAGAGAGAGGTTCAAGGGGTTAATAATAATAAAAATTACAGAAAACAACTCATATTAAAATCTTCATTTAACCCTTTTGGATGGAGTGTTTGTAAACGCCAAATCCAGTAGCATTCTCTCTGGAGCAATAATTTCCCTACAGCAGGAAGTCTGATACAGAAGCCCATGTGTACACAATAGAAGGAAAGAAATGCAGTGTTTCTTTTGACAGGGGACTCAGAGCAGCATTACTTTGGGGGTTTACTGGTATATTTAGATGGACCTTTCTGATAAGGCTTACTTAGTTTTAACCTTTCCTTTAAACCCACACCGGACACGCTATGGTGTTTTAACTTTTTTATTCTGATGGATTTTTTATTCTGATGGATATTTGGGACAATTTTTACTACATTTTTTGAGATGCTTTCTATGTATTTATGGCCTTTTACACTTACTATGTATTTATTATTCACTAAATCATATAATCACTTAATTATGTAATCACTTTACCAATTATGTCTAATTGATAGGCTTTTAAATACTATGAGCACTGATTCCCGGTATGCTTGACAAAGGGGTTACGCCCCGAAACGTTGCATCCGCAAATAAATGAGCAAGGGTTTCCCTGCTAGAAATATCCTGTTTTGCTGGTGATTTTCTCTTCTTCAAGCAAGGAGTGACTCAGGCAGGAAATGATGTCACACCAATCTAATATGGCAGCTCCTATCCTAAACACAGACAGTGTCTAGAGCTGTTTACTCTGGCATGGTAAATCATTCTTCAGAATAAATAGTGTTATAGTTTGTACTTTTGTGGCTAATATATTGGCAATAAATTGCCTTTGTAGCTTTCCCTCTTCTTTAACACAGATCAAACGGCAGCTCTGCGATTTATACCTGGATCATGAAACGGACAAAAATGAGCAAATATGTATTTAAATTAATTAATTTAAGTGTGGTGTATTATGGCATGCAATACAAAATGTATTATGCAAGCAAAACCCAAAGAGTATTATAAACATGTATTGAAACTGCTTAGTGTAGACATGGTCCTTTGTAGCCTACAGGAAAATAGTATAGTGCAAAATATGGTGTGGGTAGCCCCTCCCATTTTAAGAAGAATAATGACATAATGACCAGTCTATGATTATGTGCACAGAATGCGTAAGGGGGCTAGGTCCATTTTCTCTATACGGGGGGCAGCGGTTGACCCACGATACACGGGAAAAAGTAGCTCACACTTGATATTTTTGCGCATTGCTGATGACCTGCAATTTTATTGATGCCACAGGTCACCTAGGATTTCTGCTGGGGGTCTGGGCAAATAAAATTTGTGGAGACCCCCTTAGTTAAGCCATTGTTGTTTTTGTTGCCACAGGACACATAAAATTTCTGCTGGGGGCCTGGACAAAAAAATTTGCAGAGAGGCCTGGACCCCCTTAGTTACACCACTGCTGTCTAACAAACAGTTATTGGCAGCTTTACACCATAGGTATATGCTACAAATACAAATGGTGAGATGGAACAATAATTGGCCTAGGCTGGAGCCATCTAGCAGGCCTAGAGTTTTTGAAGGTATAGGCTAACAAAGCCAATGTGCCAGTGATTGATATGTGTATGACACTATGCTGTTTATACTAAAATCCGTAGTTGCGCACAGGGGTAGCGTAAGTTTTCGAAGTAGCGCTAGCGTTAATTCGCCAAGCGAAGCGAAGTTTCGCTAGCGATGGTTCATTTGCATACGGCGTGAAATTCAAATTTCAATGGAGGAACACGTATCACCACTTCAAATGCCTAGAAAACCTTCAAATCAGCAACTAAAAATGTTATTTTGGCCTACACATGTGCCCACTGTCTAGGTAAAATTTTGACTTTTTTTGAAACATTCCCTATCTACTCTATTGCGCTTCGCCAGGTCTGAGGTGGCGAAGGAAGTCTAGCGTAAAAGGTAGCGTTCAGTACACTGCGCAAGTTAGTGAATTTGCGTAGTTACGTCGCTAGCGAAAATTCGCTTGGCGTAAGGGTGCGAAGTAACACTAGCAAAATTACGCCAGCGTTCGTTAGTGAATTTGCGCAGTAACGTAAAATGCCAAACGCTAGCGAATTAACGCTAGCGTTCGGCGCTTCGCGCTTAGTGAATTTGCGCCATAGACTTGAAATGCCTTATATTTTCAGTAAAATGCAATGGAAGTATTTTGATTTTCTAAATGGTAACTAACTGGTGGATAAAACTATACAGAGTGTTTTGTGTTATATTTCTTCCCTACTCAACTCAGTTACTCAACAGAATTCAATATGATGGTAAAGGGGAGAAATTATTCAGTTTGCTTCAGGCTGGGTTAACAATGGTGATATTTTCTCAAATCATCTGGCATCTACATACCATACACAGGGTTTAACGGCAAGAGTACTAGAGGGTCTCCCATTGGGCTCCAGTTTGGGGCAAATCACATCAGCCTGTTCTTATTTCCACCATCTAGTCTATGTAAACCTCTATATCATTTGGCACTGTGCCCATCTAATTGTTGTGAATGTGGGCCCTGAATGTCCTGTGTTGGGCCCTAGGAGGCCCAGTTCTACACTGACCATACGTTTATTTTTCAGATTTGGGAGGAAACCTATCAGAGGGTGGCAAACGAACAGGAAATTTATGAAGGTAAAGATTTAGATTTATGTATTTTATATGTATAATTCTCTAAGCAGCAACATGGTGGACAGGTTCGGACTGAGAATTAAAATAGGCCCTGGCATTTCAGGTACACAGAGGCCCAATCAGCCCATATAGAGGCCCAAACAGCCCCCACCAGCCCACTAAATAGTGACTTTCTATGGGACCTTATAGCAGCCCCTCTGGCATTTGCCAGAACCCACAGATTGCCAGTCCGAGCCTGATGGTGGATGGCATGGTTCCTAATTTTCAGCCCACTGCCAGTGGTCCCGGGTTGCCTCTTAAATGTCCCAAAATCCTGCTTGCTTTTTACAAAAGATTGTCATACTGTATGTCTCATGAGCTTAGAGGGCAATGGCCCACAGGGGGATTCCACATGTTTCAGGAATCTGTTGTCTTCACACTAAGCACAGAAGCAACAAAACACTTGTAATCACTGGGGAATCCTGATGCATTTACAGCATCCCTATCTTTTACATTTATTAACATTTTTCTGGCAGTCATGTAAGAGTTGAAAGGCATTGGCAGGTTTATCAAAGGATTTAATGTGCCATGGGTGTTAGAGCTGAACAGTAGCATTGAGCTCTAACACCCTACAGGAAATAAAGAATTGCTTTAAAATAAATACAGTGCAATCTCATTTAGGCTTAAGGATTCAGAAAAGCTGTTTTTGCAGAAATTAATGAAATGAAAATCACCCTAGCCTATTGTTTCAGATAGTGTGGGTTTAGTCGGCAAATTAAGCATTGACATTATGGTTGATTAGCCTCATCTTTCTACGGTGATATTGGTAACACTAATACACTGTTGAGGCTGTTGGGTTATTGACTAACTGTCTACAGAGGTGATTGCCCTGGGAGCTATACAACATGGGGCAGTAGAAAGACAGGAGGTATAATTAGGTAAGATGGGGTAGGGAATGATGGAATGGATTATATCACTGTCACCCAACTTTTGTCCCTTACGTTGACGTTGAAGGCTGCCAAGGAATACTGAGAGTTGTAGTTCAGAGCCCAAAACTGGACAGTAGGGGGACAGTTGAATCTGTTTTGCAGCTAAACACAAGCTATTTCTCTGATCTTGCGTTGCTCTCTTTCAGCTCAGCTGCACGACTTACAGCAACTGAAGCATGAGAACAGCTACCTAACAACCATTGCGAAACAGATTGCTCCTTATGTACGTTCCATTGCAAAGGTTAAGGAGCGCTTGGAGCCCAGGTACAATGTTTTGTTAGGTTTTAAAAAGAAGGACGTGTGAAATATTTGCCAGCATTTATCAAACTGCTGCCCTGCCTACATTTAGTCCATAAAGCACTGCGTATATTGACAGCGCTATATAAATAAATGATGATAATAGTGCAGTGCATTTGGAATTTTTTCATTCAAGGTCACCTTTATTTCTGAGGTTACAGACAAATGAAAACATTGCTTTCTTTACCATTTTTCAGTAATAGTTTAACTTATTATTTGCCAGCCACACAGTCTGGGAACAACTAGTCTAAAAGAAAGAGTTTAGTGTACATTTATTTTCCCTTTGGCATTTTCCCCTTAGGACAGAGACACAGGCTCAGATTCGGGGATATTAGTCGCCGGTGAAAAAAAATCAAAGTCACCCAAAGTTTCCTCGTGAGGCAACTTCGGAAAATGAAGCGCTCCCAGGGGCATCCCGCTGGCGATTTACATTCTAGCCGGCGGGAGGCAGTTCGGTGTGATTAGTCGCCCAGAAGGAGAGGAGATTTGTCACTGAGCGACTAATCTCCTCGAATCTCTGCTCTCAGCATTTGTTCAGTGTTTGTGGTTGAGTTTCCAGTTTTATCCTTGATTAAAGGAAAACTATACCCCCAAACAATGTAGGTCTCTATTAAAAGATACTGAGTAAAACAGCTCATGTGTAAAACCCTGCTTCATGTAAATGAACCATTATCATAATAATATACTTTTTTAGTAGTATGTGCCATTGGGTAATCATAAATAGAAAATTGCCATTTTAAAAAATAAGGGCCGCCCCCTGGGATCGTAAGATTCACTGTGCTCACATACAAACCACATGTAAGGTCACATGAGCCAATTAACAGACAGAGTTCTGCCTTTTGCTTCCTCACTTCTTCCTGTTACAGTTAGTGTTGTAGTATTTCTGGTCAGGTGATCTCTGAGGCAGCACAGATAGAGTCATGAAATGTTGGTTCAAGGCAAGAGATGTAAAAGGGCAATGTTTATGTAAATATATATTCCAGTTTGGTAAGATTCTTTAATATGTCATTCAATTTGATATAAACTATCTGTTGCTTAAGTATTCATTTTGGGGGTATAGTTTTCCTTTAAGGAGCCAAAGTGTGTTAGGCTGGAATACCACAAGCTTCCTAATAACCTCCAAATACATTTAGAAATAACCAAAAAGATCCAGGAGGCATGTTACACCATTAAGCAGGGCATGGCTATCGTATTAGGGCAGACATGCTCAATAGCTGGGTAAATACCCTAGATTTTATTATAACCCATACAGAGATTTTATAAAACTGGTTTCAGGGAAAATTTCCTGAAAAACTTCACAAACACCTCATACATGTGCAACAGCATAACTACCAGTTATTGAGCCTCACAGCAAAGTATTTTTGGGATCCCACAAACTTTCGGGAACACCATTTGATTCACAAAAAATATATTGAATTGCTATTTAATCAGGGTCCTAATTGTCTTTCTAAACTTGTGTGCCCCTAGAAGCCCCTGGGTGAGTTCCCTATTGCCCCTGTCCATATGTGCTACGTAATGGTATCCATGTTCCTTGACCTATTCCCTTTCATTTAATCCAATTAGATTAAAAGAACCGAAGGAAGATGCATCGGAGAAGCTGTATGAAGACTTCCCATTGGCCAATGACATGCACAACAGGTATGTCTGTATTCATATGCTCATATATGCACACATTGCATTGTTTATTATCATAGACTGCATTAAAACTCTCTTGATGAGGAAATGTTTTCAGTAATAGTACAGGTAGGTCTGGTACAGTCTTCCACGGTTTGGGCTAGGGCTTTCCATTAAAAGCAAACCTTAAGGTACATACAGTGACATTCTTGACAATTCTATTCCTATTTTGTGGCAACAGGTTTAGCATAATAATGTCCCTATGCACAAGCTGAGGTCAATATAGAATGTCAACTGCAAGTAAGGCTGATCCACAAAAGCAGTGCCTAACCTCACAATGCTCTGAATGCAAGCACAAACAATGCTCCAAAATCTAAGAAAGGCTTCCCCCTGAAAAGTAGAGATTGTTATAGCAGCAGGACCAACTTCATATTAATACTTGTTGCTTTGAAATTGTCAGGTGTTCAGATACTTAAGGTCAAGCCCAGGGACCAATTGTGTCCATTTTCAAATTTATACCGGCCCCAACCTCTGTCATGAAATGAATAATAATGTGGCCTACCAGCATAGTGCGGTCAGGAATCGCGTAGCCGCAGCAGTAATATTTGGGCACATTAGTGAGATGATCTGATACTACTGCTGCCTGTGTGCTGAAGGTGTCAGCAATAAACACGTACTGGCGCATTGTGATGCGCCGCTCTCACATAATTCTTTAGGGCTGAAGGTGCAATAGACGTACTGACGTGCCAGTACTGGAAACTAAAGAAGTATGAGAGAGCGGCGCGTCACTATTATGTGCCAGTACATGGCTATTACTAACACCTTCAGCACACAGGCAGCAGTACAGACCAAGCGGCAGATCATTTCACTAATGTGCCCAAATATTATTGCTTTGGCTACTCGATTCCTTGTTTAAATGAGCTAAATGATGTTATTGGTTCAAACATCATGCCCCCACACATTTTCAACTCACCAAATCTGGCCCTCGTTGCAAAAAGTTTGGACACCCCTGTACTAAAAGATCAGAATAAAAATAGTACGAAAAAAAAAACCGCGTAAATACTTTTTGTTAACCTCAAAGTTTTTGAATGAATGCTTTGATCTCCAAAAAACTCTAAAACCTCTTGCTCATCCATTGACTTCTACATGATCTCGACAGCTGTTACTTGCCGTACTTTTGTATTTGTAGATTTTATGGTTTTTACACTAGATATATTCTGAAAAAATTCTGGATTAAGCAAAAAGTATCATTTCGGAATAATGAACGTTCTGCAAACTTTCATAAATCCGCCCCATAGTGTTCTAGCAATAGGAGTCTGTGCCTGTAGCTTTTAGTCATCATAGGTTTTCAACATCATAGGTCTTCAACTTGACGTCTGATATGCTTAAACAGGTATGGGATCCATTATCTGGAAACCCATTATCCAGAAGGCTCCCAATTATGGGAAGGCCATCTCCCCTGGACTCCATTTTATCCAAATAATCCACATTTTTTAAATGATAACAATACCTTGTACTTGATCCAAACTAAGATATAATTAATCCTTATTGGAAGCAAAACCAGCCTATATTGGTTTATTTCATGTTAAGTAGACTTAGGTATGAAGATCCAATATCTGTAATACTGACAACCCCAGGTCTGGATAACAGGTCCCATACCTGTACATTTATTTGCGAGAATATTACAGATTATGCTGATTGTTAGATTGATATTGATATAATCATAGAGATTTGGCAAACACGTTTGCAAGATTCTTCTAGACGTTATAAAATGACGATTCCCTTGTCTCTTGGCACAGGAATGACCCGACAGCTTGCTCTGAGGAAAACTATGACAAAACCCTGGAACCAAAAGTCGATAATCGAAGCCTAAATGTTCTAAATGAAGACCTTTTGGCGAAGAGCAAAGAATACTATAGACTGAAACAAAACGCGGCAAATCGAAAAGGTCTAAGTACTTAAAAGGGAAAGAGAAAATTATAGGATAATCTAGAACCAACAGACTTGCTCTTAGATAACAGATAAACATTTGGATGAATTAACTGTGGCTGCAACCCACAAATAGAGCACAAATGATGCCAAAAATATTCCTTTACAAATTAACATACATCTAGCAGCTCCAGATATTGACCTACAGTTCCCATCTGAAAGCTGAAGGGTCACTAGTTGCCCATGTCTGCTGTGCCTTTAGGGAATAGAAGGAAAGCCTTATATACTGATGGTAATGACATAGTGGTACTTGAAAAACACTTTTAGGGGCAGATTTACTAAAGGGCGAAGTGGCTAACGCTAGCGACAATTCGCTAGCGTTACCGCCCTCAGGGACATTGCTGATTTACTAACGGGCGCAGGCGCTTATTCACTAGCGAAAGAGACTGGCGTTAGCGGTCATTCGCACTCCATCACCAGACGACTTTTCGCTCTGGCAAACGGTCGTTACTCCGCAAATTCACTAAAGTGCAGATTTTGCTGAATGTTACCTCTTTCGCCAGAGTTGCTTTTGCCACCTCAGACCAGGCGAAATGCTATAAAATAGCCAGATCTCCTGTCACTTACATTATAGGCTTCCTAACAATTTTCTGATCAAAGGAATATCCTTCGATCGATGGATTAAAATCCTTCGAATCGTTCGATTCGAAGGATTTAATCATTCGATCGAACGATTATTCCTTCGATCGTAGGAATAGCGCTAAATCCTTCAACTTCGATATTCGAAGGATTTCAATTCGGCAGTCAAATATCGAGGGTTAATTAGCCCTAAGTAAATCTGCCCCTTAACATAAAGACGTCCATACAACTTTAAATTTCCCACCCTATGCACATTGACCTGAGCGCAAGAGCCCTAGTGAAGTTTCTCTAGGCAGAAATGAACGCTAGCGCATCTTCACTATCAAATGTTCGCACTGCCAAAGTAACGCTAACGAAAAGTCGCCATCGTTTGGCGCCCACTATGAAACTTTGCATTTTAGTGAATAGGCGTAGTCTGAGCACATTTACGCCTGGTGAAGCATTGCGCTGGTTGCAAAGCGGTCGCTGGCCACAATTCGCCCTTTAGTAAATCTGCCCCTTAGAACCATAAAGGTATGTCACCCTGCGGCCCACCAACTGAACTGCTAGTTCCAGCAACAAAGGCTTTTACTAATCTCATTGTGTAGTAGTTGATGGATATCTGGGGTCAACAGGTGTATTTTTGAAAAAAACAAGATCCGTTACATTTAAAGGAGCCAACCTAATTATAGCAAAATGGGCGTTGTTGACTTCCATTTTTTCCCTCAGGTTTGGACCTCAGCATTTCTACACTGACATGGACTCCTTTAAAGGAGACAATTTATGTAAAAAAAACAAAAAACAAGTGTACCAGTGCATTTTATTATTTTAGATATAGAAGGAATGTGCTTGAAAAAGTTGTGTTTCTGGATACTTATAAATTTCTGCAAAAACCATACTATTTCCGCCCATCTGTTCCACTTCCTGCTCACTGAATTTCTGGCTGTGCAGGGCAGCCAGCGGCACTCAGCTCACTGCACTGTAGGACAGGAACCAATCAGCAGCTAGACAGACCTGATAGGGAACTGAAGCCTGTCTTTGCGTGTGTGACTGCACGGCTGTGATTGGCTGTCCTACTGTGCTTCTGGCAGGGATACGCCCACCCCTCATTTGAAACACAGACAGGGACCGGTAAGTATCTATGGGGATCTCAAATAAAGGGGCTAATTTTGAAGACAATTTTAATTTTTGCCCAAAAGTAAAACCAACACCACATAGTATACATTAATGCCTACAAAATGAGGGGGTTTCATTTATCCTATATGTCTCCTTTTAAACCTTTGAGCTGTAGTTTAGGTATCTTTTTGGTTTGTGCATATTGTATGATATTTAAAGTACAGTATCGTATGTGAGTTTAATAGCAGTCGGTAATATCCAATGATAGACGACTAGTTGTGTTGGTGGAAGTAACAACAGCAGATTCCTGCACAGGTCGAGCTTAAAGGGATACTGTCATGGGAAAACATTTTTTTTTCAAAATGAATCAGTTAATAGTGCTGCTCCAGCAGAACTCTGCACTGAAATCCATTTCTCAAAAGAGCAAACAGATTTTTTTATATTCAATTTTGAAATCTGACATGGGGCTAGACATTTTGTCAATTTCCCAGCTGTCCCATGTCATGTGACTTGTGCTCTGATAAACTTCAATCACTCTTTACTGCTGTACTGCAAGTTGGAGTGATTTCGCCCCCCTCCCTTTTCACCCCCAGCAGCCAAACAAAAGAACAATGGGAAGGTAAACAGATAGAGCTCCCTAACACAAGATAACAGCTGCCTGGTAGATCTAAGAACAACACTCAATAGTAAAAACCCATGTCCCACTGAGACACATTCAGTTACACTGAGAAGGAAAAACAGCAGCCTGCCAGAAAGCATTCCTCTCCTGAAGTGCAGGCACACGTCACATGACTTGGGGCAGCTGGGAAATTGACAAAATGTCTAGCCCCATGTCAGATTTCAAAATTGAATATAAAAAAAATCTGTTTGCTCTTTTGAGAAATGGATTTCAGTGCAGAATTCTGCTGGAGCAGCACTATTAACTGATTCATTTTGAAAAAAATGTTTTTTCCCATGACAGTATCCCTTTAAGGAACCTGAACGTAACTTGCATTTTTACCAGCTTGGACCTACTAACCAATCTTACCTGCTACCTGCTCGCCATCATAAAACCAGCAGTGATGTCACAGCTAATGGACAGGACATCACTAAAAACCAGGAGTGGTGTAAAAAAAACAGGGAAATAGGGGAGTAAAGTAGTAAAATTAGCTTGTATTAAAATTAAATTGAATTTAATTTAAATACAAGATGGAGATCTGCAGAGTCTGACTTGAATCAGATTGTTGACGTGCCTATAACAAGAAACCAGTTTGGTTTAGTGAGTATTGTACACAATGTGTTTTTTCTGTCTATCATATATCTAAACACACATATATAGCCTGGGCAGTTATTTATTGTATATTTAAGTGTTGTTGAATTTATTATTCGAAATGCAAAGTCACAATAAACTATTGTATCAACCTTGACCATCTGGAAGAGTTGGGTGCCATTTTTTGAGGCCGGCTCAAGGGTAAATCAGCCTGCATTAGACACGGTAATTATTTTTATATATAAGTGGGAAACTGTCAGGTGCTGGGGGAGGGGATCGCATAAAATGTAGTATGCTAAATATAAACTGGAAAAATATCAGCACCTTCTATTTGTAACCTTGGGACCTGGTTACCACAAAGAGTAAAAAGAAGGTTGACCACAGGAGAACTCCACAGCTCTCTTCATTTTTTATAGGATTTCCACAAAACTTAAAAGGGGGGGTTCACTTTTCAGTTAAATTTTCGTATGTTATAGAGTGGCCAATTCTAAGCAACTTTACAATTGATCTTCATTAGCTATTTTTTTTTTAATTATTTGCCTTTTTCTCTTTAAAGCTTTCAAAATGGGGGTCACTGACCCCATATAAAAATACATACTCTGTAAGGCTACACATTTATTGTTTTTGCTACTTTTTATTACTCATCTTTTTATTCAGGCCTCTCCTATTCATATTCCAGTCTCTTGCATGGTTGCTAGGGTAATCTGGACCCTAGCAACCACATTTCTGAAATTGCAACCTGGAGAGCTGCTGAATAAAAAGCGAAATAACTCAAAAACCACAAAACAGTTGCAAATTGTCTCAGAATATCGCTCGCTACATCTTACTAAAAATGGTGAACAACCCCTTTAAGCCTGGTCAGACCTCTGGGATGTGTAATTATTGCTCCAGTGCTTCTTTACTCGTGATACTTCCACTTTCCGATTATCTACACGACCTATTGGGTATTATTGTCAGTATCACTCTCAAAAACCTGTATTATATTTAACATTATTTTCTTTTCCAGAACTGGGACATTGCAATGTGCACTAATTGGCTGTTTTATCTCTTTTATAACTTTTAATATGTAGAGTGATATTTTGAGACAATATGCAATTTGCATTAAGTTTTAGCTTTAATCTTGAGTTCATGGAGCCCCATGTCAGAATCTTGAGAATCATTCAAGTCATACAGTCAGATGCATAAGGAGAGCTGGAACACGGGAGGCTCCTGGTTTTCAGTGACTTTATTCACCATGGATTTGTCCTAAAATGATTTAATCCAATCCATAAATGCTGTAAATTGCTGCAAAGAAGAAGAGGCAGCCATCTGATCCGGGTAATCTTTACATAGCCTTACTTGTTTATTCTGCTTGGTTGCCATAAGCCGCATACTCATTCCTGGCTACTTTATCTCTCCTAGAATCCCCCCCCCCCTCATAGTATCTCCTATAAGAAACTTAAATATAAATATAGGCACACACAAACAGGAGTTCTGTTCCACCTGGACCTTGAACTCCTGCTGGAAGAAAGAAGAGCCATATGTTGGGTACCAGTCAGGACAGCATAGAACCTTAGGGCAGAATATTACTTACTGCAACAGAACCCATTTTCGAATTGCAGTGTAAAATTCTGCTGTCCTTTCCGACCCCCATACAAACAGTCTGGGAGGGTGGCAGTGATTTACTGTGCATGTGCCCCAGGCATAAGAAGGTATTGAGACTCAAGATTGCCCCCAATGCAGCTCTAGGCCCATCACTGGCACACACATAAAACACACAGCTTTGTAGCATCGGTGGGTTGGGCCATTTCCCACTGGAACTGGGAGAGCTTCTGAACAACAGAAAAAGATCAGAGGGTGCCCTAGGGGCAGGAAATGATTTTTATTTTAACAGATGTCACTTCCTGTTCTTCATGTGCTTCACCCACTGCAATGTGAAGGATCAGCAAAGTGTGTAAATCGCAGGATGGAAATCGTGCACTTTGTTTTCCGAAGTCGCATGAAGTTGTCTCACTCGGAAACTTCGGAAAATGAAGCGCTCCAAGTGCCATCCCACCGGCGATTTAGATTCTAGCCGGCGGGAGGGGCAGTTCAGGGAGATTAATCGCACCAAAGAAGGTGATTTATCGCCGTGTGACTAAATCTCCCCTGATCGTGTGTCTCTGCCCTAAGTGCCGAGTTCATTTATAAGTCAACGGGAGAGGTCCAGTGACCATTTTAAAGCTGTTTTTAAGCTGCCTTCCTGACATTATTCGGAAAAAACTCAAGAGTTTTCGGGTCGGTAATATTTGTTTGAGTTTTAGACATTATATATAACCCCCCAATCGAATTTTGAGTATATTCGAATTAAAGTTAAAAAAAACACACAAATTCAAATTCGACCTTTGATAAATGTGCCTCTAAAAGTACGACAGGATGACTGTTATGGAAATGTTTTATTATAACTGTAAACTTAATAGTGAA
Organism: Xenopus petersii; assembly: GCA_038501925.1. Taxonomy (NCBI): domain Eukaryota; kingdom Metazoa; phylum Chordata; class Amphibia; order Anura; family Pipidae; genus Xenopus; species Xenopus petersii. The sequence goes on along the minus strand of CM076684.1, from coordinate 36,206,670 downwards.
GGATGGCCTTAGCAAGCAATGGACTGTTTCATGCCTTAGTGCAGGGGTGCCCAAAAGATAGATGGGGATCTCCCAGTAGAACTTTAGCTGGTGATCAGTAGATCTCAGGACACGGTCAACAAACAGCTTGTCTATATCATCCTCCTGTTTCATGCTTTTCATTCAGATATTTATTATGTTAAGGTTACATACCAAATAGTTGTTTGTTAAATATAATATACATTTTCCCATAAATCAATATTTAAGTACTATTTTCCATGGAGCAGAATCCTAACAATGCTTTTACGGATGTAGATCATAATGGGACATCACTAAAAGTAGACCTTGCATTAGTTAAGTATGGGTACTCCTGCCTTAGTGCAACAGAACAGAAGAACATGTTTAGTAGTCATGATCCCTCTTACAACTGAAGCACACGGACGGACAAAAATGCATCTGTTGGAAGGTGTCGAGTAGGTCCAGGAACAGCATGCACATTTTTAATGAAGGGGAAAAGGAATATGAATGGCAAGAAGGTATTTGACCTTGATTTTTTGAAGAAATTGGCATTAATTGAATTGCCTAGTGATGAGGTCTGGCTGGTTACATTGGATGTGGAGAGCCTCTACACCTCCATCCCACATGATGGGGGTGTAGAGGCGGTCCACATGTATTTGGAACAAGAGGAGACCCTTGATGGGGCCCAAAAAAATTTTGTACTAAATTGCCTTGAAATCATCTTACGATGGAACTACTTCATGTTTATGGATGAATTCTTTCTACAGATCAGGGGTACGGCCATGGGGTCGAACGTCGCCCCCTCCTATGCAAATATCTATATGGGAAAATATGAAGAAAAATTTATTTACACAAATTGGTGGTTTAAAAAGCATTGTCTAAAGTGGTTGCGCTTTATTGATGATATTTTCATGCTATGGAGGGGGCCCCGTTCGTCTCTTGATCAATTTGTTTGGGAGATTAATTCAGTGTGTACATATATCAAGTTTACAGTCCATGTTGATCCAAAGGAGATAGCTTTCCTGGATACCAAAGTTTATATGTCTGATGGCAAATTGCAAACTGACTTATTCACCAAAGAGACAGATCGAAACACTCTTTTACATTTCTCTTCCTTTCATCCACTCCAGACAAAAAATTCACTTCCCAAATCCCAATTGTCTCGGGTAAAAAGGATAGTGTCAGATGAGGGACTGGCACAAATTAGAATGGAGGAGATGACTGAGAAATTTATAAGTAGAAAATACCCTAGAAAGGTGGTGCAAAGTCAAAAAGAGAGATTGGAACAATTAGATAGAAACAGCTTACTGACTAAAACAGTTAAACGAGAGATGTCCAGAATTCCGTTTGTATCGACATATAATACATTGAGTGGTCAGATTGGAAAAATTTTAAAAAAACATTGGAGTGTTTTACAAACAAATCTAGGGGAGATATCCAGCTTTCAGAATCCACCGGTGATGTCTTACAAGAAAGCTCGCACTATTGGATCTATGCTAGTCAAAGCTGACATTGGTTCAGAAATAAAAAGTAAACAGACAGTGTTACGTCCAATTAAAAAAGGTACTTTCCCTTGTTGTATGTGTAATTGTTGCAACAATGTTCAAAAAGGTGAAGTGATTTATCATCCGAGAAATGGAGTCCCTATCCCTATCTCTGGCCAATATACGTGTACAACTACATTTGTAGTGTATGTAATTAAATGCCCGTGTGGCTTGGTATATGTCGGACAGACATCACGTATGGCCAGGGATAGGATTAGGGAACATAAATCGGCTATTAAAAACAAAAAAATCGAACAACCTGTTGCGAGACACTTTACAGAGATGGGTCATGCTGTTAATCAGTTAAAATTCCAAATAGTGGAGACAGTACAAAGGATGAGAAGGGGTGGTAATCGCCTAAAAAAAACTCCTCTATAGAGAAGCCTGGTGGATTCGGAAGTTGGATAGTCTGTCACCAAATGGACTGAACATGGAATATGACTTGGTTCCTGTTTTTAGATAACTTAATGGTTTTAACATTGTTTTAATGTCCTTCCCTTTTTTCACAGTTTTTTCACAGTTTTTTATCTCGATACAATGTGGCTACATAGAGAATGGAACATTATAACAAGATAAGTGAAGTCTTGTATCGTTTTTGTGATATATTGTTTCTTTATCTGTATCAATGTTAATGAAGCACTAGGTGGTGCTGTGTTGTGTTAGGATAAAAGGAGGAAATGTACACATGTCAATTAGCTTGATAAAGAGCCAGGCGGCTCGAAACGTTGCTCTGCTGTTGCCCTGCATGTGAGAAATAAAGGCTTTTTATCTTAATCGGAGTGCTGCCCGTTTGAATTTCTAACAAGGTATTTGACCTTGATACAAGTAAGGTTATTTTATTTCCACTAGAGAAGCACTGAATATGTTACGTTGGATGTCGCCAAAAGGTCCACAAAGTCTGGCTGAGCACCAGTCCAACTTACAAACCTGGCGTTAGATGCTCAGAATTGAGATTTTCTCACTCCTTTTAAAGGAGAAGGAAACAAAAAAAAACGAAACCACCTTCAATATGTTTTCCACCAGGCCCACTCCTGAAACACTGCATTAAAAATGCTGAGATCGCTGCTGCCTCTGTGCACCAGCGTTCAGAAGTTTCACCCCTTTTGAAAGTTTGGCGCCGCCATTTTCGAATTGGTGCATCATTTCCGCCCTGCGCTCAACGCATTCAACTGCAAACAAGGAGCCACTCCTGCGCTAAAGTAACAAGCTGTAACTGTTACTTTATGAATTACTACAGACCTCAGTCAGACAGACCCGATCGCTGGCTGGCTTGTTTAACACTCCCCCTCCTCAGCTCCTGCGCTCGCTCGCTGACAAACTGTTAATTAAAACCAGAGCGAGCGCAAGAGCTTCAAAGCTTCCCCATGTATCCTAGCAACGGGGAAACTGCTGGATCGAGAAAGAATGAGGCTGGGGCACAGAGGTCAGCAATAACGAACGGCTGCTGCATCATGTGACCAATTCGTCATTGCAGCGCAGGGAAGCCAAAAGACTTGTGCGCATGCTCAGGGCACTGCTGGTAACGACTGCGCATGCGTGTGCCCTATTTGGACAGATTTCTGGACATCAGACAGGGTATGCTGTTACATACATGTTTAATCTTTTTTTAAAAACTATTGCAGCAAAAAGATTAAGGGAAAAACTAATGAGGGAATGCTTGGGGTTAAACATATATACTCATCTTGGGCAACACTTAGGCGCAAATTCACTAAGCGCCGAACGCTAGCGTTAATTCGCTAGCGTTCGGCATTTTTTGTTACTGCGCAAATTCACAAACGAACGCTGGCGTAGTTTCGATAGTCTTACTTCGCACCCTTACGCCAGGCGAATTTTCGCTAGCGACGTAACTACGCAAATTCACTAACTTGCGCAGTGTACTGAACGCTACCTTTTACACTAGACTTCCTTCGCCACCTCAGACCTGGCGAAGCGCAATAGAGTAGATAGGGATTGTTTCAAAAAAAGTCAAAATTTTTTCTAAGTCCGAAAAAACGCTGGCGTGTTTTCTACATGATGGGTGATAGGCTGAAAAAGATCGAAAATATTTTTGGGGCTCCCCTCCTTCCCCCCTACATTTCCTGACTCATGGCAACTTACCTAGACAGTGGGCACATGTGTAGGGCAAAATAAAATTGTTATTTGCTGATTTGAAGGTTTTCTAGCCATTTGTAGTGCTGATACGTGTTCCTCCATTGAAATTTGAATTTGGGCCGTATGCAAATGAACCGCTAGCGAAACTTCGCTTCGCTTGGCGAATTAACGCTAGCGCAACTTCGAAAACTTACGCTACCCCTGTGCGCAACTTCGGATTTTAGTGAATTTGCAGAGCGCTGGCGAAAATACGCCTGGTGAAGTGCGGCGAAGTTGCGCCTGGCGCAACTTTGCATCTTAGTGAATTTGTTAGAGCTTAGGTTGATTTTTGACTTTCCTTCTCCTTTAAGCATTCTATCCTATAGGAAGGAGTCAAACTCTACATCAGTGTTATATACCAACAAATAAAGGCAGGATGAAACCAGTCTTGCAAGACTTTATTATAAATACCTGGTTGGTGCTTCTTCACAACAAGCTATGACAAAATGATTAATTCAACTTGCTTTGCCACAACCGCCCCAAAAAAGGAAAACAAACACTTTTTGCTTGGTTAGAAAAATAAATTAAAATGATTTATTTTACACATAATTCTGGATATTTTTTTGCAAATGACAGACAAGCCAATACTTGATTAACTGTAAGTCAGAATTGTGTGCTGGATGTACAAAATGAGAACAGCTGCAACTATTCATATGACTGGGATACCCTGCTGCAAGCGCTTTCCCATGGCCGACACATTATGTCTTATTACAAACATTTTTTAACAGCATTTATTCTTTCAATTGAAGGACAAAACAAAATGTATTTACATGAAAAAAAGAAATTAGAATTGTTCTGGACACCACTGATATGTTTGATCCTTCAACAGTTTGAATGCAACTCTATTCCATATCATATCCAGACGCCCTATGCTTTTTAAGGTCTTTTTACATTTCAAGTCCATCGCTTTCTCTATGTTGTGGCTCATCCTGTAATTGAGGGGACCCTACCACCAGACAGCCAGGGAAATGTCAGCATCACTCAAGTGAAGTCAGTAGTTGATATAAACAAGCTGCTGTGTAGAAATGGTGGAAATTGAAAAAAGCCAATATGGTACAGGTTAAATAGCCGATTCTCCGCTTCGCTCCTCTTCAGAAACGGCGACAGGGCGCTCGATTTCTCCTCCCTGGCTACCTCCTATAGAAGGCAGGGAGGAGAAATTGAGCAACACACGATGGATTGTCTCCCTGTCGCCATTTCTGACACCCTGTCGCTAACATAGAATCTGTACGTTTTTTCTTAATAAAGACTTTGCGAATTTAACGGTAAAGTGTCTTGGTGTTTTTTTTTTATGTTACTGGTCTTTCAAGGCAGTGCTACATCAAGGGCTCTCCTTAGCATGCAACACCTACACCCCCAACCAGTGGTTTAACTATATAATACTGGGCCCCACAGCAAATTGTATTTCAGGCCCCCAAAATGTCTAGAGGTTGACCTGTTTTACCATTATTTATTGAAATTATATATTGATTGGGGCCTCGTGTGGCCCCTATTCCTCCTGGGCCCCCCTGCAGGGTCTGCTTCCTCTGAAGTTACACCACTCCCCCAACTCACTAGCACCTTGTGAATCTCATGCTAACTATGCTTCCATTCAGGTCCAGACTGAGAATTAAAATACGCCCTGGCATTTCAGGTACACAGAGGCCCAATCAGCCCACATAGAGGCCCAAAAAGGCCCCACCAGCCCACTAAATACTGACTTTCAATGGGACCTTATAGCAGCCCCTTAGGCATTTGCCAGAACCCACAGATTGCCAGTCCGGGCCTGCTTCCATTGTTGTGCCAGAATGATATTATCACAAACACAAATGAACTGGTGCCGAAGTTTGTCCACACTGGTAAATCACGCACAAGTTGTGTGGCATGATACTGTGAAAATAATGCTTCACTGTAAAACTAATGACCAATCCAATCTGTATTTAGTGCCAGTCTCTATATTAAATAGTCCCTAATGTGTTTTCCGATGGGAAATAGGTTTAAACCTCAATTAGTACTTTATAAACTTTTTTAGGATTTGATTGTCTCCAAAAACATGACGTGATCATTTCTATTCCATGTTACAAAAACTGACTTGTCTTTAATTAGAGTGCAAAACAGCGACCCCCCCAATGATCAAATGGGGTCATGATATCAAAGAAGAAATGCAGATCATAGAAATGAACACTTGCACAGTATTTCCCTAGCAAATAAGGAGGCGTTTTATAATAGCAAGTAGCCACATAAGCTCAAGTCCTACTAAAGTCCAGAAGATGAAAGTGCACAGAAGACAACTATTCATTTACCTGCTTCTACTGCAATCCTAGTGATCAACATGGTTCCTTGTACTTGATCCCAACCAACATATAATTCATCACTATTTCAAGCAAAAACCATATTGGGTTTAATCAATGTTTAAATTATTTTTTTTTTACTAAACTTGTGGTATTGAGATCGAAATTATGAATAGACCCTTTATCTGGAAAACCCCATGTCCCAAGCATTCTGGATTCTGCTTTAAGCATCAGTTCTCCTCAAAACAGACATCATTCAATTAGAAAACCTGAGGACAATGACTGTACAAATCCAAATAGCTTGAGCTTCGACCGGGAATAGGTACAAATTGCACCATCTGAGGCTTCATTCAGATCAGTTTTCTACTACAGCTCGTTCTTGACGTCGCATTCATCGACTTCAGTAGACATTCAATGCAAGGGTAGACTTTGTAAGAAATCCATAACAGAATCACATAGTTGCTTACCCTGCATCCAACTTTAGTAGTCAAAAAAATGAGAATCCTGTATGGATGTGTGCAGCCGGATCTCATGCGCAGTCATTACACTGGAGCAAAAGATGATCTGAACAAGCTCTTATGGTGCAAACTTGGATGGTACTTAGCCTAAATAACCCATGTTTATTGCTTCAAAAAGGTGATTCTGCCTCTGTTGACTAAATGATACTGAAAGGGGTTTGTGTACATGTATTGTGATTGTTTCGTTTCCTAGGAGGCTATCCTCTTTAGGTTTGAATAGTTACGCAACTAGTTTTTCCTGTTCTAAGTGTAGATAACCTGTGCACGAGTGAAGCAATTGCGTTAATTCTCCTTTACTGCACTCAGTTTCAATTCTTAAGCAGCAGATGCCATTACTCCAATTGCTCCCAACACCCTGGCCAGATTTAAGCTGCCGAGTCAGGCCCTTCAGACTGAGCCCGTGCATGGGGCCCTCCGATAGGTCCACCTGACTAATATCTGGCACAAAATTGTCTGATATCAATTGCCCCTAGGGCAAACAATCGGTTAACCAGATATCAGCTAACTTAGGTGGACATATTGAGCGAAAGCAAACAGTTATGACCCATATGACCCCCACTCAAGTCACTGATTGGTTACTGCCTGGTAATGAGTGGAAACAAAGAGAGCTGGCTGTTATGTTAGACATCCAGTCATTCCAGCCTTTATACATTATATTTTTGCCTAACTATAGTGACATTTTTTTTTATTGTGCACATCCTATTTACCCATTTTTTTATACTGAACAATTCCTTTAAGCACATTTAAAGCTGCATACAAAGTTCCCAGATACACAGAGACAATAACACCTAGAATTCCCCTAGAAAGAAATTCAATATATGAAGTCTTTGGTCTCTGTACCCTGCCTTTTTTCATCTTCTAATTAAAAGTAGCAGTAACTATAGGCCTTACTAATGTACTAAAGTAATCAATTATTGAAAGAAAATGTTTTTAAATTTGCCTCAAATAAATGTGTAATGCTTAGTAAGAGTCAATGCTGGAAACATTTGATACACAGCCACTGCTGCCTTTAACAAGAATATTTTACCTGTAACTGAAGCTCCTCTGCTGCTATATGACCTCCATAAGCTGCCCATTTTCTGACTATTCTTGTTAACAAGGACACACCCATAGATGGAAGATCCTTAAAGGGGACCTGTCACCCAGACATAAAAAGCTGTATAATAAAAGTCCTTTTCAATTTAAACATGAAATCCAAATTATTTTTTTTTATTAAAGCATTCATAGCTTTTGTAAACTAATTTAAAAATCTCAGCTGCCAATCAAATATTGGCTGCCCCTCCTGTATGCTTTAGGCATAGGGGTGGGGCAGACAATTACTTTGACTTTCCATTCAGCACTTCCTAGATGTCACTGCTCTCCCCACCTTCCCATTCTCTTCACCATTGTATAACCAGTGCATGGGGATGGACATCAGGTCCCCCATTCTGGTGCACAACAAGATTTTGAGATGATACAAGACTTGCCTTAATAACAGTGTCCACAAAATGGCTCCTGCCTGCTTGTTATAATTATGAATTACCAGACTGAAGGAAACAAGATTCAAAGAATTTATATAGTGTAATTACAGTTCATTTTGCTTGACTAACATGATAAAATAGGATTCGGAATAATTTTTTTTGGGTGACGGGTCCCCTTTAAATTAAAGGTTCTTGCTCGGTTAGCGAAGTCTCAATTCCATATGATCAGTGGGTCACTGAGGGTGCTCTGTTTAGCAGTCTACAGATATCATGTTTGCCCAGCAATTTAGTATTTATGCTGATAAATAAGGCTCTCTGTGCAGAACATACGCCTGTATATTTACCTCAATATATATACATATATATATATATATATATATATATATATATATATATATATATATATATATATATATATATATATATATATATATATATATATACATACATACATACATACATACATACATACATACATACATACACAAACACACACAAAAATAACTTATAAATAGCAGATTTCCCCCTTTAAATCAAAGCACCCCATAATATATTTCTATTCACACATACAGACACAGTTCTCTGTGAAAGTGAAACGCTTTTAGCAAGCATGATGTTAATACTCACCCACTTACATACCTGCTAGTACCAAAGTTAGTATATAGGCAATCGGCCACATTAGCGAAGGCAGCCAAAAACTACAGCATAAGGGGTAAAGACACAAAATAATACATGAGGTATCAATTAGACATAATCAGATTAAACAGTTGGACTTTACGGAGCCATCAGAATTCCAGGTGTTGCTGCACTATAATTCCCTGCACCCCCTACAGCTCAATTAATGCAGGAAATTGCAGCCATGAAATATCTAGAGGTCAATTCTATTACAATGGGATTATGCATTATTATAGGGTTGCCAAACAAGATCCCTCCTCCTTCTCCTACACCTCAGGAGACCTGTAGTGCTACAAACTGAATCATAAATTGTTATTGTCTAAACATGTAAACTTTTGCCCCAGATTCCCTAATAAAATGATTTCCAAAGCCCAGGGGCTGTACAGTAACAATACTGATAATGCTGGAGAAGATATACATGGTTCTAACACACAAAATATATGTTTATATGTATATCATCTATATATATATATATATATATATATATATATATATATATATATATATATATATATGTGTGTATATTGATCCCTTGATTCATATCACAATTATTCTAATACTAAATACCTTTCTCCTTGAATAGGAAATACCTTGCGGTTACCCTGACCCAGTGATTGCCCTGACAAGTGGCCATTAGCAATGCTGATATTTCACACTGTGGGCGCTAAACATGGAGTTCTGTAGCACAGATATCAGTAGGAACAGTGTTTTTTGCAGCCTCTCCATGTCCCATACAGCCGGGCTAAGCACAAAAGCAACGAGTGCTATGCTTTAAGTGCCCACCATTCAAGTTTGCATTGTCCGTGTCATCCGTAGTTCAATCATTTGGTCCGTTCATGCATATAAACAAGGAGAATAATCTTTTAGTGATAAATATAAAAAGTGCTATAGAAAAAGGATAACCCCGAATTCAGCGTCTACATAATATTCTACCCTCATTTTAGGACTGTAAAGTTTCCAAGCCAATAAGGACTGGTGTGCAGATGCACAATCCATTTTCTCCTGCACCTTTCTAGCCTTTGCACCATAACAGAGGATTGCACAATGGCTTCTACTGCTACCACCTCACAGAATAAAGTACTGATGCCGTGTGCTTAGTCAAGCCGGACTACATATGTGTTCTGCATTCCCATTATGTTCTGTGCCATTCAGTTAGGGCTCCACTTTGACTCCCTTTATAAAGGGCAGACCTGTGGGAACTATCTTTTTATATTCCAAATAGTTTTCTCCAAAAAAGTGGATAAGCGCAAACTCCTCCTCCTCGATCCGCTCACGGAAAAACCTCCAGGACGCAAGCGTATAACCAACTAAACACAGAGGGTTACAAAGCAGAACCTAAGCCAAAGAGAGAACAAATACACATTCAGTAAAATGAAAGAAAAATGAAAGTCTTTTTTTATGCACAGTGTGGCTGCAAAACCAGTTTGGCACATTTATATAAAAGGGGTTGTTAACTTTAAGTATGATGTAGAGAGTGATATTCTGAGATTATTTACAATTGCTTTTCATTTTTTATCATTTGCGTTTTTTTTTGTTTTATTTAGTTTTTTTATTTAGCTGCTCTCTGGTTCGCAGATTTCAGCAATCTGGTTGCTAGGGTTCAAATTACCCCAGCAACCATGCATTCATTTGAATAAGGGTATGGAATATGAATAAGAGAGGCCTGAATACAAAGACAAGCAATCAAAAGTAGCAATAACAATAAGGGGATTATTTATTAAACTCAGAATGGCAAAAACCCTGAATGTTTTTTTTTTTTACTTTAAAATCTGAATTTTTAGTGAAAAAACCCCCCAAAAACTAGGGATACACCGAATCCACTATTTTGGATTCGGCTGAACCCCTGAATCCTTCGCCAATGATTCCGCCCAATACCGAACTGAATGCTAATTTGCACATGCAAACTAGAAGCGAGAATCAGAAAACATTTTTTACTTCTTTGTTTTGTGACAAAGTGTCACGCGATTTCCCTCCCTGGAATCAGTTCAGCTGGGCAGAAGGATTAGGCCAAATACGAATCCTGCTGAAAAAGGCAGAATCCTGGCCAAATCCCGAACCAAATCCTGGATTCGGTGCATCCCTAAAAAAAAAAAAAAAAAAAAAAAAAAAACACAAATTTTTCAGGGTTGTATTATTATACCCCGAGGATGAAAAAAGTCAGAATCCGAAAATCCGGCATCTCAGAACTGGAGAAGTTGCATATAAGTCAATGGGAGAAGACCTGAAGAGATCTTGATCTGTGCTGGGTTTCGTGAAATATTTTGTGGTTTTCGGGGCAAAAAATAATAATCAGAAAACAAAATCTGAGGTGGAAAATCCGAAAAATGTATACGATTCCTTTTGTTCATGATTTTTTCAGGTTTTTTCCCGCAGGAAATTTTCGGGAAAATGCATTGACAAATAAAGAGAAAACCCTGTTCGGATTTGGTCTGAGTATTTTTCCCGAACATAATGAGATACATTCGGACTTTGATAAATGGGCCTCTGAGGGGCATGTTTACTAACATTGGAGATAAATATCTGGAGAGATTTTTGGAGATGTTGCCCATGGCAACCAATCAGCAATTAGATTTAAACAGCCACAGCCAAGTTAGAAAACAAAAGCAAAGATCTGATTGGTTGCTATGGGCAACATCTCCAGAAATCTCTCCAGATATTTATCTCCAATGTTAGTAAACATGCCCCTAAGTGTGTAGCCTTACAGAGCATTTTCTTTTTTGGATGGGGTCAGTGACCCCCTATTCAAAAGCTGGAAAGAGTCAAAAGAAGAAGACAAATAATTAAAGAAAATTCTAGAAAATAATGATAAACAATTAAAAAATTGCTTAGAACTGGTCATTCTTTAAGATTCTAACAGTTAACTTCAAGGTGAACCACTCTTTTAAAAAATACCCAAATTCTGCTCTCAGTTATCTTCATCCTTTTACACCTGAATTTCACCTATTCAAATGCTGCATGTTTCAAGTGTATTGTTCACCTACAACAACACTCAAGCTGTATGCATATGTATTTCTGGAAGGCTACATAGAGCTTTACATCTTATTATGGTTTGGAATTCCCCACAGTAAGCTATAGACCTGCCCACTTAAAGGACCATTCCGTTGCATTCCATTATAAGGGAAGGAAGCCAGAATAATACTGTACCTGAGTTCCGATGCTCCAGTAAAACCAGCCGACATATGACGGATGTCTGAACCAGGAATAAACCCCAGATGTGACTAATCTGTGGGAATCAGATTTCTCGTTCTGTACAATGTGGTTGAAATTGGAGCCAGCTGTGAGCATTGCACATTTCCTGAGCAGCTCCCCAAAGAGAACCATGATCAGCCCAATAACACTCAGCCATGTTATCTGCTTCAGACCTATTATCAAAAAAGCAACAAGAGACACCCTTGGTAATAGATTTAAAATTATTTTATCCTTTAGATTGTATCTAAAGGTCTGACCTCGGTCAGTAGGATATGTTTAACAATATGGGTAAGAAGAGAAAAAAACTACACAGTAAGGATCCAGGATTTATGGTATTATTGGGCTACATATAAAGAATTCTCAAAATCTTAACCTTTGATTGAGTTGTATTTATAATTGATGGGAGTGACCTGTTTGAGTTAATTAGATTGGGCAGGGTTCTTTTTCTCTTCTTACCCAATCTGCTTCAGACCTGTGACATGCCGTTAGAGAAGAGACAAAGAGATCATGAGACGTCTTACATTCCAATGCACAGAAAATTGTTATTAAAGGAGAACTAAAGTTTAACTAAAGAAGTAGCTAGAAATGTTGTAAATTATGTTTTGTGCTTCAGTATTAGCCCAAGGCAACCACAGCCCTTTAACAGTAAAGATCTGTGTCTCCAAAGATGCCCCAGTAGCTCCCCATCTTCTTTTCTGCACATGCTCTGTGCTCACTTACTGAGCTTAGGGGCCCACTCACAATATACAGTACACATAGAATATAAATGTCACAATATAAGCTGATTAGTAATTAATACAGATAATTACTACATAGCAGCACAGAAACCAGTGCAATTAGCATCAGAATTTAATAATCAGCCCTGTAGCATCAGCTTATATTAGAGGTCAACCTCACTTTCTCATTGATAATTTACAACAACCCCTAAGCTTAGCTTCTCAACAGCTGATCAGAGCCCACTGAGCATGTGAGTGTCACAGACAATTTCCAAGATGGTGACCCCCTGTGACAAGTTTGAAGTCCTGGATCATTGCTGCTATTGACAAGCTGAAATGTTAGACTGGTGCAAAAAGTTCAGTATGTGAAATATGTCATTTTTAACCATATTAATTTTTAGGGTTTAGTTCTCCTTTAAAGGTGTAGTTCACCTTAAAATGATCTGCTATGGTGTAGTCTAAGACACATGCACAAAAGTAATATACAGGCAAATTTGCGCATTAAAATAAAATTGGAAACCCTGTTCTTGCATCTACCTTTCAGGGGCTCATGTTCTGCCTATATCACGTGTGTGTATAGTTTGGTGCCTGAACAGCATATTGGTAATGTGCCTATGAGTGAACAGGGCCTTTGCGTAATGTCATTATGGTGTAAACAAGAAAAAAAGAAAAAGGAAGGTAAAGAGGGGGCTAAGGATGTCTAGAACATAGGCAAGATATGGTTGTTGTGCAAGGACTAACAGTTGCCTAATACTCTCTTTAAAAATATATTGCCATACACTTTCTAAAGAATAAGCAGCCACAGTCATTCTGGGATACAAAATAGCTTTCTAAACTTTTGATATGCAAGAAAAACATTTTATCTTTCTGTACGATATGAATCAAACATGACAGGAACGCACAGGCTACACAGTCAGCTCATTAACTTATAACTACTGCAAAACAAAACTGTTCCCAAAAAAACAGCAGACAAATTGCAAATGTCTTAAATAATATATTTGTATAGAAATCCTATATTTCACATATGTCTTTTACTTACCACCTACCTGGGTAAATTGTTGTCTCAATAGTAAATTCCACCCAAGATGACACTGCAGCCAGGGTATATTCTAAGCTGTGATTCAGGAGGAATGAATCAATAGACAAGCTTTTTGGATTGTTCATTGCGGTTACCAAATACTCGGAGTAATGGAAAAATGACAGGGAGCAGACATACCTACAAATGAAACAAGAGTTCTCTTAACAGGAGGCCAATGTCAATTAACTACTGCTGCTTTATAATAAGCTAAAGCCATAAATAGGGATGCACTGAATCCAGGATTCGGTTTAGGATTTGGCCTTTTTCAGCAGGATTCGGATCCGGCTGAAAATGTTTTCGGTATTCGGCCGAATCTTTCGCAAAGGATTCAGGGGTTTGGCCGAATTAAAATAGTGGATTCAGTGCATCCCTAGGCATAAATAACCTGTGATATAGAACATTAGATAGAGTGCTGATGTGATGTTAGCAGTTATAAATGGTGACATATCACATGTTACATACCTTACTGTAACTTGTATTTTAAAAATAATTACAGTTTACCCAGGATTGGACATCAGGGGGGGGGGGGGTAATACATTTTTCATTTGCCTAGGGAAAGTGTTTCATGGACAAACAACCTGTGGTATTCGTTGGTAATGGTGTTACGTAGAACATTAAAGGGATACTGTCATGGGGAAAAAAAGTTTTTTTCAAAATGAATCAGTTAATAGTGCTGCTCCAGCAGAATTCTGCACTGAAATCCATTTCTCAAAAGAGCAAACAGATTTTTTTATATTCAATTTTGAAATCTGACATGGGGCTAGACATATTGTCAATTTCCCAGCTGCCCCAAGTCATGTGACTTGTGCTCTGATAAACTTCAATCACTCTTTACTGCTGTACTGCAAGTTGGAGTGATATCACCCCCTCCCTTCCCCTTTCCCCCCCCCCCCCAGCAGCCAAACAAAAGAACAATGGGTAGGTAACCAGATAGCAGCTCCCTAACACAAGATAACAGCTGCCTGGTAGATCTAAGAACAACACTCAATAGTAAAAACCCATGTCCCACTGAGACACATTCAGTTACATTGAGAAGGAAAACAGCAGCCTGCCAGAAAGCATTTCCCTCCTAAAGCAGGCACAAGTCACATGACTAGGGGCAGCTGGGAAATTGACAAAATGTCTAGCCCCATGTCAGATTTCAAAATTGAATATAAAAAAATCTGTTTGCTCTTTTGAGAAATGGATTTCAATGCAGAATTCTGCTGGAGCAGCACTATTAATGGACTCATTTTGAAAAATTTTTTTTTTCCCATGACAGTATCCCTTTAAGTAGGCAGGCTTTATGGGTTCTAGGTAGGGTGGTATTCACAATAATGTCAAGTTTGTCTAATATTGCTGACCAGTATGGTTAATGTAATCACATTCTCATAGCATATGTGTGAGTGGGCTTTTTTTGTAGTTGCATCTGGTACAAGTATTGGGTATGGCAGGGTTCATAGGATGCAACCTAGATGGACTGAGATAAGTCCTATGCAGGAGGTAGAGTTGGATCATTCATAAAGGAATTGTGGAGTATAAAAATAAAAACTGGATAAATGGATAGGCTGTGCAAAATAAAAAATGTTTCTAATATAGTTAGTTAGCCAAAAATGTAATGTATAAAGGCTGGAGTGACTGGATGTCTAACGTAATAGCCGGAACACTACTTCCTGATTTGCAGCTCTATAACTCTGAGTTAGTCAGCAACTTGAAAAGGGGCCCACATGGTACTTAACTATTCAGTGAGTTTGCAATCAATCCTTAGCATTCAGCTCAGATTCAAAAGCAACAGTTTTGACCCATGTGCCCCCCTCAAGTAAACCAAGAGAGCTGAAAAGCAGGAAGAAGTGTTCTGGCTATTATGTTAGACATCCAGTCACTCCATCCTTTATACATTACATTTTTGGCTAACTAACTATATTAGAAACATTTTTTTATTTTGCACAGCCTATTTACCCAGTTTTTATTTTTAAACTGAACAATTCCTTTAATCTGTAGCACACAGTGACTCATTGGTGGATCTCCATTGCTTCCTGACATTCTTTTTCCAAGTATGATATCTGTTGCTGTTCACCTTTTTATGACTTTCTGGAGCAGCTCTGGGAGCTGGGGGGGTCACAGAATCTGTAAACTGTTCTAAATTGATACATAAATCGATACATTTATTATCTTTGTCCCTGCTGAGCAGACTCCTGTGTTTCAATTAATGCAGCGGTTAGAATTGATACAATTGCAAATATTCCACAGATTCTGTCGAGAATGTGAGAAATATCAAATAATGTACTAGTTGTAACAGTTACCTGAATCAGAGACAGTTTTAGAAAAAAATAAAGTATGGAAAGCCATTAAAAAAAAATATTTCTGGAGAACAATCTGAAAACAATTGAACTGAAAAATGTATCGAATGAGAAAGATATGAGAAGTAGCCTTGCAATGTTTATGCATTAAACACTCAATGATCTTATACATTACAATAGGGGTACATTATTCCCTGTGATGCATGAATCTACTTCCAGGTGTATGTATGGCACTGCCCATAAACTCAAACCCCTCATATCTCTGGCATCATCAGAGAGGGGGGAACTGGTTATAAAATCTTTGTATTATAGGGTAGGGGCGGACATGTCTAACAATCTCATCACTAGACCCATGCAAGGAGTTTATTCTCCTCAAGTCAGTATGAGATGATCATCAGATAAAAGAATAAATATCACATTGATTTGGCCACTTGCTGCACAAAGGAAATGCAATCATCCTCAGTTTTTCCACGTTAAAGGAAAACTATACCCCCAAAATGAACACTTAAGCAACAGATAGTTCATATCATATTAAGTGGCATATTAAAGAATCTTACAAAACTGGAATATATATTAAAGTAAATATTGCCCTTTTACATCTCTTGCCTTGAGCCACCATTTCGTGATGGTCTGTGTGCTGCCTCAGAGATCACCTGACCAGAAATACTTCAACTCTAACTGTAACAGGAAGAAGTGTGGAAGCAAAAGACACAACTCTGTCTGTTAATTGGCTCATGTGACCTAACATGTATGGTTTGTTGGTATGTTTGTGAGTACAGTGAATCCTACGATCCCAGGGGGCGGCCCTTATTTTTTAAAATGGCAATTTTCTATTTATGATTACCCAATGGTACTAGAAAAGTATATTATTATGATAATGGTTTATTTACATGAAGCTGGGTTTTACATATGAGCTGTTTTATGCAATATCTTTTTATAGAGACCTACATTGTTTGGGGGGTATAGTTTTCCTTTAAGCAAATGGTACAGGATCAGGAGAATCAATGAAATGTTAAGCCATATATATTTATTATCGGCTTAGATTAAACTAATAACCAATCATTACTCACCATCCAAAGGGCTTCCATGGTGACTGTGTGATGCTCAGCAGCAAACCACACCCGAAAGCAAAACCTAAAAAGCTGGCCCTGATGGCTACCTGCAAACAAATAATATTCATCAGCCAATTTGTTATTGATTGCATAACATTTACCTAAAAAAAAAAATCATCATGTTTACATTTCTACCACGTGATTTGATATAACGATACACTGTAATAGGCAAAAGGAAAGCAAGTGCACAGAAAAAGGTTAACCAATAACAGCTAGAGGTTAGTAAGTATAGCCCCTTAGATGGGTTTTTATTTTTAAAGGGAAACTCCGGACTAAAATTTGATAAAGAGGCCTATATAACACAGAAATCCCTAATATAACCATCACAGTTACCTGTTTCTTCAGAAAGTATAAATAAATGCCATTTTCTATGCTGAAATCCAGCTGTTGAACAGTTCTTCTCTTTCTGCATCATTTGAAATCCTGGCAGGGAAGGAGGGACTAAACACTGATGTAACAAATTGTAACAACTTCTCCACAGCTTACAGACAGCATGCAGGAACTACATAACCCACAATGCATTGCACTATGATATTCCTTTCCGTATTGAAATCACGTGTGCAGGGAATTGTGGGGTTTGGAGGATGCAGGCTGAGGATACAAAGTAACAGTAGTCGGCCAGCTCAGCATAGTAGTCAGATCAGCAGCCTTAGGGAACTGCTCCAAACCATTAAAAATCATGAAAGTCTGCATATTTTTTAATTGAAGTATATTGCAAAGTTGCTTGAAATTATGTTTCAATGTTTACTTTTCAAAAAGCTTACGTTATGTTTGTATGGAGTTCCCCTTTAATTAAAGTGTAGGTGATTAATAGACTACTGCTCCTTAAAGTGTTTATGAAAATGGTCTTCCTACCAATTCTGATTCAATTCTTTTCGGTCCTCAATGGCCGTGTGCTTGTAATATTAGATTCTGTAATTCTAGTATGGTGCCCAGTGATTGTTTTACTCTGGGGGTAACTTAGGTCAGAGCAAATCACTATGATGCAGACCATATTTTGCATAGCTGAAGTAGCTGCCCTTAGATACAGAGTAGAATAGAAACAAGAATCTACAGTTACAGCACTACAGAGTGGTAAGAGAAACTGGGCAATGTCGCTATAAAGGCAGGTAAATTAAATGAAAAACAAAATAGTAAATATGATGTATTTGTGCTTATTGTGTGCTCTGTTTACAGTATACAAAATGAATGATCACTTAAGTGAATACTTGAAGCAATTTTGGACTCTTTCTTGTAGGCTTCATTGCAGTACAAGGGGGTAAAGTGTAATAACCTGGATTTTAACTTGGACACTTTAATATGGACTTTTAATAATGGACACTTGGCACAGATGGAGGGGACACCAATTTGACACAAAAAGGATTGGACTGATGGAGGTTAGGCGAATAAACCCCCGAGGCAGTAACCCCTGATGACCTTGTCTTTTAACCATTTTTTTAACCACTTTTTAACCATTGGGTGAAGTTAATTTGTCTACCAATGATGGTGGAGGGGAGGAGTCTAATGTGTTTAAAGTTTTTTGTACGATGTGCACCTGTGAACACTTGACAAAGAGCCACAATGCTCGAAACATGTTGTGTTTAATAAACCTTGCAGCAAAGTATCTGCGGTTTTGAGCCTGATTTGTCCACAACTCTCACAGAAACTACACATATTTTGCATAGAGGCCTAATCTAAGATTTGCATGGGATTGCAGTTAAGATAGCACTGAGGAAAAGAGCTAAAGGATTTGAGCTTCCTTTAAGAGGCTTTCAGTTTTCAACAAAGCTGAATAACTGGGTCAGTAACAGAAAAAAACTCACACATATAAATATATATATATAGTTATAAATATAATTATGCCAATTATTATGTTAATGATTGATAGTTAGATCTAAATACATACACACTCACAGAAAGCCTATGTCAATCATAGAGCGTATTAGATTAGAGGCTGTTTCTTATTGCTGGGTAGGTCATAAATGTATAGGACTCAGTCACATACACAACCTAAAGCAATAAGTGATTGGTGCAGGACTGTATAAGGGGCAGCCTAATTGAAATTGACCATTTACAGGCAGAACCATGGCAAAATATACACCTGGTTAGTATTTTAAACCTCTTTATTTCACAAATAACTTTCATACAGGAAAAACAGCAGTTTTTGTGAACATCATGGCAAAATTCTGATGTAAAATCCAGGAAAACAGTACTTTAAGGGGCTGTGCACCTTTAAAATAATTTTTGATATGAGATAGAGAGTGATATTCTGAGACAACTTGCAATTTTCAATTTGTATCATTTGTGGTTATTGAGCTTTTTATTCAGCAGATCTCAAGTTTGCAGTTTCAGCAATCTGGTGGCTAGGGTCAAAAATACCCTAGCAACCATGCGTTTATTTGAATAAAAGACAAATATGAATAGCAGAGGGCATGAATAGAAAGAGGAGTATTAAAAAGCAGCAATAACAATACACTTGAAGCCTTACAGAGCATTTGTTTTAGATGGGGTCAGTGACCTCCATTTAAAAGATGGAAAGAGTCAGAAGAAGGCAAATAATTGAAAAACTATAAAAAAATAAATAATGAAGCCCAATTGAAAAGTTTCTTAGAATTGGTCATTCTATAACATACTAAAAGTTAACTCACCCCTTTAAAATCAGAAAAATGTGCCCATTGAAATGCATTATAAATTGGTGAGACCACAAATAAAAAATGTAAAATGCGGGAAAACTTGAAATCAGGGCACTTAAAACTGAGGTTTCACTGTAACTTTCCAATTTAACTTAAAACCAGTGAAAATATGTCAAATTTAAATTTGCAGCGTCTGTCTGAGAACAGAAAAGGACAGATCCGGCCGTCAATAACGATTACATTTAAAAGAACACTGAGAATGTACATTGGAACGTTAATTTGCATATATTAGGATTCGGATTAGGATTAGGTTCGGTATTCGGCCAAATCTTTTGCGAAGGATTCAGGGGTTCGGCCGAGTCCAAAATGGTGCAGCCCTACTTTTAATGTATGAATATAAAAGCAGACACTGACAATATAAAGCAGTACACAGCCTTGAAGAATGTAAATAAATAGGTCTTATTGCAGAAGCATGCAAGTGAAGCAGTAGAACTAGCCAACTGGCAGGTGAATCCCAATTAAGAGAGTATCACAGAGGTGAACATGAGGTTTCGGGCTCCCATTCAGGCAAGCCACTCGGATGCTGCTGAACTACAGCTATTAACTCCCTCCACCGCCAGCTAGCAGGTGGAAGAGTCCATCCCCATAGCAAGCCTGCCCGCCCTCCCCAAACACACACGCTGTACCTGGTAGAGCTGAGCCCTATACAGGAGAAGCAGCAGCCCATTCAGCGCCGCTATAAAGGTAACAAGCGCTATCCGGCCCGGGGCGGCTCCCAGCAGAGTCTGTTCCGGCTCCGAGAACCTATTAATGAGAAGCGGCAGAGATATCACCGAAGCTCCAAGCATAAAACTAACTACGCTCACTCTTCCCTCCTGTATCAGCCGCACACCGGCCATCTTGGAGAAGGCAAAAAGGAAGTTAACGTTTGAGCTTCCTGTCGGTTTCTCGCTGTACAACGCAACCTGCTGCTCTCTTAGTGCTACACCTGCTGGTAAGAAGCGGGAACTGCACGCTGCAAGGGAAACTAGTAATTCGTACAGAGGTCCCCAACCTTTTTTTTACCCGTGAGCCGCATTCAAATGTAAAAAGAGTTAGGGAGCAACACAAGCATGAAAAAGTCCCTTGCGGTGCCAAATAAGTGCTGTGATTGGCTATTTGGTAGACTGGCAGTCTGCAGGAGACTCTACTTGGCACTATACTTAGTTTTTATGCAATTAAAACTTGTTTTCCAAGCCTGCAATTTAAAAATAATCACCTGCTTTGAGGCCACCTGCTTTTGGGGTTGGAGAGCGACATGTTGCTCATAGGGTTGCCACTTTTTGCCAAAAATTCCAGCTGGTGGGGGCAGGTACAAAAAGGGGGCGTGGTGTGATGTCAAAGGGGGTGTGACGTGACGGCAAAGGGACGGGCCATGGTGCAGCCAGGACAAGAACCGAAGGACAAGGTAAGTTTACAGGGGATTGGGCTGGCCGAGGGGGTCTTTTACAGCTACATTGCCGGTAAATTTGTAATACCGGCCCCGGCAGGTGTTTTACCGGCTAGGCCGGTATAGTACCGACTGGTTGGCAACCCTAGTTGCTCACAAGCCACTGGTTGGGGATCACTGTATCGTACCCAATGCCGGAATATAAAGTGATTATCACTGTTTGCATTAGAGACTTTACACTTCTTTAATCGGGACGTAATCCCAAAATAAAAAGTTGCCTAAAGAAAGACAATTCTGTTCTGATCAACTGTCCAATATACATTGGTGACACATCTGAAAGCTCTTCCTAAATGTAACTGCAGCTGAAAACATTATTCTTCTGTCCCTTTCTTTTCTCAGTAATTTTGGTTCTGACTTTTGAAACAATGTAACAAGCCTGCCCAGGTCCAGACTGAGAATCAGGGCTTGATTTACATAGTGGGCGCCCCTAGGCCCACTGCCGTTCGTTGCCCCTGTCCCCTCCCCTTTATGCATGCAAATTTGGACTGGAGCACAGGAAATTTAAAAAATCTCCAGCGCATCACCAGTGTTTTTGAACGTGGGTGTGGTTAGGCAGCATGCCGCCCCCCTAAAACCTTGCCGCCCTAGGCTCGGGCCTAGATGGCCTTTCCACAAATCCGGGACTGCTGAGAATTAAAATAGGCCCTGGCATTTCAGGTACACAGAGGCTCAATCAGCACATAGAGGCCCAAACAGCCCCCGCAAGCCCACTAAATAGTGACTTTCTATGGGACCTTACAGCAGCCCCTCTGGCATTCTCCAGCTACAGGTTTGCTTCAATAGTCAGAACTAGCAGTGCAGAGGATAACAAGGGATGTACATGCATTCCTGGGCCCCGCCCCCACAAGGGCCCTACCCCAGACCCCATGCACCCCTATACCACAGTTAAAAGTCACACCAACATGGGTGGCCAGGGTCCCCTCTACAGGGTAAAAAAAACACTGGTGGCCAGGGGGCCCATAGAAAAATTTTAAAATAAAACATTGGTGGCCAAGGGGCCCATAGACGATTAAAATAAAACCATTGGTGCCCAGGGATTTAATTTAAAAAAAAAAACCCATTGGTATTCAATGGAACTTACCTTTGTTTTGACAGCTTCAGTTCCATTTGTGACTTCGGGTCTTCAGTTCCGTTCTCGACTTCAAGTCTTCAACTTTGGATCAATTCATGCCTTTGGGTCTTCAGCTTAGGATCTTCAGCGACATCCACACTGTTATTCTTATCTGGAAAGTGCAGCCCAGCCTGTCCCCTTTAAACCTAAATTCTGCCGGGCCCGGGACATCTGTCCACCTGTGACCCCCTGATGGCAGCCCTGTATATATATGTATCTACTGTTTTTTAGCATTCTCTGTACACACATCTCTCAATAGGATTACTAACCCATTGACTGGGTTACAGTAAAACATTCAGGGGCAGATTTATTAAGGGTCGAAGTGGAAATTCAAATTCTAATTTTTGATTTTTTTTGGTCAAAACTCTCAAATTCGAATTGTGAATTATCCAAATTTGATTTGAGTTTTAATTTGAATTTAAATTAGAATTTTCGAGATTTAGCATACTCTGGCCTTTAAGAACTCTAATATGACTACCGTATATACTCGAGTATAAGCCGACCCGAGTATAAGCCGAGGTACCTAATTTTACCTATGAAAACTGGGAAAACTTATTGACTCTAGTATAAGCCTAGACACAACTACAGCCCTGTCTCCCAGCAGCGCACATTCTGCCAAAGCGACCCCCCCAGCGATCAACCGGACTTCTTTGCAAAATTGATGGTGACAGAGAATTGCCAAACGGATTACTATGTGCATTGTCCCACTGTCCCACTACCATGTGCAGAGGGTGCTGTTTGATATTGCCATCACTGTTAATCTTTCGTATAACCAACAGAGGGTGCTGTGTGATATTGCCATCACTGTTATTCTTTCATATAACCAACAGAGGGCGCTGTGTGATATTGCAGTCACTGTTAATCTTTCATATAACCAACAGAGGGCACTGTGTGATATTGCAGTCACTGTTATTCTTTTATATAACCAACAGAGGGCGCTGTGTGATATTGCAGTCACTGTTAATCTTTCATATAACCAACAGAGGGCACTGTGTGATATTGCAGTCACTGTTATTCTTCCATATAACCAACAGATGGCGCTGTGTGATATTGCAGTCACTGTTATTCTTTCATATAACCAACAGAGGGTGCTGTGTGATATTGCAGTCCCTGTTATTCTTTCATATAACCAACAGAGGGTGCACTGTTATGCTTTCATATAACCAACAGAGGGCGCACTGTTATTCTTTCATATAACCAACAGAGGGCATTGTGGGATATTGCAGTCTCTCCCCAAGTGTACTGTTGATATAGGAATGATTGCAGAAGTGACTGCAATCTCAGCTACTCGGGTCGGGTACCACTGACATTTTGGATGCTGAAAAACTCGGCCAATACTCGGGTATATATGGTATTTGCCAGGTCCAGGGATCAATCTGGTGATGTTTGCAGTCTACCTGACATTTGAGTTTTTTTGGAGAAAAAAACTGGAATCAAGTTTTTATAATTCGAGTAGAATTCAATTAGAGTTTTTGAGTCATTTCAATTCGTCCGAGTTGAAAAAAATTCAATTTTATTAATACATTTCGAAGTGACATTAAAGTACAATCATTTATACTAACATGCAGCCCAGCTGCCATCAGAATGAAAACTGGTGATTGTTGCTAAAACTCCCTATGGATACATAGATAATATATCTACAACAAGTCAAGAAGGTCCGTACTCACAGGTGACAAAATCTCCCTGAATGTCCTCGTGTGGCCTTACCCTTAAGAAATATTTAGGAGTTAGTTGAAGATTAACTATGGAACTATGTTTGCAATGGTAATTGGGATTATACCTAAACAAAACATAAGGCAACAATGTGAGCCATACACTAGAAAGACTGAAAAGGTGCAGCGTGATAAAGAATACAGTCAGGGAGATAAAAAAATACAAGAGTATAGAAGATCCACAAGCCTCACCTGTACAGCTCATTATCAAAGCAACAGCTGTGTTTTATTCTTGTAGGACTCCAGTGTAAAATCTAAAACATAGGTTAGGGGTTTAAAATGGTTCACATAGGATTGTGGGTAGAGTAGTCCATTCAGCAGCCGCTAGCATGGGGAAAAAGACTGTACATCCTTTGGATGGTGTTTTATAAACCAGGCAAAGTGCACATCAAAGATGCACCGAATCCACTATTTTGGATTCAGCCAAACCAAATCCTAATTTGTATAAGCAAATCGGGAGTGGGGAAGGGGAACATTTTTTAACTTCCTTGTTTTGTGACAAAAAGTCATGCGATTTCCCTCCCCACCCCTAATTTGCATATGCAAATTCGGATTCGGTTCTGTCAGCCAGAAGGATTTGTCTGAATCCGAATCCTGCTGAAAAAGGTTGAATCCTTGCCGAACCCTTAACCCAATCCTGGATTCGGTATATCCCTAATTACATGATAAGTGAATGTTATTACCAGAGAAAGGGAAAAAAGAGAAAGAAAGGAAAAAGGCACATCACAGAGATATGAAGATGCTATTGTTATTGTTTCTATTATAGAACCAAGGGATATCAACCTGGCCCGTCCAAAGTAACGCTTAACTATATCAATTCAGTTAACTAAACCATGGTTCACAGGGAATTGTGGGTAGAGTAGTCCATACAGCAGCCGCCAGCATGGGGGAGAAGGCTGCACATAATTTGGATGGGGTCTTATAAACTGGGCAAAGTGCACATTACGAGATAAGTGAATGGTAGAAACAGAGAGAGAGGGAAAAAAGACAAAGAAAGAAAAAAATAGTATCTTCATATTTCTGTGAAGTGCCTTATTTCTTTCTTTGTCTTTTTCCCCTCTTTCTCTGGTTCTACCATGCACTTATCTGGTAATGTGCATTTTGCCCAGTTTATAAGGCACCATCCAAATGATGTTAGTTTTTCTATTATAGAACCAATGGATAGCAACCTGGCCCCGTCCAAAGCAACGCTCAAATATATAAATTCAGTTAAAAAAAAACCTTGGTTCACTGGGGATTGTGGGTAGAGTAGTCCATACAGCAGTCGCCAGCATGGGAGAAAAAGATTACACACCAATTGGATGGCATCACTAATAAAATGACCTAATTCTTTCTACGTCAGACCTGTGAGTGCAGACCTTTTTGGCTTGTTGGATCTGCTACCAAGCATCCTACATTCTCATACACATGTGTGCTGGCTCATATTTAGCATATTTGATCATGGTCAAGTCCAGTCTTATAAACTGCATGGTCCAATGTAAACCATTTAGGTGGGATGCCCTAGAGTGTATGTTACTGGCTGGCAAAACACAGGGGCTCTGGGTCTTGTGGGCAAATAGTGCCTGCCTGTCCCTCTGTCCTGCTGACAGATACACTCTCTACCTTGGTCCATTGCCCCCCATTCATTTCATATCACACTGGTCACTAAGCATTTTATGACAGCCTCAAGCACTGTATGGCATCTGATTGGACACAATAGGTTCAGTCAGGGCCGCCTTCAGAAATCACAGGGGCCCTGTATGGCAAAATTTTCTGGCCCCCCCTGCTGTCAGCTTGCTGCAAAGTTTAAAAGAGAGGACATGAGCTCTGGTGCCAGCATCATTTTTGTTCTATTCGGTTTTCGAGTTCTCTGTACCCTCATTGGTCGCTTAATTTAAGTCCCAGTCAAGCTGCATTGGGATTGGATAGACTGGAGGGGAAGTTCCTACTTTACCCATACAATCAGGACCGGATTTGTGGAAAGGCCCGGGCCTAGGGAATTTTAGGGGGATGGCATGCCTCCCAACCACACCCGCATGGGTTTGGAAGCACTGGGGAGTCATAGGAGATACAATAGTTTTTTAAATTTCCTGTGCACCAATCCCCAGGACCCGATGCTGAAAATTTGTGCATGTGCACAAAGGAAGAGGATGGGGGTGATGAACAGTAGCTGGCCTAGGGGCGACTGATATGTTAATCCTGCCCTGCATCCAATCCCTGTACATCTTTACTGGGACTCAGGCCCAGTAATTCAGAGTTTTCTGGATAATGGGTTTCAGGATAACAGATCCCATACCTGTACTTATGCTTAATTGTTTCATATATTTGTAACCTTATGTGTTAAGGGTAATGTCTGACAGGGAGATTTGTTGCCGGTGGCAAAATCTATGTGCAGCAAAGCAAATTCTTTATCCTCAGTTTTACAGATTAATTGTCAGATTACTCTAGCAACTATGCATTGATTTAAATAATAGACTGAAATATGAGTCGAAGATGCCCGAATAGAAATGTGAGTAATAAAAAGTAGTTATAACAATAAATCTGTAGCCTCACAGAGCATTTGTTTTTTTAGATGGAGCCAGTGACTACCATTTGAAAGCTAGAAAGAGTTAGAAGATGAAGGCAAATAATTAAAAAATTATAGAAAATAAACAACGAAGACCAATTGAAAAGTTGCTTAGAACTGGCCATTCTATAACATACTAAAATGTTACTTAAAAGTGAACCACCCCTTTAAATCAAGGAGACTTTTATGTGCCCATGCAGATATGTAGATTATATTTATCTAGACTGCTAAGTTTATCTCGTCTACTAAGAAGTGAATTGTCCACTTACGTTACCATTGTTCTACATTTGTAAGAATCAAATCCTCAGTTCATTATTTGTACCAATCATGCACAAGGTTCCTATTTTGGCTGCTTATTTAATGGAAATTCTTTGAAGAGATGACTGGCCATGAGTAGGCAGCCAGGTACATGAAGGGAGACGAGCCAAGCTGAACAAAGACACTTTAATAGCACTGATTTCATTTTCCAGATGATCGGTATTTGTTTTGAAGTGGAGTTTGGCAGACTCAGTATTTGAAAGGATCCCTAGTGGTTTTGAAAAGACAATGCCCCTAAAACCCACACTTACCATTCAAAAGAGGTTTAGAGAAAAGTTAGAGAGTAGTGTGAGAAGCATCGCAAGGCAATAGGATGAAAGGCCTCACACTCATGTATGATAGGGCTTAGAAGTGCTACATTGACTGATAGGTCAGGAGGCCATGGGAGTTTTTAACTGAAGGCTTGACAATAGAGCTCATGAAAGGAGTTTCTTACTGAGACCCAGTGCAAAGAGAAACCAGGGGTAAACACATGGGTAGGGAATTTGTCGCTAAATGCCACTACTTAAATCTGAAAACTCACTCTTTTCTGAGGTTTATTACAAGGAAACGAATATCAACCTGGCATTATGAAAATATTTCAAATCCCATTCTTTAAAGGGATTCATTTATACCACAATACCCCTCTTTTTAACATTTAATTTCTTATGGGCATCTACATTATGTGCAGGTTTTATTAAGATTTTGGCATATACTGGATCCTGAGAGTTGTAACTGAATAACAGCTGGATGTAAGACAACTCCAAAATAAAGTGTTATAGACACAATCCTTCCTTACTAACAATGAGGCGAGTTGAGGATGTCGCCTCAGGCGGCAGCGCCCCACTAGGTACCAGTGGCGGCAAAAATGCTCTTCTAGTGCAGAGAGCACAGTTAGGTTAGCATACTGGCCCTCTCTGCAGCCCTCGTGGACCCCCCCAGGCGCACAGGGGAGGGGGGCCGCAGCAACTGCTGCTGCCTCAGGCGGCGGAGGGAAACCTCTGCAGATTGTTTAGGGTAAGTCCACACTGGGCGTTTTGGGGCGATTTGGTCGCCTCGGGACTAATCGCCTTGTCCTTGCGGCGACCAATCTCCCCAAACACCTTCCCTGACTCTGCGCCGGCTTAAAATGAAAAAACGCCGGCGCTAATCACATGCAGCGGTTCGTTTTCCGAAGTTGCCCGCAAAAACGAGGCCCCAGTGTGGCCTGACCCTTAAGGCTCTTTACTTTTCCTTTACATGCAGCTACTGATCACTTTGTAGAAATGTTATGCTTTGCATATTAGCAAGAACTCTGACTGGGTGCCACTAAGCAAGTTTTACTTTAGAACATGATAGAATCCTTTGCTGATACTCACCTAGTGCCACTAGAGGGTACAATTGGCAGCGCCTTTCACTAGATGACTGCAAGTTGGTGGGCATTGGGTAAGGGCATGACTGAGATTGTTCCTGACAGGACCACAAGAGATACCCATTCCATAGATATTCCCTAATAAAGTGTGTGTTTTTGTTTTACCTTTCATTTCACCTTGAACTGTACAAATACTCTCTTGTTGGTTGGGGCCAATGATGTAAGACACTTGCACATCAAAACTGTGATTTTCTGTTGCTGCCAGTGTGTATGAATAATATAAATATGCTGCTTTTTTCCTCTCAATCATAAAGGGTTTTGTGCGACTTTGTGCTCTGCATGTCTAGTTGGAGAAAGGACTCATCTTATGTTGGTTCACACACTACCTGTACAACTAAATTAGAATCCATAAGTAAGTGTGAAAAATCATATATTTTGCCTTAATGTCACAATTTTTGTTATGATTTTGCATTTTTTGCAATGTGTATCTTATACAAAATAAATTAGTTGTGCACATTTTTAGTTTTCAGCTTCATACCTTACTTTTGTGCTGAAAGAACTCTTTGTTTCCATTCACACTTCCCTAACTGATCTTCCAAGCTGTCCTAACAAGGTAATTGATAGCTGTGTAAGACTTTGAAGTACACAAAAAAGCTACATCTCTCCAATCCGTCATGATGCTCTTTTAAAGTCCTTCGTTCTGCATGACTATAGACATACATTGCACATGCATACATTACAGATATACGGCACAGTTCTGTTCAGCCTATCTTTCATATGTACAGTATAGACTGAGGACTTTTCACTGCAAATGGGAATCAACAGTAGTGCACACTTACACAATACTTTTAAAATTGATCATTGCAGCATACTGGTACGTATTCCATTAATCTCAAAGGAAAGTGGAAGCTTGGGAATTACTCATCACAGCTATTACCTTAGACATGTCCCATTCAACACACTGCCTATGGCAGATACCAGTGCTGTCAAGCAGGAATCCATCAGCAATGCTGCAGTGAAGCTTCTCCAACAAGGTGTCTTTACCTGAAATGAGATCTCAGTTTTCTGAAAAAAACACCATCAAAATTCAAGGTCTTCCCTGCTACAATCAGTCACTTTGTCTTCAACAACACAGTGAATGTGCAGTGGCCAGTCACATTCTTTTACAAGTTCTCCCCATTCACTGTCCTGGCTACGTTTCACATAACGGAGAAGGAACAGTATAAGTGTCTGCATTATCCCAAGCTGTGTGCTTATTGTGCATGAGCTTCACCTGTGGGGAATAAAATAGGAGGTTTGCTGTCTAAG
Source organism: Xenopus petersii (assembly GCA_038501925.1). Classification (NCBI taxonomy): domain Eukaryota; kingdom Metazoa; phylum Chordata; class Amphibia; order Anura; family Pipidae; genus Xenopus; species Xenopus petersii. The sequence goes on along the minus strand of CM076684.1, from coordinate 36,177,277 downwards.
GGCTCTTACAGATGAGCGTTTTTACCTGCGCTCCCCTGCGTTCCATTTTTCTGTGTTCAGCCGCAGGGGAGCGCAGGAATAGACGCATTACATTTTTTCCAATGGGGCTGTACTCACACAGGCGCATGTAGGAGCCGAACGCAGGAAAAATGCAACATGTTGCGTCTCAACCTGCATTTGGCGCCTACACGCGCCTGTGTGAGTACAGCCCCATTGTAAAAAATGTCTATTCCTGCGCTCCCCTGCGGCTGAACGAAGAAAAACGGAACGCAGGGGAGTGCAGGTAAAAACGCTCGTCTGTAAGAGCCTTAGGTGTTCAAATTATTCAGGGGCTTCTTATTTAGACTTGTTAAAACAGATGCACATCTTTCATGTTCTTCTGAATATGAAGCCTCTGAAGAGTTAGAAAAGTAAGACTCCTGTTTTCTCCTTTTATTGCCAATAAGATTCTAGTTGTGCTAATGAAAGGCAAAAACAACAAACAAATTAAACATGAAACAGTCTTCAGTTTGTCCGAGAAGGGGGAAATGGCCTCAATGACATTAGAAAAAGTATTTTTCTTAGTACCAAAGAGTTATTAGACATGTGACGCCGTTTTCCTCCAGTAATATGTAATATGTAATATAATGAAATACGCACAGTCTACGTTGTTAGAGTGGAAACCAAACCACAGATGAGCTTTTTCACACTTGGTCCATTTGCCAGTGCTCCGTATATGTTAGCCAGGGTGCTTGTCATAGTATAACTTTAGAGTGGAGACAAATAGAGAAGGGCATGAGGACACCTGGGCTGCTAGTCCAACCTACGTGTCATCATCCTAAGAATTCGTTTTTGCCCTCGGAAATGATTTACTGGTCAACAACATCCAGAGAATTATTGCTATTTCAGTTTATGGCTTGTGCCTGTGTTGCTGCAAGGATGGACTGTACTAGAGTTTTATTATGTAGTAGGATGAAAAAATCTGCTACAGTCTGGAGTAACGACCTAATCATGTAGTTCCTGGAGTCGAATGTGACCCACGGATCTTCTTAACTTGTGCACACTACTGAAAAGCAACCATCAGAACCTTACAATCCATGTCTATCTGGGATGACGGATTTTTATAAGAAACAGCTTAGGATCTTTTGTATAAGTATAATTTACAGATAAAAAAAAAGAAAATTCATGGAAAGAAAATATATATGATGTAGAGCTCTTCTATCTGATTAAATTGAGGGACCTGTTTTCTGTGACATCTTGCAAATGTCTTAACCCCTTCAATAAACTCCTCTGTCTTGGTAGGGAACTCCATAACCTGACTGTCTCTATAGTTACATACCTCTGCCGATCCAGTAGTATCAGTAGATGTCATATTATCAGTTGCTCCATCTTGTGAATAAAAAAAATATATTAGATACTATTTTTATAATGACTTTGTTTTGCAGTATTTATTGATGAACTATTTGGCATCTAAGGCATCACTTTAGTAAAAAGAACAAAAATCAGTCAGTGGCAAACATGCTCCCTTCATATTATAAATAGATATTAAATTATATTAAATGATGTGTGTCTTGTTTTTTGCCTGTTCACAGATCTTCTACATCTTTTGATATTCTGTTTCCCCAAACTATACCTCGTTCTCAAGCCTTGGCATTGTCATCTATAGAAGCATCAATCTCAAGAAGGTATTCTGTCATCTGATGGGAGCAACAGATGAGGTGGTACGACCTGATATAGAACTCACAATAAAATATTCTTTTTGCTTCCACAGCTGAACCAGTAAGTCCCAAACACAACAGCAAACTTTAAAAGTAACAATGCCGTTTGTATCTATAGTCAGAGCTGGGTTTGAAGCGTGGAAAATGGACAGTCCGCCTCCTTCTCCCTGCTGTTCTAAGAGATTCGACACACTTGGTTACAAAGGGCCAAACAGCTCCTGGGAACAGGTTCTTCATCCAATAAATCAGCCTTCCTGGCACGTCAGTTGCTGAATTACTATTTGATGATATTGGAACGTGCATTGAAAAACATATCAAAAAGAGGTGTCTCTAATTCCAGAGTTCAAGCCTTAACCATTGGTTTTTGTATGGAAGCCCGGGCAGATTTCACTATAGTGGCACTTTCATAGAAAACGCAAACACCATACAAAATAGTAATAACAACAACAAGAAAGGTACAAATGATATGCTCTCATGTAACATTTAAAACACCCTTTATTTAAGGCCAGACACATCTCCAATATAAGACCAATATAAAGTATTTATTGTGTGCATTGTTTTACAGAAATATAATTTTATGGTTAGTTATGTATATATGTGGTAGTAAATAGACACAAACCAGTATAAAAGTACAATAATTATAATAAAAGATATTTATTAATAAACTACAAAAAAATGTGCAAGAAGCCTCAAAAAAAAAAGCTAAAAACTAAAAGATTGGTGAACTTACAAGAACCTACTGTTTACAGAACATGTGCTGATAATACTGTTGCAACGGATTCGTTATATGTTCTACAACATGGCATGAAGGAAAACTACAAAGGGGAGGATGAGGGAATTAGTAGCATAAAATTGTGGATTTGTTAAAACCTGAGAAGCCTCCGTTAAAAGGACTAAGTGGAACAAAATTGAAATCAGCAAAGGACTATTGAATGAAAGTGCCAAAGCTCCTGCTGATTCCAGCTCAGCCCACCCACACCATGACCAGGCACATTAGCTGCAATTTTACGGAAAATTTTATTCTCATGTCAACTTTCTTACCCCACACATCTTTAGGTTATGCGGTAGTTTAAAAAAAGAGTCAGCCATTTGATTAGAGCTACAGGACACTAATCCACTGGACTCTCCTGAAAGCTGAATGCTTTGGAGGCCTCTGATGACTGGGTTAAAGGATTTTCCATTCATGAACACTGTGTACACAAAGTTTAATCGGGGGAACACAAGTTTGAAAGGGGAAAATAAAGTTGAAAGCTGTGTCTAGTTTCTTTGGCATTTGCAGTTCAAACGCTCTGACACCAAAATGACTCTTTCTAAGAAGGTACTTGAGTTCATCTGCTACTTAACTACTTGAAGGAGTCAGTGGGGATTATTTACGAAGTCATAATATTTGCACAGAAATGCCACTTGTTCTGGTGCTCTATTTTTCTGCATTGGCTGGTGTTTTCTATGATCCAGAGAGCCCAGAAAGAAAACAATGCCTGATTTAGCAATGTACTCACATTATGTGAGCTCTCTAACATGGGTGAAATGGAGGGCTCATATTGATGCATTCATTAATGTACTTGTGTCCAAACAAGCTCGAGCACTTTCACGTAGTTGCCAATACTCTCAGCCTTCCTCTTCTGGTCAATGATGCACACAGTGTCGGCCTGGCCCTCTGGGATACCAGGAAAACTCCCGATGGGCCCAGGTGTCAGTGGGCCTCTTGTTTCTAAACATTTGGCCTATTTCATGGTCATTGCCTATTTCTATGAGAATAAAGAGGCTAAATAGATGGAATAATAGATTATAGTATGTAAAGAAAAGAGAAAAGGAGAATAGAGGTTGAATGAGGAAAGCAAAAAAATAATACTTAGAGTGGGCTCCTGGTGTAAAGGTTTTTGGGTGGGCCCCTGATCTAAAGGTTTTTGGTGGGCCCCTGGTGTCTAGAATTGCCACCCGGCCGGTATTTTACCGGCCTAGCCGGTAAAACACCTGCCAAGGCCGGGCCGGTATTACAAATTTACCGGCAATGCAATTGCCGGTAATTTGTAATACCCTTTAAAAAAAGCCCCTGGCCTGCCCCCAATTCGCAAAGATCGCAAAGAACTTACTTTTTTTCCAGCGCTGTGTGATGTTGTACTGGTGTCCCAGTCCGACACTGGATGCACAGCTGCACCTGAGGAACCCTGGAGCAAACACCACATTGATGATGGTAGCACCAGGGTTTCCACAGTGAGATGTATCAACAGGCACACCAAATTTGCACCCAGTGAATAGGTTGCAAACACTGTTCTTGAAATTTTGCTCCAGAAGTGATGCACCATCAAAACAAAAGTGCAATTGAATTCATTTTGATGCATCAGGCACACTTGTGGTGGATGCAACTTGGAGTGCAGCTGCAGTTATGTTGGAATAAAGGGAGAAAACACCACATTAGGGGGCCCATTTACTAAGCTCGAGTGAAGGAATAGAGGAAAAAAGAGGAAAAAAACTTCAATATTCGAATGTTTTTTTTGACTACTTCGAACATCGAATTGGCTACTTCGACCTTCGACTATGACCTTCGACTTCGAATCGAACGATTCGAACTAAAAATTGTTTGAATATTCGACCATTTGATAATCGAAGTACTGTCTCTTTAAAAAAAACTTTGACGCCCTAGTTCGCCACCTAAAACCTACCGATGCCAATGTTAGCCTATGGGGAAGGTCCCCATAGGCTTTCCAAGGTTTTTCTGACTGAAGGATAATCCATCGAATGATGGATTAAAATCCTTCGAATCGTTCGATTCGAAGGATTTAATCGATCGAACGATTATTCCTTCGATCGTTCGATCGAACAAATTGCACTAAATCCTTCGACTTCGATATTCGAAGTCGAAGGATTTCAATTCGGGAGTCGAATATCGAGGGTTAATTAACCCTCGATATTCGACCCTAAGTAAATGTGCCCCTATGTGTAAAAAATATGGTAATTTTTGCCCAATATTGAACTTTTACAGGGTCCAAATTAATAAAATAATGATTCATTTTGATTCATTAGGTTTATCTCTTAAAGGAAAACTATACCCCCAAAATGAATACTTAAGCAACAGATAGTTTATATCAAATTGAATGACATATTAAAGAATCTTACCAAACTGGAATATATATTTACATAAATATTGCCCTTTTACATCTCTTGCCTTGAACCACCATTTCGTGACTCTATCTGTGCTGCCTCAGAGATCACCTGACCAGAAATACTACAACACTAACTGTAACAGGAAGAAGTGAGAAAGCAAAAGGCAGAACTCTGTCTGTTAATTGGCTCATGTGACCTAACATGTGGTTTGTATGTGTACACAGTGAATCTTACGATCTCAGGGGGCGGCCCTTATTTTTTAAAATGGCAATTTTCTATTTATGATTACCCAATGGCACATACTACTAAAAAAGTATATTATTATGATAATGGTTCATTTACATGAAGCAGGGTTTTACACATGAGCTGTTTTACTCAGTATCTTTTAATAGAGACCTACATTGTTTGGGGGGTACAGTTTTCCTTTAAGTAGTCAGGTAGATGAATGTGATGCTGGCAAAGCTAGCATAAAATCAGGTTAGGTTTTTAGGTTTAAATATTTTTTACCAACCTTAAGTCAGGGGGGCAGATTTACTAATGTCCAAAGTAGCCGTCGCTAGCGAAAATTCACCAGATCCTATCTGCAGGGACATTGCCAATTTACTAACAGGCGTAGAGGACAATTTGCTAGCAAAAGTGTTCATTGCTAATTACATTTCACGGGCCATCGTGGGGCGTATTATCTCACAGTCGAACAACCGTTACTCTGCAAATTCACCTTAGAACAGGTGAACTGATCAGATGACGCTACATCCTCCTCAATCTTATGTCAGTGACATCATATCCTGTATGCCGAAAAGTCATAAAAATTATAAAAAAAAAACGCTGGCGTTTTTTATATTTTAAAGCAGGATTGTCTTAAAAAGTTGTAAGTATTAAAAATTTTTGTTTTATCATTTTTTTTACCATTTGAGGGGCATGCCACATTTGTTTTAGGGTGGGCTCATGTGTAGTACAATAGAGGATCTCTTTTGTCTTTATTTTGCTTCCTTGATCATTTTTAATAATAAGTGGCAACTTCAAGCATTTGCACCAACATCTCTAATAAAGTCATATAATACACAAAAGCCATGAATATCTGGTAAATTATATCCTTATAAACGGTGAGTTCTGATGTCATCAGATATAAATGGTGAGTTCTGATGTCATTTCTGTCACATGACTCACTGAAATTTGTGTATTATAATAAATAACGTACCCCCAGTTGTAAAATATGAGGATATTAGAAGTTACCTCGGAGTTCCATGACCTGTATAAAAATACTCGGCCTTCGGCCTCGTGTTTTTATATGGTCATGAAACTCCTCGGTAACTTATAATATCCTTATATTTTACAAGAGAGGGTACTTTATTTACTATATATATATGACCTTTATGAACCCGCCCTATTCAAATTGACATCAGCGTACGAGTACTAACAAAGTTTCGCTAGGCAGAAATGAATGTTAGCAAATTTACACTAGCGAAACATCGCCAGCGTTCGGGCTACAGAGACACACCTTTGCATTATAGTGAATTAGCATAGTGATAGCGAATTTGGTCACTACAAAGTGTGGCAGAACCTTTGGTGAAAATTCGCCCTTTAGTGAATTTGCCCCATGATGTTCCACATTACAGAAAGACCTCTTATGTGAAAACTCCAGGCACCAAGCAATCCATAAAATCAATCCTGTATCCTTGTATTTACATGTTTTTGAGGGTGTAAAAAAATATTTGCACAATGGCACCACTAATACATGATGGTAAATAGCTGGGCATCCAGAAAGTTATAGCAGTAATTCACCAAATTTAGGATTCTGATGAGGATTTTGGTAAATCTCAGCACTGTTTTCAAGTACAGATGAATCCTTAGCAAAACCAAGCTGAAACCCCATGTAAAGCTGCGAGAGACATTCTTCTGCTTTACAGATAACACATGAAAGTCAATCTTGCCCACGTTTGCAGGACCCATTTGTACAGTAATGTTAGTCTCTGCATGAATGGAACAGAAAGGCTGATTGGTGTCATTCAAATGCAAACAAAATGCCGGATAATAAAGAAAGGACACTGGAGCTTATTCTCAAGGGAGAAAGTGTGTCATAATCAGACAGAGCCACTATCTCAAGGAATGTGGATGCTAATAGGCAGAACAACTGTTGTGAGATTTCTCTTTCACTCACATTAGCTCTTCTTGAGTATCCAGTGCGAACTGATTATTTAAGATTGTGCTCTATGAAGCTGGGCAACTTTATTAGTTTTATATATATGATGGTGTTGTATATGTGAGCTTCTAGCAGGTAAAGGAAAGCATTTAAAATGTTCTTATTAATAATAACTTATGCCCCAATCTGCTGATTAAAATATAGTCATTTATTTTATTCTTCCTCAATGTTGGAAAACTATGTGTCTCTAAATGTTCTTTTTGCAGAGCTGGATATTAAAGCATCTTTAATTCCAGGATATCCAATTAAATCAACAATAACAAGGGTAATTTATGAACCAGGCAGAAAGGTTGAGTCCAATGAAATATGCATAAACTAAAGATACCATAATACCATATCAGCATGAGCTCCTTAAAATATGCTTCTCACCAGACAACAGATGGTATCATATTGCAGCGATGGGTAGCCTCTGGGGTGCTGTAATTTTAGGGTACTTGGCTGGTAGGCTGAGGCAGGCCTGACATAATCAGCAGAAAATTGCCATTGAATCAGAAGGCTGGCTAGGCCTCAGTAGCACACCAGAGAGGACCGCCTGTTACATTCAGTAGCAGATTGATACTTTTTTCTTCAGACCTGACCGTTGCTAATTGTTGCATTTTGCGGTTAATTTTCCACCGACTACAGATTTTTGCCCCACATGCAGCACCATATAACCCATATGTTCCACAATGGAGGTGGTATATGGCATGGGCTGCATAACTAATCGGCTGTTGTATGAATCTGTGGCTGCAATCAAGCGGAGAAATTATACAAATCAGCCACTCAGGGCCTTTATCCACAGCTAAGCCAGAGGCATTCTGCTTTCTGTTTTGTGCTTTTCCTTATTACCATGAGACCAAGACAAAGGATTCTTCATTTTCAGTACAACGTACTACTTATTTCTGAGTTTCTGTCCTTGTTTTGATCATTGTGTCCTGCACTGGTCCCAAAACTTTTTCTTCTATATTTGGAAAAGGGGGTACACTATAACATGTTACAATTGATTAATAATATTTGGGTGTATGTTTGGGTTTGGGTGTATGTTTATGGGACAGTCACGTAACGTTAGATAGTAGGGGAGTAAGTAGAACTGAAGGGCTTCTGTATTTATATGTGTGGTTAGTGTTAGTGTAAATAAGAGCCACTGGACCCATTCTGCATACGATTCATTGGGGAACAAACCTTGAAATGCACCTGCCTTCTACTCTGTAGCCAGACAGGATAAATAAACACATACATACATGAACTGAACTGAAGAAGTTGCTGGGATGAGTAGTGAAACGTCTTCAATGATTACTCAGCAAGTCCAGTTGCTCTAGATTTACTTCTACTACATATACCATGACCTGGATGAATGAAAACCTTCATAGACATAAACATACACTAAAAGACACTAAGGGGCCGATTCACTAACTTTGAGTGAAGGATTCGAAGTAAAAAAACATTCGAATTTCGAAGTTTTTTTTGGGCTACTTCGACCATCGAATGGGCTACTTCGACCTTCGACTACGACTTCGAAACGAAGGATTCGAACTAAAAATCGTTCGACTATTCGACCATTCGATAGTCGAAGTACTGTCTCTTTAAAAAAAACTTCGACCCCCTAGTTCGGCATCTAAAAGCTACTGAAGTCAATGTTAGCCTATGGGGAAGGTCCCCATAGGCTTGGCTAACTTTTTTTGATCGAAGGATATTCCTTCGATCGTTGGATTTAAATCCTTCGAATCGTTCGATTCGAAGGATTTAATTGTTCGATCGAAGGGTTATTCCTTCGATCGTTCGATCGTACTATCTGCGCTAAATCCTTCAACTTCGATATTCGAAGTCGAAGGATTTTAGTTCCTAGTCGAATATCGAGGGTTAATTAACCCTCGATATTCGACCCTTAGTGAATCGGCCCCTAAAAGAAATGTAGTTTTAATATATATCCTTATAATACACATGAGCCAAGAATATCCTGTAAATGATAGCCATAAATGGTGCTTATTGATGTCATTAGTTCTAATCATAGGGATCACATTTCTGTCACATGACTCACTCAAAGGCATGGAAAACGGGGAAACGGACACAAGGAAGGGGAGACAAGGAGAAGGAAAAGAGGCAGCGGCATAACTATGAATACCAGGGCCACCACATAATCCACAGCCATAGAGTCCTTTAACCCATTGCCCCCCCCAGATATAGATAATAACCTTATATGACTTTTGGAAGCTTCTAATAACTTTAAAAAGTACAGTCGGGGGGTACAATATCCACTATATTATTTCCCATATATTCTTGCCCATAGGAAAATGGCCAAACTTTAGTTTATATCACCATAAAGAGTGCCTAGTGATGTCATCTGTTATAATTGTGCTTAGTGATGTTATTTGTGTCACAAAACAGTGTATTATTAAAAAAATATATCCCAGAGCTTATAAAATCATATTCCGCTGGTACTATACTCCGACACGTATTAGTAAGTTAAGTGGCAACCCGGATCACTCCAACTGCTTTAGAGGGTGTGGTGAAAGAGGATCTTTTTTGCACACCTGGTGGACTTGCTCGATAGCTCAGGCATTCTGGAAAGTGGTAGCGACTCTGCTCTCTGAGGTTCTGCATTGCACTATACAAGCAACGCCACACACATTCTTGTTAGGGATGAAGATCAGAGCGATACACTTCCCACAGTCTCGTAAGTTAGCCACTCACATTCTTACAGCAGCAAGATCTCTATTAGCGGCGAATTGGAAAAAAACAAATATTCCAGGTCGTCCAGCGTTAATATCAAAGATAAACTGGATCAGAGCAATGGAATCCATACGACATCGACTTCATGATAGAAGCTATGAAGGGGAGCTGGAGTGGCATCCGTGGGCCCGATACTTAGATGATCTGCAGACCAGAGGTACCATTTGCTGAGTGCACGCTGTTCTAACGTTTACTATAACTAGTACCTGATAGTTTTCCACCTTCCCCCCCAGCTTTTCTTTCCTTTTCTCTCTCCCTCTCTCCGAGTGTCCCCCCCAATACCTTACCTCCCCCCCCTTAAGGAAACACTGCAACACAGAGTGCTTAACCTGAAACACTGGGACGAGAGATGTATCATTCTAGCAATCGCAGATAGAATTGTTAGGATACTAGGTTACGCTCCCGACTAATATGATCAGATTAATGTTCTGTATATTCTATCTGGCAAGCTATTCCATTGTTCCATGTGTTGCTGTATTCTTTTTTCTGGCAATTGCAATTCAATAAAAAAATATATCCCCACATCAAAATTCAGATATTAGGGGGCACATTTACTTAGGGTCGAATATCGAGGGTTAATTAACCCTCGATATTCAACTGTCGAAGTTAAATCCTTCGACTGCGAAGTCGAAGGATTTAGCGGTATTCGTTCGATCGAATATCGAAGTCGAAGGATTTAGCTCTATTCGAAGGAATAATCGTTCTAATCCATCGATCGATTCTAAATTTGTTAGAAAGCCAATGGGGACCTTCCCCATGGGAAATTAACTCCAGCACACGTAGAATGCTTAAGGGATTCTTCCCTTGTTTAATGTTCAAGCCAACACTACAACGTTTCAGGGTCGTGCCCCTTCGTCAGGTATTCCCCATAGGCGAACATTGAGGTTCGGTAGGTTTTAGGTGGCGAAGTAGGGGGTCAAAGTTTTTTTTAAAGAGACAGTACTTCGACTATCGAATGGTCAAAAAGTTGACCGATTTTTAATTTGAATCGTTCGATTCGAAGTCGTAGTCGAAGGTCGAAGAGGCCAATTCGATGGTCGAAGTAGCCAAAAAATATTTCGAAATTCGAAGTATTTTTTATTCTATTCCTTCACTCGAGCTAAGTAAATGTGCCCCTAGAAGTTATTTAATTTAAACACACTATGCCTGTAGCCTGGTGCTTTTATATGGTCATAAGACTCTTCAGTGAATTCATATCTGTATATTTTACAATAAGGGCTGCATTATTCCCTATGGAATCTATTATTCTGAATGCTTAGGACAGGGGTTTCTGGATAAGGGGTATTTTGATCACCTTACCTTAAGTCTGCCAAAAGGGGCCCATTTATTAAACCTCAAATTTATCTGTTTGAGGTTTTAAAGGAGAAAACTTTTTCCTGTAAAGATTTATTATACCCCAAAGCTCCTCAAAATTTGAATGCAAAAATACTCCATCTCAAACCAGTCCAGGTCATGTAGAAGTCAACGGCAGATGTTCCTAATGTTGTTTCTTGACATTGTGATCTGCACTGGATAATCCGATAAAGTCTGGGTTTCCATCCGATAATCCGAAAAACGTAAGTTTTTCCAGCAACAATTCAATAAAGACAAGTTTTTGGAGCATCAATTGTACTATACGAATTGACACTCAATTTTGTCGCAACGTTTTTTGGCTCTGACTTTTTCAAGAAAATTTATTGATAAATGAGTTCAATTTGTGGAAGGGAGTTTGCTCGACTTTGTTTAAATAAAAAAAAATATTAATTTGAGTTTTAGTAAATAACCCCCACAAATAAACCAGTATGGATTCATACAGACCAGTATGGATTCCACAGATTTGTTACAGAGAAAAATGATTGTTTTTAACATATGTCTGGTTTATAATATGTTACGGCTAACATGGAAGAATTCTAATGACAGTAAGAAACCTTAACCTATTGGCATGTATGAAATATGATGCAGTGCACTACTGGATTGCTGTAAAAATTGAAGTTTAAAAAACAATTGGCTCTATGGGAGATGGTCTTTGGATTTTCAGGGATAATCTCAGCATATATTTTACTACTGTATCTTTTAAAATGCAGGGCAGCCAGCTCCCAGGTTTTTGCACTTTGTTCCCCCTTGACTCAAAATGCAAGACATTTTAGTTCAGTGTAAACTTATGGGGAAACTCAAGCATACTTGTTTTATATCTTTTTTCACTTACAAGCAAGGGCTACATGAAATGTGATTTTGTGTCCACTGGAATATTTTACTGGTGAAAGGAAAAAGAGTGGAATTCAAGAACTCCCCCTCCCGACCTTTGATCTGACCACAGACACAAAAACTGCAGCTACTTGTACTAGAGAACATATCCTGCAAGCACTGGCAATAGACTCTCTGATTTTAGTATATGGCAATGCACACGTCTATTTGAAGTCACATAAAGCAAAGCCCTTGGACTCAAAATTGCCTTTGGAAATGTTAGTTTGTATCTTCTGTGTCCTGCCCTTTTATCTGTATCAGCATAACAAGGATCTATGGGTTACTGAATGAGTCCTCGGAGAAAGACTTTCAGAGCCCATGGGACTTTATGACGAGGAAGAACATCATTAGGTAACAAATTACCCTAAACAAGACTTCTAGTTAGCCTGACAATAGGAGCTCCCTTGTTGTCCTCACTCACTTTCTTTCAGACAATAGGCCGGAGTGCCCCAATTGTGTCATGACAAAGCTGCAAATCATTTCTATATATTATTGTGTCAGGTTTTAGTGAAAGGCCTTATTTTCATCCAAGTCAAAAGTTTTAACCAAGCGTGCTGTGCTCACACTTTATTTAATGATTTTGCCCCTCAGCTAAATCCAGAGCACTGCTGAGGTCTATTGTCACCTCCAGCCTTGTACTGTAGAGTTTTTGGGACGTGGGGGTGGGGTGCATCTATTATTCTACAGGTAGATGTAGATTCCCTTAGGAAATAATGCATTCATGCATTTGCTTATTGGCTGTACAAAAGGGATTGTGTTGTAATCAAATGCTCATCACAAACAGAAACAATTTCCAAATTAGCCATAAATTGAATCACATGGGCACATTATGACATTATATAGAAACACATAGAACAGAGCACATTATATTGTTTGCTAACATGCAATTAGAGGACACATAAATAACCAGAATATACATGAGAAACAGATTCCTGACACAATGAAACAACAAATAGGGTCACAGGACTCAATGTCTGAATCACTCACACGCAGATCAGGTGGTCCAGGTGCACCAGCCCCTCAGCATAGGGAGCAGATAAACCAGTGGCAGAACAAGCAGGGGGCTTCCAGGCACTCAAAAGAACTCAACAAGGGCCACAAATAATAGAAAATATATTGTTTATTATAAATTAATTTAAAAAAAGGATCAGTACCTCCATGGACCACGTAGGGAGGGCATGAAACACATAGGGCCAATGGAGATACTCGTCCTTTTACAATCACACAGATGCCTTTTTGCATTTAAGGTATTGTACCAATTTGAGTTAGCCTTTGATTGTTAAAGGAGGTTCCCCAGCCAAAACCTGTATTTGAAGACGTTCAAAATAAGTTAAAGATATAACTGTTATTTCAATTGGTTTAGCTTATCATTTTCTGTCCTCTTCTTGAAAATGCCTGCTTTCACATATTTGGGCAACCTCGGCTCTGCTGTATGTGACTGCACACAAGCAGAAGCAGTTCAGTGATATGGAGCTGGGGCACGGAGCTAATCTGCTTCTCTCAGCCTGCAAAAAATATGCAGGCTGAAAGCATTGAATCCAATGCTCCATTTGCCCTTGGCCTCAGTCTGTTAATCATCTGACTTCTGCTCCACTGTTTTAGGAGTCAGACCTGGAAGTGCTGAGAATATAAACACAGACAGATCCTGCTTTGGATAGCAATTACAAATACCTTTAAAACCACTGACAGTGTTTAATCAACAAATATCGAAATTTGCTTAGAATTACATTTTCTTTAGGGATGCATATTTTGTGTATGTTGCCAGTGACATGGGCAAAAATGATAAGATCAGTTGACCTCTCACTGCTGACTTCAAAACTGTCTCAGAAGTAGACTCTGTCAGAAGAAACGTCAACAAAAGAATTATTGGCAGGAAGCATAGGATTTTATGGGTGGTAAAACATCGCTATGTGCAGAGCAAAGGGTTGACTGGTGTGGAGTAAAGTTTACTGCCATTGGAAATGCATCCTCTGGAGTGATAAATGGGTATGTTTCTATCCGGCAGTCTGATGGAAAAGTAACAATTTGGCTCCTTCTTCCCTTGGTTTGGGCTAAGCAACCTTAAAGGAGAACTAATTAGTGATGGGCGACTCTGTCCCGTTTTGCTTTACCAAAATATTTGCTCAGTTGTTGTGTTTTATATACCTTAACTTAACATTTATAGATCTTCTTTCATAAATACTAAATCATTGAGCACACAATCATGTCCCCTGAATGATGTGCCCACATAATGTCCATGGCAGGCAGTGAGCACAGGGCTACCTTGCCTCCACCAAATTTTTATTCTTCCACCAGCTGCAGAAAGCAGCAATGTCCCTGCTGCAAGTCCAATGTAAATAATCTCTTAGGGGCTGGTTTTGTGCTCTTTAATTCCCCAGTACTTGTGGCAGGGGCATTATAAAATGATGCCCTTGCTCTAATCCCAACTGAATTCATGGGGTCTGATTTATAACTGTCCTGGCTGTAAGTGCAGAAGTACAAAGGATCAAAAGATGGTGGCCCTTAGTGGACTTGAGAAAGGGTTGTGTTGCCATCTGCCCCTTGCCCAGGATTAAAAAGCAGGTTCAAGGTGTCCCTGTCCTAACTGCCTGCTGAAACATGGCATATTTTTTACATGACTGGTAACTATATACAGGGACTTAAAGGGGTGGTTCATCTTTAAAGGGGAACTCCGGCTTCCAAACCAAAATTTCATAAAGAGGCCCACATAACACAGAAACCCCTAATATACCCATCACAGTTACCTGTTTCTTCACAAAGTATGAATAAATGCCATTTTCTATGCTGAAATCCAGCTGTGTAACAGTTCTTCTCTTTCTGCATCATTTGAAATCCTGGCAGGGAAGGAGGGACTAAACACTGATGTTACAAATTGTAACAACTTCTCCACAGCTTACAGACAGCATCCAGGAACTACATAACCCACAATGCATTGCACTGTGATGTTCCGTTCCTTATTGAAATCACATTTTCAAAAAGTTTGTGTGGAAATCCCCTTCAAATGCGCTTTAAGGCTACACATGTATTGTTATTGCTAGTTTTTATGACTCATCTTTCTATTTAGGACCTCTCCTATTCATATTGCAATCTCTTATACAAATCAATGCCTAGTTGCTGGGGTAGTTTGAGCCTAGCATCCAGATTGCTAAAATTGCAAACTGTATAAAAACCTAAATAACTCAAAAACTACAAATACGTAGGGGCACATTTACTTAGCTCAAGTGAAGGAATAGAATAAAAAATACTTCAAATTTTGAAGTAATTTTTTGGCTACTTCGACCATCGAATTGGCTACTTCGACCTTCGACTATGACTTTGACTGCGAATAGAACGATTCAAACTAAAAATCGTTCGACTATTCAACCATTCGATAGTCGAAGTACTGTCTCTTTAAAAAAAACTTTGACCACCTACTTCGCCACCTAAAACCTACTGAGCATCAATGTTAGCCTATGGGGAAGGTCCCCATAGGCTTTCCTAGGTTTTCTTGATCGAAGGAAAATCGTTCAATCGATGGATTAAAATCCTTCGATCGAACGATTTTTCCTTCGATCGTTCCAGCGGTAAATACTTCGTCTTCGATATTCGAAGTCGAAGGATTTTACTTTGACGGTCGAATATCGAGGATTGATTAACCCTCGATATTCGACCCAAAGTTAATTTAAAGGTGAACAGCCTCTTTAAACCTTTACTTAAAAGAATACCACTCATTAAAAAAATGCATATACATAGTATCACCCCATGTAACAATGTCATAGTATAAATGCACATAGGAGTAGTGATGGGTGAATTTATTTGCCAGGCATGGATTGGGGGCCAATTTCCACATTTTTCCACCGGTGACTGGAGACAAAAAAGTCGCTAGTGTAAAAATTGTTGTGCGTCAAAATAGTTTTGACACCCATTGACTTAAATGCATTTGGACAAAAAAGTTGCACATGTAAAAATTGTCAAGCACAGAAGAAATGTTGCATGTCAAAATAATTTTTATGCCCATTAACTTCAATGCGTTTCGCTAATTTTTCACCGTTTTGCGAATTTTGCGGCAAAGCAATATGGGACACATTTGCCATCACTACATAGGAGCAGTTTTTAAAAAAAAAAAAAAAATGTATTCCTTGGCTGAACATTTAGTGCTGTATTCCATATTGTTATGCAGTGTCATCACTATGAAGGATCTGTCCTGTTTGGCATTGCCCTTACCTGTTTTGCAGAGATCCAGGAAAGATGAAAAGAAGTTAGGCTGTGGCCAGTTTGGCTAGTTATTCATGCCAGCTGTTTAGCAATTCAAAGTAGCCCAGTGTCAAAAGTCGTGTGTAAAGAGACAAAAGGCAGGGTGCTTAATGTGCTGCAGGGATCCTTTGTATTTGTGGGGACACAATGGGACTTCTGCACAATAATCTTATAAATATTCTGCAGTTCCCCTTTACAGCACTTCAGTCCCCAGCTACTCGCAGAGTCCTGTTTATGTGCATTGTCTCTACTTAGCTATTCATCCACATACAGTTTTCTTTGGGTGCCCTTTGTGTCTTTCCAAGCCAGAGAGCTTTAAACAACTTATGGAAGAGTCTATAGAAATTCTCTGGCCTGTGTGTTTAGTTATGGGGGAACTCAGTGGCAGACACGTGTCTCTGCAAGGCACACACACACCTGTAGGCAAGGGCACACAACCTGCATCGCTGCCAGCTGATTGCTTTGCTATGTCCTTACATAGTTGTGCCCTCCATTAGATGGACATAATAGCTGGGAAAGGACATGTCTCCCGTGTACATTGGACTCACTCATTACTTATACACAACAAATAGCAGCCCATATGACCTGCACATTACTCCATAAGTTGGTAATAGGGGCTCTAACCCACTGACATTCTGTATAGCAGCAGTGGGTTATATTCTACTGGATATTCTCTATTGCATGGAGATTCTTTGTATAACATGTAGATAGGCCGACACCAACAGGCTCTCTTCTGCAGAATACTTTGTACAGCAGGCAGATAGATAGGCAGCAGAATACTTTGTAGATAGGTTGGTGCCACATACTGAACATTGTGTATAGCATGTAAATAGGCTGCTATGGTGTTTAAGGGGTAGGGGTGAAAGCTGTGACTGGTAGGAGCAATTTGCCCCAATCTCCGGGTGGGCGGATGGACAATTCGTTGCGCTACAAGGTGCAATCCTGTGCGCTAAAGGAGAGGGGAAGGGACCAAGAGAAGAAGAAAGAGAAAGTGCCAATTAATATCCCCCAAAGTCACAGAGGCTGGGTTATGCTAAAAAGACAAATTTAGATTGAACCTGACTGATCTCTTTTATGCAAACTGAGTACTTAAGTGCCCTGAGTGCCTGCTGGGTCACCGGTGTCAGGTTGTTAGCGATTGATTCAATCAGAGCAAATCGGAGGCGACCCCCCCCCCAGGCACTTGATACTGTGATGCAGCCCGAGCTTTCTCTTCTGGGTCACACTGACCGGTTTGGGTAAAGCGTGTTCGGAACGCAAAACTGGGCCAGTTATTATATCTACAATGTCCAATTTACATCTGCATCTATCTATCCACCCTCTCCCTCTGTTTCTCTTTTTTACCTCCATGTCCTTTATCTTCAGTCTCGCTATTATTTACCCGATTCACTCCCTGACTCTGCATGTCTCCTATTTTCCTTGAATATTCCTCTTTCTGCTTCTTCTGTTTCCCTTGCATTCTATCCACCTCTCTTTTTGTCCCTTCCTGTTATTTTCTCTTTTTTCTTTTTACCATTTCCCCATCTCTATATGATCATAATATCACTTTACCCCTATCATAAATCATATATCACTAATCACTCTACTTGTATCTCAACTGGGCTGCACTGGGATTCTATGGGTTACATACATTATCACATATATTAATATAGACTATGATACTTCTGATTCTATGGGTTACATACATTATCACATATATTAATATAGACTAGGATCCTTCTGATTCTATGGGTTACATACATTATCACATATATTAATATAGACTAGGATCCTTCTGATTCTATGGGTTACATACATTATCACATATATTAATATAGACTAGGATCCTTCTGGTGTTTCTGGTGTAAGACTCTGTTTCTTGGGGGCATGGGCCAGCTGTTATGATGGAAATTAATCTATTCACTGTGTGTATGAGGGGCCAATATTCTATACTGGAACCATTTGATCTTTTTGTTCTGCTTTGTTGTGATTTTGGGCTTTCCTTTTAATTGCAAATGAGCGGCTTCCATTCAGGTTGTAAAGCGGCTGATGAAAACAGGCTTCATACACAGTGAGACCATCATTAAATAACAAATTACTTCAACAGCGCTGCTAATTTGTCCATTTGCTGGCCCGGTCGGTCATTGCCGAAAGGTGCGGCCTCATTGTCTCACTATATTAGAGCAATTAGCTCCCAGGCACCCAGCAGCCAAGCAGCAGCTTTACTCCTTATACTAATTCTTATTGGAAAAGGTGACACAATACAGGCACAACAGAGGCACAATATGGGCACATGAGTTGTACTTCAAGGCTCAAACACACGTTATATTATCTGCAACTCTTTACGCAAAAGTAATTGTAGTTAAAGTTACTTGAGAGCAATAAACCTTTTCATTTTTGTTTCACTTTCTTTTTATATATAATTATATTTGTATGTATATTCATGTATGTGTGTTTGTGTGTCTTTGCAAATAGATAGATAGACAGATAGATAGATAGAATCACACACACACACACACACAACTATTTAAATATAAGATGATTTTTCCTAATATTGATTATGATCAGATGGCTGTGTAGGAATGGCACAGGATAAGGATAATGGCACAGGATAAGGTCGGTTCTTTGGGGGGGTGCATATAAATGAATGGATCTATCTGGGCAGGGAGGAGAGCTGAGGGCGCCCTATGGTTTTTATGTCTTAATCAAAAGCGGAAAATCAGAACATCTCTCATTTCCGAGCTATAAAGAGCAGAAAATTGTCTTATTGTTGGGCCATTAGCCGTAGCCAGGTGGCCCCTGCTGTCTGGGCAGAGCGTGACAGTCAGTTAGAAAGAACTAAATTGTGCCTCTGGCAGGGCAGGGCTGCGGGTCTCTGTGGGGGACATTTCATGCTCTGTGGGGAGGACCCCACGTGGATAACAGCTAAGATCTTACTCTCATAGCAAAGGGCACTTAAACCCATCCCCTTTCCACACATATATGTGTATATTTGTATGTGCCAATACTTATGGAACAGGGGAACACAGTGCCAATAAATCTCATGTGCCAATAAATCCCATGTGCCAGTAAATCTCATGTGCCAGTAAATCTCATGTGCCAGTAAATCTCATGTGCCAGCTTCTTTCTGTGCGAGGAAGTTTCATCACAACACCATCATGAGGCTGAAGAAATTCTAGGCCATAGTGACTTGGACTGTTTTTACTTTACGATAATATCTCTCTCTCTCTCTCTCTCTCTACATATCATCTATCTATATCGATCTATCTATTTTGATATGCATATCTCTGCATCACCATCATCATCATCTATTCATCTTGTAGTTATCCACACGATTTCTCCAGACTCCTGTTTTTGACCATATTGAGGGAAATTTCCTTTCCTCCCGCCATCAGTAAACGAGTCTGTACTCTCAGACAGACACAGAGAAGACTTTTACAACATGAAGACACCCATAAAATGCAGTCCCATGTATAACCAAAGGCTGGCATGAATGAGTTCATGGTTGACTGGGCAATGGACTGATGCTTTCTTTCTATTGATAACCAAAGGCCAGGGGGTCAAGTGCTGCATTCAGATGTAAATCCAGTGAGTGTATAAATCCGCATTCCTTCACTGACGCTCTCTCAGTCTCACTTGGAATCTCATAGAGTATCTGTCTCATCTCCCAGCTCTTCTGACCCACTCTGACACCAGCCTGATTGCCCCACTCACTCCTACATTCCCCGCATCTCTGCGCAAAAACCAACTCCTTCAAACATGGGGACACATTCCGAACCTCGAGAAGACTCTACCCCGATCAGCCTGAGAAAGGTCAGTATCTTGTGCTGCGCTCTCTCCTCTCACTCTCTCTATCTCTCTCTACTGTATCAGTGGTACTGTATCAGTGGTTCTGTATCAGTGGGGCTGTATTAGTGGTACTGTATTAGTGGTACCGTATAAGTGGGACTGTATTAGTGTGTAGTCCTCTGATTGACTGTCTATTGAGGAACCGGACACTCAACTCTCCCTTCATCTCCTCTCTGTTCAGGTATCGAAACCTCTGATGGAAAAGAAAAGAAGAGCGAGGATCAATGTCTCTCTGGAGCAGCTTAAAGGTCTTCTAGAAAAGCACTATTCCCAAAATGTAAGTACTGGGGACCTCAATTCTTCATATCCAGTAATGACTACACAAACTCTCACTGAAAGTCCTCCTGTGGACCCAGTTATACCTGTGCTGACCCCATGAGTCACATATACACTGTACAGTTATTAACCCCCCCAATAGTGTTTGGTATAATGCCACACTTGTAGGACGGTGCAATTAATATTATACCAGTGCTAAAGTGGCCGAGTTTAACCGAACTTTTCTCTCTTGTAGATTCGGAAGAGAAAGCTGGAGAAAGCAGATATTCTTGAACTGACTGTAAAATATCTGAAAACCCTTCAGAGTTCTATTCACGGTAAGTCATTTAGACCCAGAGCTGCTCACACAGCCTTTATCTTTCTTCCCATCCCCACTGCCCCTTTAAACTGCTCTCCTTCTCCTCTCCTTTGTGTCTCACAGACATCGTCTCTTTCCTCATTCTCGATTGGGCCTAATTCTCTCTTTCCTATTATTGTATTGTGTTGTATTGCATTCTCCTGCTCTTCAACTTTGCATTTCTTTCAGATCGCTGCCCTTCTCTCCTATCTGCCTTATCCCAAGTCACTTGTTTCTTTATTTTCCAATTCTATTCCCCACGCCCCATTCCTTCTCATTTTATTTCTACAGGGGGTATTCTCCGCACCTCTTTCCTTTCCCTTCTATTCTGCCTGGTACCCCTGTCCTTCCTCTAGATCTCTTGGTTGACTACTTTTCCCACATTGCTACTGGCACCATAATGACTTTCTTTCTGCTTGTTGTTATAGCAGGAACTCAACTGTACAGAAGTGCTGAGTACCAAGCTGGATTCCGAAACTGCCTTAATGGAGTCAATCAATTCCTGCTGAGAGCGGACGAGTCCAGCCAAGTCGCCCACCTGACTCAAGACATCGCCCGAGCATTGCCGGCAGTAAACGCTTCTCATTTCAGCACTAAGGACAGCGCCTCACCTCCTGCTAACAGCGCTCCCTACACGCAGACTTTGGCTGGAAATATGGGCAATTCCCTAGCGACTAAACGCAGAATTGCACCCTCTGACTGTCAGCTCCCCACTCACCGACCCTCAGGACATTCAGCAGTTCAGAGCCATGTGCTGATGGCACCTATTAGCCACGGAGCTGTTAGCCAAGACGTGTGGAGACCATGGTGAAGTCCATATACTCAAAAAGCACTGACAGGGCTGAATACAGGTTGTTCTTTATAAGAATGGATTCTAGTATATACTATGTATCTGCAGCTATTAATTATATTATATATAGATATATGTGTAAAATTGACTTTGTACAAATAAATACGATATTATATCTTGAAAGTTTATTACTTTTTCTAATAAAATCCTAGGAATGTCTGCTCGCTTGACCACGCCTCATTTTATAAGGTCTATCGACATTTATTTGTGGCTCTTTGCCCTGCTGCTTTCATGTTCCGTTGCTGTGCTCACTAACCTTAGCAACCACATGGTGGTTTAATAACAGACTGCAGTATAAATAGGAGAAGATTTACTATAAAAACAGTAGAAATCTAATTAGTTTCTGAATGCTAGCAATAGTGACAACCAAACAGAAGTCCCACATCGGTAATTGCTGATCTGAGCAGATAACATTGGCCTGCGAACCATTCTTTAAATATTTCAGTATATAATTGTGCATGCCTGGACTGGCAATCTGTGGGTTCTGGCAAATGCCAGAGGGGCTGATTTAAAACGCCATAGACACTATTTAATGGGCTGGTGAAGGAAGGCTGTTTGGGCCTTTGTGTACTTGAAACGACAGGTCCTATTTTGACTCCCAGTCCAGGGCTGTAATTGTGCAACTTGTGACACTCCATTTGAGGCTGAACTCCCAGCAACCCCTGCCAACCTTTAAACGGAAGGGCATATAGTTTAAACACAACTGGAGGACAAGATGTGCAATCACCTGCTGACTAGAATATTAAGTCACATACAGAATTACTAGAGACTATGACCTGTAGAGTTTTGGAGTCTGTAGGATATTTTCAGTCAGTTCCTCCTGTAGAATATTTTCAGCCAGTTGTTCCTAACAGTGTCGGTATTTGTTTTATAAGTATGATATGATTTTGCCAGATATCTGGCAAACTTATAGGAAAATCGCTTCTTCTACATCAGTGATCCCCAACCAGTGGCTCATGAGCAACATGTTGTTCACCAACCCCTTGGCTGTTGCTCCCAGTGACCCCAAAGTAATTGTTTATTTTTGAATTTCTGACTTGGAGGCAAGTTTTGGTTGCAAGAAAACCAGGAATACTACTAATCAGAGCCACCTGTAGGCTACAAGTCCATATAGGGGCTATCAAATAGTCAATTGCATCCCTTATTTGGCACCCCATGAACTTTTTGTGTTTGTGTTGCTCTCCAGCTCTTTTTACATTTGATTGTGGCTCATGGGTAGAAAAGGGTTGGGGAACCCTGTTCTACATAGTGAGTAGTAGGGAGATTTTTGGTATTATTTCATCTATAATGACAAACTTCTAGACATAATAAGGCATCAACTATATATAGTAAGTAGTATAGTCAACTATATATATATATGTATAGTAGTAGTGGGGACATTTTTGGAATTATTTCACCTATAATGGCAAACTTCTAGACATAACAAGGCATCAACTATATATACTAAGTAGTATAGTCAAATATATATATATATACACTTTGTATTTACTATGTATATATATTCTATAGTCTTTATTATAGAACAGAGAAACACAGTTTAGCACATAAAGAGAAACACAGTGTATCATTTGGGACTACCATGAAACAAGCGGATCCATAAACTTAATGGTACATTCTAGGCGCTCTATTGATACACTACATTGCAAGTTTACAGTTTTTAGGCTAGCTGGTTAAGCTTCTGTAGTCAGTAGTAACATATATACACCAAAAGCAACCGATGCATACATGTATATGGAATTCAATCTGATACAGGAGTTACATAACCCACATGCAGTAACATTGTATCAGTAGGTGGACATGGCATAAATATGTTGTGCAGCCTCAGAGATCAAGGGTAACTGGGGAAACAGATAAACTGTATTAGATCATGTGAACTACAACTTTTCCCATCGACCTCTAGCTAGTGGAAGATGCGATGCTCTGTAGGTGTATATTGAATATTCCCATTTGAGGAACTACATTATACTCTGTTATTGCTGGCAATCTGGCATATAGGCTACGTGCATATACAATACATAGTTTTATTGGGGTTCTGATTTTTCAAGCCAGGCCCTCTCCTATTTATATTCTAGTCTCTTATTCAAATCAATGCACGTTTGGTAGGGTAATTTGGACCTTTGCAAATTGGAGGGCTACTGAATAAAAAGCTTAAAGGGGGTTGCTTTTATATTGGTCACCAGAAATAAAGACTTTTTTTAATTTATTAAATTTTTTTTATATTTAACGTTTTTCCAAAATCTACGTTTATGGTCCCTGTCTCTGGTGTTTGAGTCTGTCAGCTCAGTAATTTATAAACTGTTATCATTTTGCAACATTTAGTTGATACATTTCTCAGCAGCATCTCTGGAGTATTAGCAACTATTGTATCAAGTCTAACAGCTGCCTGTAATGAAACCCAGAGATCCTGCTCAGCAGGGACAAAGATAAGAAAAGTATCAACTAAATGTATCAATTTAAAACAGTTTCCAGGGTCAGCGACCCCCCTCCCAATCCAAGAGCTGCTTTAGAAGTGAAAAATGACACTTTACACAGTATTAGAAAAACAGTCACACATAGAAAATAGAAAGTAATTGGAAAACGTCTTTATTTCTGATGATCTTCTATCTGAAACTAATTGAACTGAAAAAAACTGTTGGAACAACCCCTTTAGATAACTAAGAAAAAACACAAATAATAAAAACCAAATGCAATTAACCTCTCATACACTCTACATCATACTAAAAGTTAACTCAAAAGTGAACAACCCCTTTAACCTGTAACAAGAACAGAACTATTAAAAACAAAAAAAAAATACTGGGCATCAACAAGATCTATTCATTGTCACAGGTATCTAAACATGGACATCAGCAGGATTTGCTCAATGTCATTGGCATCAAAATATGGTCATCAACAAGTTGTTCAGGGTTTGCAGAAGCATTCATTGGTCGTGTTCACCTTATGTTAAACGACATGTGAGCTACAGTAATATGAGTATGGTTTGCTAATCACTACTAACTACTGTCCATTGATCAGGCTAAACCATTGATTAATTGCAAGCAAGCGATCCATACTTTCCACCATGGCCAAGAAGTGGGTGAAGTCTTGGATCAGTAGGGATCTCTGCCACATCCCAATCATGGAAAATGTGTCACATATTTAAAGGTGCTTCGGGGAAACCAGGCTTCCTCTGTTTCACAGAATTGACATGGTGATCTATTCTCAACTCTTCTAGACGTCTCGGTAAATGCAAATTGATGCGCAGGGTTACCATACACGTTATCAGAGACTACAGAGAAAAGCTGAGAGAGGGTGCCAAGGGCAAAAGAGCCTGAGGCATAGACAAATCAGCAACAAATTATTGCTAACACAAGGAATAATTGCTACAAACTGCTTCCACAGTCATGCTTGTCAATGGCTTGTGTTAATAGCGCATCTCATTCTAACCTTAACTACTGGAAAATTCCCTGACATGTTCCCTTACAGCTAAAATGTTCTGCTCCCAGCAAGGGGCGAGGAGCCCCAGTGATAATATTAGGCTTTTATTTCAATGCGTTGAATCAGTTTCACGGTCCTGCTAAAAAGCACAGCTTCTTGCCAATAACCGACTTGTTCCAGCAAATTTGCAATTCCATGGTCAAGAAAGCAATGTGACCAGCAATGGAGTCCAGTATTGTCACGGGCACCAATGAGCAGCAGCTATAGGGGAACCTCTTGGCCTTTGGAACAGACCATAATCATACAGAATTATAGCACACACACAGGGGAGTGACATGCTGCTACTTGTAAGCTGAAAGAGTAGGTTTCATTGCTTCCTATGGGGGTTAAAATGGCACAATAAACGAATTGCCCCTACAGAAAACAAAGACATGAATTGTATGAATGTAACTATTATGTAATAATACCATAACTTTTATGTTACACAACTATTCTGTCTGGGATCAAAAGGGAACAATAAATCTACATCAGCCATAAGCTTCGACTTCACCTACAGGTGTAGCTTCTATAATGACATAAACTCTTAGGGCAGATTTATCAAAAAAAAAAAAAAAAAGATTAAAAAATGTGATTAAAATAAAAATTAACTTCGCTGTGTTTATTGCTAAGAATAATCTGAAAACCTGAACTTTCTCCCCCCCCCTCTACCCCTTCTTCCTTTCTGTTCCCCTTTTCTTGAAATAATAATAAATAAAGAATTGTTAAAAATAAAAATTAAAATTAAAATAAAAGATTAAAGCTCACCACAGAAAACCTCACCACTTGCTATTCAATCCTATGGGGTTTTAGCATCGTATTTATCAGTGGGTGGATATTAGAGTTCCCCATTTGATAAAAAAAAAAGCATTAAAAAAATCCCATAGTTTTCCTGTGGTGAGCTCTTAGCCCACATTTTGATAAATCTAAATATCCTGCAGATACAGCTGGGAAGAGGTAATAATTTAATATTCGTCCACTTGTGACTTTACATTAAATACATCACTGAACTATAAGTCCCACATCCTTTCTAAAAGCTGTAGTTCTGCAAGATCAGGAAAGCCACAGGCTCAAGATCGTTTTGTGCCAAGCAACCCCACACACAAGCAATCCTATGAGATGCACCTTATGAAATGACCTTTGAGTTAACTTTATGTATGATGTAGAGAGGGATATTCTGAGAAAATTCGCAATTGGTTTTCGTTTTTTTAAATTTGAGTTTTATTTTAGTTATTTACCTTTTTATTCAGTAGCTCTCCAGTTTGCAATTTCAGCAATCTGGTTGTTATGGTCCAAATTACCCTAGCAATCATGCACTGATTTACATAAGAGTATAGAATATGAAAAGGAGAGGGTCTGAACAGAAAGATGAATAATAAAAAGATCAATAACAACAACTTTGTAGCTTTACAGAGCATTTGGTTTTAGATGGGGTCAGTGACCCCCCCCCCCATTTGAAAGCTGGAAAGAGTCAAAACAAGAAGGCAAATGAATAAAAAAAACTATAAAAAATAAAGAATGAAGACCAATTGAAAAGTTGCTTACAACTGGCCATTCTATAACATAGTAAAAGTTAATTTAAAGGTGAGACACTCCTTTAATGAGCAAACTCAGTGGTTGTACAATTATCACTGCATCCCCAGTGCACTATCCCCAGGCTAAGCCCACCTCTTGTCTGAGCAGAATGAGCAGGACGCTTGGAAGGTTCTGGGCAGAAACAGAGTATTCAAAAGTGCTGTATCTGAAGGCTAAATATTAATAATCATTTACATGGCGCAACTAGCGACAAAGTGGCAATAAATCGCAGAGTGGTAATGGAAAGAGGGGTTCTCTACAACTGCCCATAGAAAAGGCCAGTCACCTGCAGCGAGGAAAATTGCAGAACCGCCCAAAATCTATTGACTGCTTGAAGTGCTAAACCCTCACCCCAGAATTTTACAGAACCACAAAGACGCAATAAGCAATATACCCTCTATTAACCCTCCAGGCCAGCACAAAATATTTTGGAAATTCTTCTTAAAGAGGCCCAAAAAAAAGGCACGTGTCGGCTTTCCCAGATATAATCTCAAGCCAAACAGGCGCTAGGACAATTTCTATAGACTCCTCTTCTAGTTGTTTAAAGGCCCAGGGTTTGAAAATGGAAACAATACAGAGACCTCTCCACTGGGTATTTGATGTGAAAAGCTCAACAGAAGGAGAAGGGCTTATTAACATCATATTGTGTTAGGCCGGGGATTGAAATGAGCTCATAAAAAGAAAAGTAGATTTATAGCATCATTGTTAGTAAATGCTTTTTTTTTGTGAGTCGCAGCTTTGGAAGAAAACAAGTCTAAATAGGGACAAAAGAGACTGGACTCATTGTTAAACATGAGGACTGTCCTGTTGTGCTCCCTGAATCACTAAACATCTGTCCTGCAACTCACCACTACTTCACATCACTTACCATAAGAAAGGGGCCCGAGTTGGCTGGAGGTGCTTTGAACACTGACCGACCACAATGAACACAGAGAAAAAGTTAAATTTCAACTTTTACTGTTTTATTTGGTGCCTACAGACGTGTGCTTGCTTTTAAAGTCTTGATAACAGGGCTGTTTACCTCCAAACAACTAGTTGTTTTCAGATAGATCACCAGAAATAACGACTTTTTCCAATTACTTTCTAATTTTCTAATATTGAAGTGTAAAGTGTCATTTTTCACCTTCTAAAGCAGCTCTGGGAGGGGGGTCGCTGACCCTGTAAACTGTTCTAAATTGATACATTTAGTTGATACATTTCTTATCTTTGTCTCTGCTGAGCAGAATCCCTGGGCTTCATTACAGACAACTGTTAAGACTTGATAGTTGCTAATACTTCAGAGATGCTGCTGAGAAATGTTGCAAACTAAATGTTGTAAAATTGTGACAGTTTAGAGTTTGCCCCTGAATTACTGAGCTGCCAGACTCAAACACCAGAGACAGGGACATTCAACTTTAGATTTTGGAAAAACAGTAAAAAAATAAATAATGGAAAGTCATTGAAAAAAGTCTTTATTTATCTATCTATCTATCTATCTATCTATCTATCTATCTATCTATCTATCTATCTATCTATCTATCTATCTATCTATCATCTATCTATATATCTATATTTTATATATATATATATATATTTTTTTTTTAGTTTTTTAAAAATGTTTTTTTTTGATAGGAGACTTATCTGGTAGAGCAGTCTATGGAGATTATGGCATGTAACAAGCTTATGTATGTAGGAAACGTATGTATATAGGAAACTTATGTATGTAGGAAACTTACCCTACTGTAAAGCAGGACCTGGTGACTGTATTAGAAGCTTTGAAGGGGTTTTTCACCTGTAAATTAACTTTTAGTGTGATGTAGAGAGTGGTATTCTTAGACAATGTGCTACTGGTTTTAATTTTTTATATTTAGCAGTTTTTGAGTTATTTAGCTTTTTATGCAGGAGCTCTACATCTTGAAATATCAGCAATCTGGTTGCTAAGGTCCAAATGATCCTAGCAACCAGACATTGATTTGAATGAGAGACTGGAATATGAATAGGAGAGGCCTGAATAGAAAGATGAGTAATAAAAAGTAGCAATAACAATACATTTGTAGCCTTACAGAGCATTTGTTTTGAGATGGGGTCAGGGACCCCCATTTGAAAGCTAATGAGAGTCAGAAAAAGAAGGCAAATAATAAAAAATCTATCAAAAAGAAAAAAAAGGAATGTCAATTGAAAGGTTGTTTAGAATTGGCCCTTCTATAACAAACTAAATGAACCATCCCTTTAATGGGCACATAAAAATCCTGCTTATCTATTTGAACCCTGTTTATAGCCCAGGGTACACATAGGGGTAGACACACAAATAATGTTGGGGATACACGTTTCTCAGAGGCAAATACTGGTAAAGGTGAGTTATCCCTGACAATACTGTGAGCCCTGCACGATATAAATAAACAAACTGGCTGCCATTTATTCTGCACCTCTTTGCGCCCAGAAGCCTCATTATACATTACAATACATTCTTTCTGTACATAACGGATCTGTAGTTGCGGATCTCGATCACTGGAGCAGAATACATTGGCATCACAATGATCTCAGCAAAGTCGCAGCGATTAATGATTTCCAGAGGAGCGCGCAAGTCGGGAGCCCATAGAAGAATGTGATTCTCATGCTTGGCTGCATTTGGGTCACACGTTACTGGGTCTCCCTGGGATCCATGGCTCAGGCACTGGACAAACACAGGTGCACACGCCTAGTGCCCCCTCCGTATTCTTTACTTGCCCCAAAACTAACAAACTAAACTAAATAGTGTAAATCACTGAACTTGACACCTGCAAGCAGTCTGACAGTATCTGCCTGTTCTGTCGCAGGTCCCAGTCTGAACATGATGGGCACTGCCCACTGACTGAGCGACCTTAACATTCACAAATACTTTAATGTATCATCTCTGTCCCAATGTCTGGTCTACTGCGCCTGGCAACAAGCGATATAGAGTGTGCAGTGCACTAGTTTCTCCTTGGGCAGATATTTGGCCAATACGCATCTCAGGGGGTTGCAGTAAAGATGTAATAGAGAAGTTGCCAAATATTTCATTAGAGAAAGATAAATGCTTAGTAAATTCGGGGCCAGGGGTTCAGACAGGACAGCGACCATTCAGCTGCTGGACATCTGTGAGCCTGGTGACCGCTATTCAGAAAAATCCAGCCTCTCACTTTGTCCAAGATTTTTGTTTTGTGTGTTAAATGCTAAAAGCGCGCAATGGGAACAAATCAGGGGCTGCTTGTTTGAGCCTGGTGAAAAGCTGATTTCATTTGCTCCCAATGAGGGAAAGTATGGCACCTCGCAGCGAGGAGAATCAAGGTAACGCCTTTCCCTATTCACTCTCATCTCTGCAAAAGGGGATTTAGAAGGCAACTGGTTCCCACCATGCACTGGGACAACATCAATAGCCCCTGCCAGTGTCTCAGAGCAGAACTATATTCTCATATTTATGAGTATTGTAATGCACAGAAGGGAAGGGGATAGACCTTTTTCAAACATTTTCCATAACCTTCCGTACTTGCAAACAGAGGAGAAATGACATTTCTCTAAAAGGCGGAGGTTGGTTTTTTTCATGCTGAAACATTCTCTAGCATCTGAAATCTCCCACTAAAAGCATCCAGTGAGCAGAACAGGAATCTGCAGACCAGTGTTTTGCTCCAGCAATGACATGAATGAGCCATATGCCTGCAATGATTGTGAACCAAACTTAGCACTACAATTCTTTTGATTCAGCAACTCTATTTCTTAAAGGAACTTATATTTTACTGTCTCCACATTACAGGAACTTGATACCCTTCCCAAGCCCTTATCATGGGCCAATCAGACTGATCCAAACTGCTGCTCCTGCTGGAGAGTGAGGACTACAGTCCAGAACACATACATCAACATATACTGTTTTGTATATATGTTTTCTGCCCGTTTGATATCTAAAAGTAATATAACTACAGCCCTATGGACAAGGGTACAAAATGTAAGCTGGGCCCCCCAGTGTCGGACTGGCCCACAGGGATACCAGGAAAAGTCCAGGTGGGCCAAGGTGTCAGTGGGCCCTCATGCTGCTAAACATTTGACCTATTTCATGACCATTCCCTATTTCTATGAGAACAAAGATGCTAAATAGATGGAAAAATAGAGTATAGTATGTAAAGAAAAGACTAGGAGAATAGAGGTTGAGTGAAAAGAGGAAGAAAATTAGTACTAAGAGTGGGCCCCTGGTCTAAGATTAAGTAGTGGGCCCCTGGTCAAAGGATTTTGGATGGGCCCCTGGTGTCCCAGTCCGACACTGGGGCCCTCACATTATTCATATCAATAACTAGGGGCAGCAGCCCAGGTGCAGCCCCCACAAGCCTGGACTGGCAATCTGTGGGTTCTGGCAAATGCCAGAGGGGCTGCTATAAGGTGCCATAGAAAGTTAGTATTTAGCGGGCTGGTGGGGGCTATTTGAGCCTCTGTATGGGCTGATTGGGCCTCGGTGTACCTGAAATGCCAGGGCCTAATTTCATTCTCAGTCCAGACCTGCATCCGCCCTCTGGCACTTCCACCACAATTATACAAAGAAGCCTATTCTGATATTTATTGGGGAAAACAAATCATTTTGGGCTGCCAATGTCATCCTTAATGCTCAAAATGGCAACCAATATCTGCCCATGTATGAGCACCTTAAGCTCCCACACCAGATCTCTGATAGGCTCACCCTTCCCACTTGCTTTAACTACCAAACCACCTATTAAGACTCCTTTAATCGCCAAACCATTCAGCCCCATACAAGGAACCAGTGTGAGTATTCCTACAGACCTAAACATGGTCTTGAAACAGTCCAGATTAATATATATATAACATTACAGACTACTTGCCTGCATTCAGGTGCTTGCCTGGGTATACCATTATATTCTGAGAGCTGTCTTTAGGGGTGACAAAGGGTGAGCCACTTCTCTTGGGAACCTATAAAACAAAACCCACAGATAGAAAGATTATAGTAAACTCAATAATAACTGCATACAATTGTGCAGCCACCTAGAGCAGCAGTGGGTGCAGAAACTTGTGCAAAGTGCAATGTTATATCTGGCAGCTCAGTGATCCAGTTGCAGATTCTGAACTGTTACAGTTTATTAAATTAGTTGATACATTTCTCAGCAGCATCTGTGGAATATTAGAGACTATTGTATCAAATCTAACAGCTGCCTATAATAAAACTCAGGGATTCTGGTCAGCAGGGACAAAGATAAGAAATGTATTAACTAAATGTATCAATTTAGAACAGTTACAGAGTTGGTGACCCTCCTCCCAGAGCTGCTTTAGAAAGACTTAAAAAGTATTTATTTCCAGTGAACTATCTAAAAACAACTGCATTTAAAAAAGTGCTGGAAGGTGAACATTAAATGAACTCAATTGGATTGTTTTGCCCCAATAAAGATTAATGCAGCTTAGCTGCCATCAAATGGTTTATTATTACTGATAAATCGTTTTAAAAAACATCTCTATTTGTGATGGCCATCCCCTTATTCAGAGCTTTCTGGAAAATGGGTTTCTGTGTAAGGGATCCAAGTCTGTATTACTATAACTGCCACTGACCCTATAGTGCGGCCATTGAGTAATGTTGGAGGAGTAGTTTAACAGTTCTGGAAGGGACATAGGTTGGACAGTCTTAGTGTATAAATAAAAGGGCCCCTTTTTCACTGGCCCTCCACCACTGAAGACTACACTGCCTGTCTTTGCATTTGATGACTGCAAAAAAGAAACTTGGTGGAGTGTGAGTTAAGTTCCAGTTAACGTAGCATCAATCGCAGAGAAGAGTCAGGAGAGTGAGGAGCTGGAGGAAGAAGAGTTGTCTATTAACATAACATTGTGTTTAGTCAGCAGGTGAAAAGGCACTGAGACCCAAACAAAAGGAGGTTTTGTATCCCCTTTTCTAACAAATCTTTTGTTGCTGCATTTTTTCCTAGACGCAAAAGCTAAAGGCCAAATGCATAGAGAGCCTCTCATTTTTCAGGAGAACAAAATAACACTTTCTTTCATCAAGTCCCACACTGCTGTCAGAGAAAACAAATTAGGCCCAGACACATTTCTCCTTTCTGAAATGCCTGGAAGAATTACCATTTGGTGAAATGATATGAATTTAAATATCAATGAAGGACAGATTTATCAGTGGGCAGAGGGCCTGTTTGCCAGAAGTGAGGATGTTTTGTATCTCCTATATGTTGCATTAGCGGGGTCCACTTCAGGGTATTGGCCTGGGGCACTCGAGGTTAAATAATGGATGTACCAAGGACATATTATATTGTATTAAGGATGTTAATTAAGTTGTTATTTAACTGACCACTCCCAGCACCCCATCTTCTCTCCTACAACAGTTTCTTCCAATCACCAAACTGGTGAAATATGTTATTACTTATGGGAATTTTGTTTAAGGGCTATAAAGATAGCAATAAGCCTCTTTCTACCCTATTAATCCCACTCTTTCTTGTCTTGGTACAAACGCTGGGGGTAAGAGCAGGATGGGGGAATGTGGGTGCTTCAGCAGGTGGTCTAATGCTGTCCAGAAGACATTCTTTGATTGCAGAAGATTTCAGATTATGTGACTAAATACATATTCAACCAGGGATTGTTTCAGTCAAGGTTTAACATGCTGATCTCAACCCAGGGACTAGACATACACTTGAAGAAAGAGTAGATGGACAACTGGGGCTCTGGTGAACTAGACTGGGGATCAAAAGAGATCTGGGAGGGTCAGGGGTCCATGCTGGCCCCCCTCTGTCATTGTGTCTGTTTCCTCAATATGCTACTGTATAATGCCACTGACTGAATTCAAGGAAGGATCTGATTCTGCTCTAATTAAGATTATGAAAAACTAATTGAACATACTTGGTTGGAAACAATAGAACTTGAATCAGAAAGCTGCACAGCAGTTTGGAACAGGTCAGATGAATCACCAGACAGGCAGCCAGAGCTGAGGCAAGGAGCAGTAGTGAAGTCTCACAGACAGCTGGGTTGTAACTAGTCTACATACTAGATAACTACATACTAGATATCCCAAGATACTCTCAAGTGCCAAGTACTGTGTACTTCATCGAGCAGTGTAAAATGGGCTGAGATGTGCTGCACCGTCAGCCTAGGTCAGAGCTTAATTTAAAATCCAGATTTAGACTTTCATAAGAAAGCCTCCAAGAACATTTTTGTTTTATTTGTGCCATTTTTATTTACCATTGCACAGTTGTTGTTTTTTACTGCTCAGGGTGTCAGTATATTTTGGGTTATCATGTTTGCTCTAGTGCCAAAACCTACATGGCAGTGGATGTTACACATATGCCTCTTCAACTTATGTCAATATTTTTTCAAGTTTTTATTTCAATTAGTGGAAACTAGAACTGTTTCTGCAAAACAAAAGTGGCAGAAATGGTATAATGGAATATGCATGTGACTGCTGCTCCCTCTGCTGACAGATCAGAATACTTCATGCAACTACACTTCCTGCTAATAAATATTAACTGGACAATTAGTTGTTTTTTTTTCCACCCAGGTCTCATGAGCTTATTACAAAGGCACAAAGACTATTCATTTTAGTGCAATGGCCAAAATGAATGCAGTTTTTTAATTTTAATAAAATTTCCAAAGTAGATAACCAGAACAGTAAGGAAACCCAGGAAGGAACACTTCCTATGGTTTATTTATAAACACAAGTACAAATTCTGTGGGCCCTGAAATTTACCCCTTGGACAAAGTCTACTAGAGAAGACTGTAGAGGCTCAGCTCAAGCCTCAAGCCCATTCTCAGACCTGACCCACTTGAACACCAAGTACACACTAAGTAAGCTGTTAAAAGGGTAATTGTTATAGTTGCACAGGAAACAGATGGGTTAGTTAAGATGGACATTAAAAAGGAAGTGTCCCTCCTCTTAGGCTCCCCCTTGCTACCAGCTTTTCTGGTAGGGACACTTTCTGAGTTAGAGGAGGGACTGAGGAGGGACTCGTTCTATGTTAGAAACTTCATGTCATTTGAAGCCAGTGGCTCACCGGGGTCTCTATAGATATAGTTTATATATACGGTAATATGGGTTATTGCTATCAATGTCTGGGCCCTGTGCACAGGTCCAAATATAAATACACTCAAATTAGAAACATGCACAGAACCTCAAATCAAACATTTATTTGTGAAAATTCACCGAAATACAAATGCTTCAGAGGATGAAACGCCCAATGGCACGAAGCACGTCAGGGGGAATGGCTGACACAAGATATGCAGACAGGGAGGGAGACACAGCCATGTGGTATGTTATTCATGAACACTTGTATTGACAATGCATTTGTATTTCGGTGCATTTGCACAAATAAATGTTTGATTTGAGGTTTTGTGCATGTTTCTAATTTGAGTGTCTCCATAGATATATCATAACACAAGGTTCAACTCCCACTGACATTTGGTTGAAGGAGTAATTGGAGTTGGAAAAGTAGAAAGTTAGCCGAGACCTGTACTTCTAAAGAAACACCATATAGGTTTATACCTTTGCTTTCTGCACCAGGCGAAGGTTCCCTAATGCGATGATAAGATGTCGCTGTGACCTGTTTTCATGCCTTCATAAATTTCTTTTGTCACCTTGTAGGAGAAATACTTTCCTGCCCAAGTGACAGTTTTATTAGGCTGACAGTGACCTGGCTCTAAGTTGTGATGTAGGCAGTGGCCCTGTGATACAAGGTCCAACCAGATTTCAGATATCTAAGAACAATGCAATTCTGGGCCAGAATGGAGCAAGCACTGTAGTCATTGTTGGTAATATCTATACAAGGTTGAAGTACCAAGGTGTTGTCATTGCATTGTGTATCCTGCCATCTGGTACAGCACAGCAGAAGCCTGGGATTGAATCAATGCCATTTTGTTCACTTTGGATGTCCAAAATGGACCATGGGTGAGTTTTTCTCATAGCATTTATTGGCTAGGGCAAATGAGGGGTGTGACCACGTGGGCATGGTTTTTTTTTTCGAGATGGGTCTCGTTTCACTTGTTGGCAGGTAACTTAATGTATGTGGCCCTATGATTACTGATTTTGATTCTGCATAAGAAGTGTGTCCAGTGAGGGAAGGGCAAGTGGACTGCTTTTAGTTTAAGAATATTGATATGATTCAACTCTGCATTGGCTCGATGATAGTTGAATTTACTTACCCAACCGAGTTAGCTAGTGTTGGATGTCACAATGAAGTGGTGCAGGAACCAACAGACCCTGCCACGCATATGACTGAGGTCTTGATGCCTCCACCAAAGAGACAGTTTTGTTGGCAGAGCCACTGAGGCACTGAGGTTGTGGTGCAGGGAAGTCCAGTTGTAAGGGACATGTGAAATGATGGGAAAGGTATCACTTGGAGTTGGAAAAGTAGAAGTTGCAAGCAGGACATTGTACTGATGTATCTGGTAGTTGCTCTCTGCCTGGCAGCAGTTTTATCTTGTACTGTTTGTCATCAATCATTTGTTGCCTTGAGAATCTTATTTCTTGTGTAAATGATTGATTATATTGGGCTCTGATGAACCTTCCAACCATGTGGCTCTAGAATCTGTACTTGTGGGTGAAGGTCTTCATTCTGGTGTCCAAGGACCAGTTATTTCTCCAGGAAAACAATTCTCCCTGTGTTCAGTAGCTCTGTGTAATGCAGGGGAGACTGTCCCTTTGACTAGTGCAGGTGGTAAGGACAGGGCTACTGTGTGCCCAAGAGCACTGGGCTCTGCACCTTGCATGGGATTTTGTATCCAGTCCAAGGTGCAAAGTGCAGCATTTTTATTAGATGCAAATGCAGTGTAACTGAGCACCAGGGGTGCAATGTTCTATATGGTACAATGTTTATCTGGACATTGGTTGGTTCCTATTTGGTGTCAGGAAGAAAATGCTTCAAATTATTTTTGTTGCTTTCTGTTGAATTAGGCAGAAGCTAAATGGAAATTATATAAGCATATATAAGCAAAGATTTAAACCTGAGGGAACATTGTCTCCTAGCATTTTTAAAACTCACAGCATTTGAGAGATCGAAGGAGACAGCAAAAACACAGCTATAAATAAAAGATGCCAAAGCAAAAGTGCTTGGATCATTACTAACAACAACATCAGCAATGCAAAGGTATTTTCAGGTGGTTGGCCCCCTTGGAAGGGGCAATGGTGTGCAGTGACAAAACGCCCCATGCGCTGTCAACTGAAAGATTTCTTTCAAGAAAACTTCCCCTTTAAATACATGCCCCCATATGTAATAAAATACACTACGTTTACCCAGGAGAAGTAACCCTAAACAACCAATAAGACGTTTGCTTTAAAACAGGTGATCAGTAAATGCTACATGCTGATTGGTTGCTATGGGTTACTGCTCTGCGTGACATATTATTTTTAATGCTGTCTGCATATATATATTCACATTTGTGTTTCCCACACTAACAACCAAGCAAAATGCCCTACATTTCTATTCTGCAAGACAAGGGATTTAAAAAAAAAAAAAAGCATATATTAATACCATATTGTTCTCTTTCACTTGAGTCCAGGTTCCATGTGCCTTCTGGGGTGCTAATCAGTAATGTATATTTAACATATGCACAGGCTTCATGCTTAGCTGAACAACTGGCATGTGATACATTGAATGCATTCCAGTCTGACACCTCATTCAACATTCTCATGGACTGGGTGGGGTGGCTAATTCGACCCACTACATTTTTATAATGACAGAATAGTCCTTAGGCGAGCGTGTCTACACAGCAGGGATAACTGGCCAAGAATATCACCCATAATAAATTGCCACAAAGCTGAAAACTGTCAGGAGAGCACTTTCCATACTAACCCTAGTGGCAACAGCCCACCAATTTGCATTAGGGCAGGTTATTTATATAATAATCATGTTGGGACATTAAATAAAGTAAGATATCAATAAGGCCCAGTTTTGCTATAGGGCCTGGGACTACAGCTTTCTCTCTTTTAAAGGGTCTGTACACCTAGAAACCGTAATTTAGGATGAAAAAAAAAAAAACCTGGTGGGCCCCGGTCCTCATGGGCCCCTGCCAGCCCAGACCCGCTTTCTCAGCTGCCCCAAAAAGAAATAAACCTGTGCTCCGTGTACGCTGGCGTATGCATGCACAGTACACAGTGGGCCATTGAAAAGGTGGTCGGGAGGGGGCAGGTGGGGACTGTCAGGGGGGGTCCTTCGTTTGCAGCCCCGGTGGGCCCCCAAGGCTCCAGTCCGACCCTGTGTATGACTGATTCAGGGAAAGAATTCCACATCTTCACAGCTCTCACTGTAAAAAACCCCTTCTGAATATTTAGGCGGAACCTCTTTTCTTCTAATCGGAATGGGTGACCTCGTGTCAGCTGGAAAGACCTACTGGTAAATAAAGCATTAGAGAGATTATTATATGATCCCCTTATATATTTATACATATTCATCATATCACCCCTTAAGCGCCTCTTCTCCAGCGTGAACATCCCCAATTTGGCCAGTCTTTCCTCATAGCTAAGATTTTCCATACCTTTTACCAGCTTAGTTGCCCTTCTCTGTACCCTCTCTAATACAATAATGTCCTGTTTGAGTGATGGAGACCAAAACTGTACGGCATATTCTAGATGTGGCCTTACAAGTGCTCTATACAGTGGAAGAATGACCCCCTCCTCCCATGACTCTATGCCCCTTTTAATACAGCTCAAGACCTTATTTGCCCTTGATGCTGCTGACTGGCATTGCTTGCTACAGCCAAGTTTATCATCTACAAGGACTCCAAGGTCCTTTTCCATAATGGATTTGCCTAGTGCAGTCCCATTAAGGGTACAAGTGGCTTGGATATTTTTACATCCCAGGTGCATGACTTTACATTTATTAACATTGAATCTCATTTGCCACTTAGCTGCCCAGATTGCCAGTTTGTCAAGATCATGTTGCAAGGATGCCACATCCTGGATGGAATTAATTGGGCTGGATAGTTTTGTGTCATCTTTAAATTAGCTTTTAGTATGATGTAGCGAGTGATATTCTGAGACAATTTGCAATAGGTTTACAACTTTTCTAGTTATTTAGCTTTTTATTCAGCAGCTCTCCAGTTTGCAGTTTCAGCAATCTGGTTGCTAGGGTCCAAATTATCCAATACCACAATAAGAGACTGGAATATGAATAGGAAAAACATGAAAAATAAAAAGCAGCAATAACAATAAATGTGTAGCCTTACAGAGCATTTGTTGTTTTTTATAGGGTCAGCGACCCCCATTTTAAAGCCGGCAAATAATTCAAAAACGATAAAAAAGAAAAAATGAAGGCCAATTGAAAAGTTTCTCAGAATTAGCCATTCTATAACATACTAAAAGTTAACTTAAAAGTGAACCATGCCTTAAACCCAGCTCTAGCTATTGAAAGTACTATATCTACATCTCACCAATGGACTAATGAATGTAACACTTCCTCCAGTGGTTGTATATTAAAATACAAACGAATTAAATGATTTGTGAAGCTGTGTCTTTAAAACAAAACTTCTTTCAGACATGGTAGTACCCTTATTTTAATAAAGAAGAAGAGCCATACAAAACATGTTCTATTGCAAAATCCATAACTGGTATCGGCATATTACAAATCAGCTTATTACAAATCCAACCTTGTTCAAATCCAGAGGTGATCAGTAAAGTTAATGTCACAATTGAAGATCCTTGAAAAAATGATTAAATTATTATTATTTTTTTTTTTACAAAAAAAAAAGATCAGGGACCCTGACAAACATGCTTACATACAATGCACCACTCAGTTCCATGCATTGGAAAATAAATGATATTGCTGGCACTGCATCAAATAATCATTCAGAAAATCAAAATACAGCTTTTGCAAAATTTAAAGTAAAAAACCTACTTTGTGTGATATTGTATCACAAAATACCATAATATTTGCAAACACACATTGATCAAATCAGAAAGGAGAAATAGGATTAAACCCTAGAGAACAGGTTCACATAACAATTCAATAGCTGCCCCTACCCTGCCCCAATAACAACAATATCATAGTGAATACAGGTTTATAGTTACTTCCATCATGGATAGTAATGTATATAGGCGTGTAGCCTGACAGGGTAGAAAGAGGCGATACTGTACAGTAAGTACCATACATAATTCAAAGTACTATAGAACTATAAAAACAACGATTTACATTTCCCAGTGGCATTCTCACTGAAAGCATTTATATGATACGGGTATGGGACCTGTTATCCAGAATGCTCAGGACCTGGGTTTTTCCAGATAATGGATTGGATCTTGATGCCTTAAAGGAGAAACAAACTCCTTATTGAAAAAAAACCCTACCCAACATAGACCCCCCTCCCTCCTTCCCCCCAGTCTAGCTGCGTCCCCTGGGCAAATCCCCCTAACTTTTTACTTACCCCTCGGAGTAGATTCAGGGTTCAGAATTCACGGCAGTCATTTTCCAGGTAATTTTCCGGGAGCAATGTCCCAGTTAGCGACAACTGTGCATGCATCGAAATTGCCGGAAATTGCCGAAATGCTAGAAGAAGACACAAAAACCCAGAAGATGGCTGCCGTGAACTTCTATCCCTGAATCTGCACCGAGGGGTAAGTAAAAAGTTAGGGGCATTTCCCCGGGGTAGTAGCTAGGCTGGGGGGAGGAGGGGGGGTCTATGTGGGGTAGGGGGTAGGGTTTTTTTTAATAAGGGGTTTGTTTCTCCATTAAGTCTACTATAAAGTCATATAAACATTAAATAAACCCAATAGACTGATTCTGCTTCCAATAAGGATTAATAATATCTTAGTTGGGATCAAGTACAAGGTACTGTTTTATTATTACAGCGAACAGGGAAATCATTTTTAAAAATTTGAATTATTTGGATAAAATAGAGTCTATGGGAGACAACCTATCCGTAATTTGGATAACGGATCCCATACCTGAAATAGACAGGGCTAGTTCGAGGGAATTGCAGG
Source organism: Xenopus petersii (assembly GCA_038501925.1). Lineage (NCBI taxonomy): Eukaryota > Metazoa > Chordata > Amphibia > Anura > Pipidae > Xenopus > Xenopus petersii. The sequence goes on along the minus strand of CM076684.1, from coordinate 36,136,906 downwards.
TGAGCTTGGCCCTTTGTTGGGGGGAGTATAGATAAAAGTACAAATTACATTATATTATGCAATAATTACTAGAGATGAAATTCATTATATACACAGAGGTGTAACTACAGGTGGTACAGGGGTTTACAACCCTGCCTGGGCCTTAAGACCTGAGAGGGTCCAATGGATATAAAGATTTATTTATTTACTAATAAAAATAATATAACAATAAGAAAGGGCCAACAAGAACCCCCATGCAGGGTTTAAGAAATAAAGGAGGTGGTGGGATAACAATTGGGGTCATGGATGTTTGAGGCCAACAAGGCCCTTTGCACTGAAATATTTGTACTGGGACTGAAGTCCGTCTGGGGATGCTTAATGCTGCTATGCAACAAAAAAATTGGAAGGCCACAAGCTGGACATCCCTGATTTATACAAAACATTCCCCTTTGGATAGGGACCTCAGTCTTCCTGCATTGCCAGAAGTCCCACCAGAGTCTAACCCTGAATTTACATCGTACATTGTCAACTGCATGTTGCTGAACCAAAACACCTAGCTCTCGGGGGATGCTGGGAACTGTAGTTTAGCAACAGCTGTATTGCCCCGGGAGAGGAAAACAAAATCCCTGCAGTAGAGTATATATCAAATATGCCACCACCAGCTGTGAAGACAAATGCATGCATCTATTTTATTTACTGACGACATGTTTGAAGATACTGATTTTGCTGCTAGGTACAAAGTGAGGAATACCTTAAAAATATCTTAGTAAATATGTATAGAAAGCAGAGTATCTCCTGCTGTAAATACATTTCTATGACAAATACAGCCATGCTGAGAATGTCCTGGGCATTTCTCATCCTAAGTATTTGTGTCCAATGAAACAGCCAACTCAGAGTTGTTCCTTTAACAAGTTACATTGCCAGTTTTCTTCTTTGGTGCTTAATCCAGTGCCGAGAATTACAGGAGCAGTAACACCAACAAATGAAAGTGTTCTAAAGTAATGGAAATATGATCTACTGTTGCTTGCACTAATAAAACTGGTGTGTTTGCTTCAGAAAGACTATTATAGTTTATATACACTAGCTTTTGTTTAGCCATGGGCAGCCATTTAAGAAAGATAAAACGGAGAAAGGGCACAGGTTACAAAGCAGATTACAGATAAAACCTCTAGCATACAATGGGATTCTTCAGAACATATCTGTTATCTATTAACAGTGATGGGCTAATTTGTCCCATTTTGCTTCGATGAAAAATGTGTGAATTTCCTGCGAAATTCACGAAGCAGCAACAATTTACGAAACACGAATTTTGACGCCTGTGTTAATTGCGTACGCCAGAGTTTAAGTCAATGGGCATCCGAATAATGTTGATGCAGGACAGTTTTGAAGCGTGTGCCTTTTCGGACAGGCATGAAGTTTTTTTGGCGCTGGCGAATTTTCATGGCAGGTTCACGAATTTATTCGCCAGTGGCGAAACGCAGAAATTTGCCGCAAATTTTCCCATCACTATCTTTTATGTTTCCTGTGCTTAAATGGCTGCCACAATAGCTACACGGCACCTTGTTTATATCAACTATAGTACAGTTTCTGAAATAAGCACATCATTACCAGTGCAGGGAAACAATACATAATATTTTCATTATTTTAAAACACTTTCATTTTTTGGTGTTACTTTTCTTTTAAAAAACGGAGATACAGTGAATCTAAGAACATCTTAAGTCCCTTAAGATGTAGATCCGATAGAGTCAGAGTGAAACGTTATGTACCCAGAGGAAGCAGAAGGGGAACTTAGAAAACTGTTGGCGCTTCCTTTGCTTTCCATTTTGGTAAGATGTTCCCGCCCGTCCCACTCTTTGCTCAAACCCGTCTCCTGGCTGGAAGAGTCGGCACAGCTGTTCTCTACAGTTGTTCCGCTCAGTTTCTGAGACTCTCTCTTCTGAACCCGTTTTTGGCTGTTCCGATGTCTTCGGTGCCCCTCTGTGTAAAATCGTTTGTGGTCATTGTGAGACCTCCGATGACCAGGAACATTGAGTGTGCAACTCTTCTCGTGGGTTGAGAAACGTCGCAGGGCCTGTGGCTCCCGCTCAAAGTCTGTCAATGCAAAGTGAGTCATTGCTTGATGCTGCAGGGCATCCGGGATAATGGAGATGGAGGAAGATCTGATCGGACTTTTCCTAGGACTTGGGAGAGGCGTTTCATCAATGAAACTGACTACCTCTTCCCGACTAAAGCACTTGTAATCCCCTTTGTAAAGTTCTTCCAATGTAAACTGTTTCAAGGAAATGAGGCTTTCTGAAGATTTCCGGCACTTCCGATACAGCATGTTTGGATCCTCGTGATATGATACAAGGCTGCTTCTTCTTTCTCGCCGAGGAAGCGTAAAGAATGAAATTGCAGCCACGTCCTCTGCTGAGCCCCACCCATGAGGAAAGGCTGGGATCTGTCTGGTAGTCCAGATCTCTGTTTCATCGTGAGAATAACGTCTAGTCGGAGGAACCTAAAAAACAAAACAAGACATCAAGATGCGTCGCTTGCTGTTCTAAACAGAGAACTACATGCTTGATTATAAGATATTTATTGGAATGGGAGTGTTCAGATATCCCAATCTCAATAATGAAAGCAAACATCTTGAAAGTACATCATGGCTTGGTGTGTAAAAAATATACTGAGATCTGGGTAGCAATTTGGTCATCAGATAAAGTCAAATCAAAGCATATACACTGACATAGGTGACAAAAGTCCTATAGGTCTTGTTGAAAATCAATGCAAACTTATCAAATATGGCAGTGGTTCCCCTGGGGGTGGCTTAGAGCAGTGGTATAGGGTTGGGATCAGCCTAAAGGGCATTTATGGTGAGAATTAGAAAGGTCATTTGCTTTCCTTGATACACCTGAAAGCCCAGCAGTGGTGAGATTTGTGGTGGATATGTATTTGCTGTTGGAGATACAGTATTTGCACGGTTATATTCCTAAATCTTATTTCATTAGCTAAGGAGTTCCTGAACAAAGGTTAGACTTTCAAGGCTGTGGCTAGAGGTTGGACCTTTAAGCACTTGAATTGAAAATGTTTGACAATAATTAAAATTAAGATTCCAGATGCTCCACTGTATGTTCAACCGAAATGTTACTAGGGATCCTATCATCACTGATACCACTTTTTTCATTTTAACCTGTTTTTGTTTGCTAAGCCCTCTATTGTCCAGAGCCCATAGTTTTTTACAAAATGGGCTTAATTGAAACTGATGGGCATTATGTAATAAAAGGCACTAAGTTTGCCCAGGAGCAGTAACGCATAGTAACCAATCAGCAGGTAGCATTTGCTGGTCACCGGTTTAAAGGAAAATATCTCATTGGTTGCTATCGGTTACTGAAACTTGGTGCCTTTTGTTAAATATGGGGGTAAATCTATTATCTTATGGAAATTCTAAAAAGATTTCCCAGGACAGAAGATACATTCTAAAATGTCTCTGTTGAAATCTGCAAACAAATACAAAGACAAGTGTTTCTTTTTTATTAACACTAGAGACAAGTGTTTCTAATGAAATAGAATGGGGCCTTATATTAGTAGATAGTAAAGAACTGTTTATTTGTAATATAGAAGTAATAGATTATAGTGTCAGATATGAAAAATCTGTGACACAAATAGATAGCTATAGATATTACTTAAAAAGTGAAATAATCCCTCCTCTGTCTACCCTGAAATCTACCAACTTGGAATGGTTGTATCGTTCAACCAACTTTATATGTAATAATAACCATTGTTTTTACACTGCTAAATAACTGCATATTATTGGCACCACATTTTAAGTATATGTAGTCCAGTGTGTGTGTTCCATGACCAAAGTACAGTTCAACCTCAGTTCTCTATAGTATGTGTGCCTCCAGATTCTATTGGTGGGAAGTCTTGGTGATAATCTTGCAGTCATGAAATAGCATGCAGAACTGCGGGGGAGTATGGAATGTAGAGAAGAAGCCTGGTAAGAATTAAGTGCATGAACACAATGACTGTACCAAGCAAGATGAGACTATAGAGGCGTAGGCAAGAGAAGCTTGATGGAGAAATCTGGGGGCATTTTTTCCTTTTGGTCCCTGATGTGCTTTGGGTGGTAACTCTCCTTTGTAGACATAACAATTAGACCGTAGACCAAATATCAGAATCTTAAATATTGAGCTTAGCAAGACAAAACGAGATATCACCATGGAACCCTAGGTCATTTTCCATGAAATATCCTTCTTTAAATAAACTCTAGTTGGCATGTCAGATGTAATTGATGCCATATGGCAACTTATAGTTTATTATTCCGATGCAACACAAGCCAGATGTGAGATATATCAAGAAAAGAAATACTAGCACACAATGCACATGCAGCCTTTAAAAGAAAAATAAGCACACTGTAACTAAATGAGTTGAAGCATCCGAGTGCCATAAAGCCATGCAACCTCTAAGGTTCCAGTGCATCGCACGTCTCCATGGCACTCACACATCAGAGAAACAGAAAAACCTAAAAAAAAATAAATAAACAAAGAAAAATGCAGTTATTAATTCCAGCGCTAGAGAAAAGTTGCAGTTCTCTCCACGTAAGCTCTTGCGGTATAAGGGAAGGGCTGGGGATACACAATAGAGATGAATAGGTTTGACCTTTGGTTGCACTTGAAGCTGCCCCCGTTTTAAATTCATTAGGCATCATGTTGAGGGAAACAGACCAATCTGAAATTCAGAAAGCACAAGACCAAATTACTAGAGATCGACAGTACGAGAGATTTGTTCTCTGTAAGAAAAGCGAGCAGCAAAAGTGCAAGCAAATAATCCAGAATATATATAATTTTGGAAAGAAAAGGCAACGGAAAAAAAAAAATAATAAAAACTGACTTTCCACCAACCAGGGAAACATTGGTGCTTTTTTTTTTTTTTGGAAAATGTAAAAGTTATTACGTGTGAAATGTTTATCCCCTCTGTGTTGAGATTCTTCACTTGCCCAGCATTATAATCATGTAAACTAAAAAAAAAAAATCCACACAAAAACAGAACAAAATAATGAGACATTCAAAGGAGTATCAGCAGAGAGAAACATATTTAGCCAAGTGTCAAATGGAAAGGAAACCTGATACAGCAAAGATATCACTTCCAGGCTTAAAGGTCCAGTAACACAGTGAAAATGCTTTGTAACTACTCATACATTATCTATTAATTGTTGGTGATAAATAGGCTGTTTTACCATTCAATAGTTCTATGGCAAAAAAACTTTGTACTCTTCTGCTTCTCTGAGTAAATATGGTCTCTACTGCCCTATTTCAACTTGAATGGTTGCACCGTAACTACACAGAAGGGGTGATTCACCTTTAAGTTAAATTTCAGTATGTTATAGAATAGCTAATTCTAAGCAACTTTTCAACTAGCCTCAATATAATTCTTTTTCATAGTCTTTGAATTATTTGCCTTCTTCTTCTGACTCTTTCCAGTTTAAATGCATTGTTATTGCTACTTTAATTACTCGTCTTTCTATTTAGGCCTCTCCTATTCATATTCCAGTCTCTAATTCAATGCATGGTTGCTAGGGTCATTTGGACCCTGAAATTACACTTGTATCACAAAACATTCACATTTAATTCACATTTATCAACTATTGAATCTATTGTGTACAAGGCATGGTTGGATGAAGATACCAAGACTACTCATCTTACCTGCCCTATTCCTAATCTTCACCTCGGAAAGAGGCTGATCACCATTATGCTGTATAGAATTGATGAAATAAAGCATTTTAGTTGCCAGGGGTTACTGCAAATCTGCAACTGTTTCAATAGACAAGGGACACTGATGGCTCATTTACCAACACTTCAAAAACTGCCATCTATAGCAACCAATTGGTTATTTATATTTTTCAGCCATGTGCAGGTGGGTCCATGAGCTAAACTGCTTCATGTTAGTAAATGAGCTACAGTGACTTATTGAGTTTTAGGCTTTAAACTCTGGTCCTATCCTGATCTTCAGAGGGAAGCTGGAGTCCAAGGTGCAGCACTGTAAAATAAAGTGTGTGCAGCCCCTGTCCTCTTCTCTTCATTTGCGCACATGCAGTTCAGGAGCACTCTGAAGCGGCACATGGGAAATTTAATAAACTATTGTATCTCATGAGCAGCCCCAGAGCTTCCGGGCCAATAAGGATGTAGTTGGTTGGAATGACGTGTGTTCCATATCCATTGAACTTTTGTGCTATACTCTTAATGAAGCTTATATGTTTTTTCCTAAAACAAACCCCAAAGCTGTTTTTATTCAATTTCACAGCAAATCAGTTTAGGATGAGATTGTTATTGCTGCACACACAGCAAATTACTCTTTGATTTTATATATCATAAATGCTGTTTGTTTTCCCAGATCAGCTTTCCCTTGGAAATATACACAGCACTGTGTCAACTGTAAGTTTGAAAAAAAATCCGGGATATATTTTTTTAATGTTTTGACAAGCGGGGACTAGAAATTAGCATTACTACTTTCCATGGAAGCTCTAGAGTCTGCCCAATACTACCACCGGCTGAAGACAGCCAACCAGATCCACTCTACAAGGATGAGGATCTGGAAAGCCCATGTATGGGGAATGGATAAAGTGTAACACACGGTACAGCAGGAAATAAAGAAGAGCACCAACTGCTCTTAACCTCCCTATTTGCCAATGCACCATGAACTATCCAACATGTGCAACAGCAGATAAAATGTTCTAACTGATATCTATAGTACATGGATATGGGCCAGGGGGCATCATGCACATACTGTTTTGCACAATATTATTGATATTCATATGACCCACAATTTCATAATGGAGGTTCCCAAAAAACTATTTTGCAGTGAAGTATCTCCACTCCCTTGGCACCACTGCAGTCCTCCTGTCTCCTCTTCCAAATTGGGTTGTTCACCATGCAAACACTTTTTTTTCAGTTGAGTTGTTTTCAGATTGTTTCCTAGAAATAAAGACTTTTTTCAATTGCTTTTTCATTTTGAAAGTTTAAGTTTAAAGGTGAATGTTCCTGTCCCTGGTGTTTGAGTCTGGCAGCTCAGTAATTCAGGTGCTGGTTCTGAACTTTTACAATTTTGCAACATTCAGTCGAAACATTTCTCAGCAGCATCTCCAGAGTATTAGCAACTATTGTATCAATTCTAACAGCTGCCTTTAATGAAACCCAGAGATTCTGCTCAGCAGGGACAAAGATAACAAATGGATAATATAATTGTATCAATTTAGAACAGTTGACTGGGTCGGCGACCCCCCTTCCCAGGGCTGCTTCAGAAAGACACAAGAACGTGAAAAACTAAAATTTACACTTCAATATTAGAAAAACTGTCAGAAATAAAAAAATAGAAAGTCATTTAAAAAAAGTCTTTATTTCTGGTGAATTATCTGAAACCAAGTGAACTTAAAAAAAGGATTGAAAGGAGAATGCAGGGGAACCTGACGCTACGGGCAGGTGGTGGTGGCTTCAGGTTTTCCATTGCAGTTTGCGTCAATAGACACAGCAGATTTGTGCCTGAAGAATTGGCAACAGAAATCATTTAGATGAAATGATTTGGCATGAAGGGTATTTCACTGCTGATATACAATTCCAATAATAACAATAATTGATAATTACAGTATAAGATTCCAATACAGTATCTGTTAAAGGAGCATGTACTCATGGAGAAAGTGAAATATGCATTCAGAACTAAGAGACTTGTTATTTTATTTTGTATTTTGCAGCTACACTTTGAACTTGTTAGTACACCCCTAACAAAGTAGCACATTCTGTGATAGTATAAAGTCACAAGTTAATGGTTCTGTGCTTACATTTAGGCAATATGTTCTCTTGTGAAGATCAGTGAATGCTAAGGTGATTTATTTTAACAATGGTGTTTTGCTTGCTGCGTTCAAACTGTGGTGAAACTGCAACTCCCTGCACAAGTGACATCAGCTGTCCTATGATTCTGGGGATTGTTGATCAGTATCAGCTGGACATTTGCTTAAACATTTTAGAGGGGAGTGCAGAATCATTTTGATTACACAAGTGATTAACATTTAAAAGTCACTCTCCAGTATAAATCTGTTGAAGAACGCCATGTTACCTGAAGATAGTGCATTTTATCATCTTGTAATTCCTTCATGGGATAAATCTGTGGGATTCCTCTTTCTAATGCAGACAGATCATACTTAGAAATGCGCTCCATGGCCAAGATATCTCCTCCATAATTGTAATCGTATGGTCTTTCATAGATGAGATCTGAATGAATTCCACCATCCATGCTGTGCTCTGGAACAAGGGAAGCAATAAACAATGACTGGAGTTTAGCATACACAAAAATAAAGCAAACGTCACCTTTCTGAGCCTACTGCCTGTAACTCTAGACCAGGGGTACCCAATCTTTTTTACTCATGAGCCACATTCAAATGTAAAGGGTTAGGGAGCAACACAAGCTTGAAAAAAGTTATTTGGGTGTCAAATAGGGGCTCTGATTGGCTCTTTGATACCCTCAAGGTGAACTGCTAGCCTATAGGAGGATCTTCTTGGAAGGACACCTGGTTTTAAAAACAAGCAGCCCTTTTGAGGCCACTGGGAGCAACATCCAAGGGGCTCACAAGCCACTTGTTGGGGGATCACTGCTATAGACCCATCACATAAGCATACCTTTCACAATTTTCAGCAGTTTTCTTTTACGTGGGCTGCTGTTGATATCTAAGCCTTTTAGATTTCCCCTTTCCCAGGGCAGCCTTGAAATGCAGACTTTGTGAGATTGTCCTTGCTGCGAAATGGAGTTTGAGATGTATGTGGGGTGTGGCTGGGCATGATTAGGCAAGGATAGGCAAGGTTACTATCCAGACTTTGGGAGTTTTGTGAGCTCTGGACATATGCCTATGGGGTATGTGGTGGTAGGGTTGCCACCTTTTCCAGAAAAAATTACCGGTATTCCTATATATTTATCTTTTTTCCCTATTAAAAAGAATTTGGAATCAACCGTCATTTTTACCGGCCAGGCCAGTAAAATATGGGACTGGTGGCAACCCTATGTGGTGGTGATGAAAACACGTTATTTTTGCTGTGAATTCTTTGCATTATCTGTTGCATGGTTGAAAATGCATAACCCAATTTTAAATGTTAAGCTTGCAGACATTTTGTATCACTAGATTCACCACCAGCATCCAGTTCCTCCCCTCTGTAGATATTTGTACTGACAATGTTCAGACTATAAGCAGAGACATATCTACCATAGTTACCCTTGAGCCCACACCCAGGGCAGCAGCTTTAGGGAGGGGAAATTAAAAAAACAAAATCCCCCAACCTGCATGCTAAAACCGACAGCAGGGTTGAGCCTGGTACTTGTTTTTACAGCCATCGTTGCATGCAAAGGACAGATGGGCAGTCCGGGCATGGACTGGACAGAAAAGAGTTCTGGGCATGCACCATTATGGGAGAAGGGGGCAGACCTAAATGCAGCCCTGGTTATGAGCATATATCCATCTTTATTAGAAGCTAGACATTCAGGAGCTGTTCAGCTTATGGCCAGATATGAGTTGAGTGAGCCAGGGCAGGCAGACCCCATACAATCCAGACGGCATGAGATAGTCCAACATTACACCAAACAGAATCAGCAATAACACTGAGAATCACTCACCTTCATCCCCGTCATCATTAGACATGATGGCAATACACTTGTCCCAGACGGCTTTCACATCAGCTCGGTAGCGATCACAGGCCCAGAGGAACATAGGCAGAAGCATGGCCTGGACAACAGAGCACCACAGAACACACAGGACCATCCACTCGTAGGATTTGTCCAACTTCAAACTGGCAAAACTCACCACCTGTATGTTGGCGAAAACACAAGACTTGGTCATTTTCAGAATGTGCATACATTTCCTAAAATCAGCTGATATCTCCAAAAACTGTAGCTATGATACCTTCTAAGGGCAATGAAGGAAACAAATAATATCAAGCAGATGTATCCTTCCCACCCCCCCACACTTTCTATAAAAAAACACTCAATGCCGTTCACATAGTAGAGTAATGGGGTATATAATGTGTAATGTGTTTTCTAGCCTACAGTAATAATACAAGGGACAGTTTGTATTTCAAAGTCCTTTGGATTAGTGTGCCCCTGCTCCTCTATGTCACAACTTAATAGTGAAATCCAGCAAAAACACAAATATTACCGATGCATTAATGCTTTTATACAGCAGATGGCAGCATAATGTGTCCTGTCTTTAATAGAGGACAGTCTAGTATGCACATTGTATTAATGGTCAGAATTTGCAGTAATTGCATTTCCAAAATGGCCATTACTATTGGGCAGTAGAATATCAGCTATTTATCCTGTTCTATCCCATTCTAAAGGAAATAACTAGATTTTGGCAGAGCAAAACTGGTGATGTGATATTTGGATTAAAGTCAGCACAGATGTTCTTATGGAGAAGTGAGAAATAACAGCTTAATTCAAAGTTGCATCAAAGGTGTACAAGAATCAGACATTTCTGTTAAGCTGAAATTTTATGAATAGACAAAGGCAGTAAAATCACCAAAATCAACTTGTTTTACTACTTTGAAGAATATTTTGCTTTTAGTGTCAGATTCACTGTAAGCAGAAAGTTTTGTCCCTCGGGTTAATCTAAAGGACATTGTGTTTGATAATGACACTTTTTTACTCATCTCTTACCACCATATTATCAAGAGGGATTCAGGCTCATTTGTGAAAGGGATATACTCATTATCATCTCCTATACCTATTATTCAAGCCATTTGCTTGCTCTGATACCTTTGAACCCAGAGTACATAGGGTAGCCATACATAGCCATCGATTTAATTGGGTGCAACTGGAAAAATAAACACAGGGATTTGAAATCTAAGTGTTCAGCATTCAGCAATAACATACAATTAGGTGTTTACCTGCATTACCAACACTCTGTGTCCAAGCAGCTCTGGGACATAAATGAACATATGGAAATGAATGAAAGTCATTTTAGCAAGAAGCAATGATGCCTGTTCTCATCACTCTCACCAGTCACCAGCAGTTTTCTAGGTTTACATAAATAAAGCAATTAACAATTATAATGATAACAACAAGGCACGGGAGGGGGGACAGGGAGAGGAGCAGTGGAAGGAGGAAGCTTGTTTATATTTTTGTTTGGTCTCTGTGGTTGGAAATGCTGGCTTCCAGTTTCCTTAAACAGCAGAACCTTCCATGTTTTTTGATCTTAAGGAAGAGTCAGGGGAAATTATTATTGACAATGGTGAATAATCTTTCCATTTCTGTATATTTTTAGCATGCTTTGTGTTTATTAACATCTGAGACAGTTTATTCTATTCAGTATTCCATTATTATTTAGCTTTGTGTTCTCCAAAATGAACACATAACAAGACCTTTTACATGTTTTATCCAGCAACAAGCATGACTATCATGCCTTTCAGTGCACTCCAGGGGCTCATTTATAAACACTGGGCAAATGTGCCCCCAGGCAGTAACCCATGGCAAACAAATTTTTTTTCATTGCTCAGCCTGTAGCTGACTACAAAAAGCCAGATCAGTTGCTATGGGTTACTGCCCATGTGCAGATTTGCCCAGTGTTTATAAATGAGCCCCGATTGTGTACATTTAGTGAGGGATGCTAAACTGTCCAACCTTGGTATTGTGGACTCACTTTCTCATTACATTTAGTCACTATACTGGGAGTATTAAAGCAACAAGTGCAACCTTGGCTCTAGCCTAGGTCTAGAAACCCAAACAACTCTAGAAAGCAACAAGCAGTTAGCATTCATTGGCCTACACCTTTAAAAACTGGTTGGTTAATGGATCTATAAATGAGTTGCTTGGGCACATGTATAACATGGTGGGAGTTAGATTCAACCAACCATCCTGCAATCCTGTTGGAGAACATATAACTGAAAATTATTTGCAAAAAGGCAGATGAGGAAGCTGGGAATCATCACTCCTTGACTTCAACGGACCCTGTGGGTGCACTTGTGGGTAAGGCTATTATTGTATATGTAGACTTACCACATGGAACGTTAGGTCCAGGTGCAGATGCCCCAGACCTTCTGCTAGAGGAGAAATCCATAATTTGCAATTAGACAAAATGGGCTGACACAAAACCAGACCTCAGTCAAAAATCTTGCTGCTTAAAAATATTTATGTAAAAATTACATTGTACAAAAATCCTCATGCCTCTGTGGAGCACTTAATCAAGGCAATTACCTTCAAATATCAAGAATTGGTGAAATTCCAAACATTTTGCCACTGCCATGCTAGAAATTGCACATTCAGCCTGTGTTTCATTGCCCTAAAGGCACAGCGACCAGAGTAGCTAAGTTTCTGGTGAGATTCATGTAAATAATAGGGGAATGATATAAAAATCAAAGCATTTCTTGATAGCCAATGGCATGTCTACACACACACACATATATATAAATATAGTAAAAAATGACCAGCAACACAGAGATATCTTGTGAAATGTTCAAAGGGTGTATTGAAAATTACATGACAAGCCCATATATACAATATATAGTATTTTCAGAAGGACCCGCACACCATGTATAGTGAATCAAAACATGTTTATTTAGTTATACATATCCAAAGTTTCGGCCCACATTAGGGCCTTTCTCCTTCTCTTTTCTCCTTGAGAAAGGCCATAATGTGGGCAAAACATTGGATATGTACCCGCAATCAATCTGTGATCCGGTAAGAGTGAGAACACTGTACTTAACAGTATAAACATATATATATATATATATATATATATATATATATATATATATATGAAAGTTGCATTGGACGTAACATAGCAAAGGCTATCAATGATGCAAAGGTTTTGGCATCAGCTATCAATGATGCAGTAAAATGTACTGTAATCAAAATTAAATTTTAAGCACTTAGTTACAAACATATAAGAACCAGACTGTAGGAGTTAAAGTACAAGCTCTAGGCAAAATAAATGATTCAGCAAAATCAGTTTTTTAAGCATTGAATTGTGGACACATTCCTTGATCTTGTGACACGGAATCCGCCCCCCTCCACAAAGTTTGGAATGAAATTCTCTGCTCATCACATATTCTGGCAGTACATCCGACGCACTTTCTGCTTTTAAGTAACGGAAATCTTGGCTGAATCTGTACAAAGGTACTTTTTTCTCTGTCTTATTCCACGGGAAGGATGACCTTTTGTTCAGATTATTTTTTCAAGAGCATAAAATCTACAGCTGATATACAGATTTAAGGGTTTGAAGAGAATCAGGTTTTTATTTAAAATGCAGAGACGAGGAAGGTGACACTCGGTGCTAACCTTGGTATTGTGAGCCAAGCTCATTTTAAAAGTATTTTACTGCTATATATATATATATATATATATATATATATATACTGGTGCATTTAGCAGCTCCAGCGTCCATAAACATCAGTAAGGGTAGGATTGATTTTTTTTAAAATACCTTTATGTATAAAGTGTATAATTTGGCACAATAATTACACATATATTAGTAATAAAGGCCTGTATTAAGCTAAACATGATTTTAAGGTAAGGCTGATGAACTAGGGTCACCATCTCTGAGTGGTCAGTTGGGGAGAAAGAAGAAGAAACTATTTTGTTTATAACTTGAGACATTTTCATTATGTACAATATACAATTATGCTGGGATTAGTTGGCCAGAGTATAGGATAGGAAATCAGCAGCAATAACGCAGAGTAGTAATACAGTCCTTAGACCATTGGATCATGACTGGCCTCCAGGTTGTTCTGTGTCTCAGGAAAGCAAAGCAAGTGTAGGGGAGACTATATACAGTACATAATAGAGGATATGGTCAATTACTCTACAATTATATGTAAAGAGAAGCTTGGAGCTTATATTTAGTCCACTTCTAACTATGCTGTCATGCCTCAAGTATGAACGCTATGGCACTAGCTGCTGCATCTGTATTTGTATGTGTATATGCCCTATTACTTCATATATATATATAGATATATAGATATATATATATATATATATATATATATATATATATATATATATATAGATATATAGATATAGATATATATAGATATAGATATATATAGATATATAGATATAGATATATATAGATATAGATATATATAGATATAGATATAGATATAGATATATATATATATATATATATATATAGATATATATATATATATATATATATATATATATTATTATGAATTATTTGCCTGCCTTTTCTGACTCTTCCCAGCTTTTAAATGGGGCCACTGACCCGATTTTAAAAACAAATACTCTGAAAGGCTACAATTTTAATGTTATTGTTACTATTTATTACTTATCTCTCTAGTTAGGCCCTCCTCTATTCATATTCCTGTTTCTCTTTCAAACCACTGCCTGGTTGCATGTAAAATTGGATCCTAGCAACCAGAAATGAAACTGGGGACCTGCTGAACAAAAACGCATAAGATAAAAAATGAAGACATTGCAGATTGCCTCAGAGTAGCCCGCTTTATATCATACTAAAAGTTAATCTAAATGTTAACAACCCCTTTAAATGAGGCAACTTCGGAAAACGAATAGCCGCATGTGATTAGCGCCAGCGTTTTTTTTTATTTTAGCCAGCGCAGAGTCATGGAAGGCGTTTGGGGAGTTTGGTCGCCGCAAAGACGAGGCAATTAGTCGCCAGGCAGCCAAATCTCCCCAAAACGCCCAGTGTGGCCTGACCCTTACAGGTAATAATAAACAGAACCTTGTACTTGATTCCAACTAAAATATAATGAATCCGTATTGGAGGCAAAACCAGCCTATTGGGTTTATTTAATGTTCAAATGTTTTCTAGTGGATAATGGAGATCCCTAATTCAGAAAACCCCGGGTCCCAAGTATTCTGGATCACAGGTCTTATACCGTATTAATGAGTGTATCAGCTTATAGTATTCATGCAAGCCAAAAATAACATCCAGCAGGAAACTATTTGCTGTTTCTTCTGCATGTCACTTTCTGCATGGTGTAGAATAATGAAGTATTACATAATTCATTATTGCATCAATATAATAATATAATATAATGTAAATAATGTAAACTTTAATACTGTATATCATCATTAAAGAATAATATAACAACATTTTCTATAGCAAAACGTCAAATGTTCTTTTAATTCCCTCCTGAAGCAGAAATGTGTGGCCTGCTTTGATGAAGAAAATGTAAGAGGGAGCCAATCAATAAGGCAAGTGAAGCAAGACTGTACAATTGTTGTTGTTCCCAGCAGAACAGACAGCGCAGATTCACATGAAAGCTTCTGGAGCTGACAATGCTGCAGGGAAGAGCTGTGAAGCTTAAGGGACATTCATTTGGTAAATATTATCACTTTAATATCCAATCTGTAATGTGAAAGCCCAAATGCTTAGAAATGACAAGAGATCTGATCAACTCATTATCCAAATAAACCAGCTGGAGAGAATTAAAGGCAGACTGTGTAGTACAATAGATTTAATCAGAGAATCAGAGGGAGATTAGCATCCCAGAGCTTTCCTTTCAGATGGTACATAAAAAATGCCACGTAGGATAACAGGCTAAAGCTAATCTGAACTTTAACAGGAAAATACGATAAAAAGTATTCTCCCGTAATCCCTTGTTAGCTGGGAATCAAGTCAAATGCTGAGTAGTTGTGACAAAGTAAATCCAGCTGAGAAAAAGACAATCAAGATTTCAACCTTTCTAAAAACAATCTACAAGTAGTTTTTTACCCCCACACTCCCCGCAAGCCAGTTGAATTTATCCTCGCAATGAATAAAATCCTTTCTTACCCCTAAATTGCAGTTAGTTGTTTCCCAAAGCATACTACCTCCCAACATTTTGTAAATAGAAAGAGGGATAACATTTTTGGCCACGCCAATTTTTCTGGCCACACACCCTAATTACTAGTTCTTTTTACAAAACTTGGCAGGTTATGGCACATTTCTGTGGTTTTTATGTGATATTACAGTTTTGCTAATGAAGGTGCATTGCCCTTTAAGATGCAATTTACAGTAAGCCCAAGAGACCTGCTTACAACTGTTTATTTGCTTATCTTAAAGTGATACTGATGCTAAAAATATACATTAAGGGGCACATTTACTTAGCTCGAGTGAAGGATTAGAATGAAAATACTTTGAATTTCGAAGTATTTTTTTGGCTACTTCGTAAAAATCGTTTGACTATTCGACCATTCGATAGTCGAAGTACTGTCTCTTTAAAAAAAACTTAGACCACCTACTTCGCCACCTAAAACCTACCGAGCACCAATGTTAGCCTATGGGGAAGGTCCCCATAGAGTAGACTCTCCTAGCAATTTGTGATCGAATTTGTGATCGTTTGATCGGTCGATTAAAATCCTTTGAATCGTTCGATTCGTTTGAACGAATTGCGGTAAATCCTTCGACTTCAAATATTTAACTCCGATGGTCGAATATCGAGGGTTAATTAACCCTCGATATTCAACCCATAGTAAATTTGCCCCTAAAAATCACCTATAGGTCATGTTGATCGTTTTTTCCTGAGAGGTTTGTTTTTGTAAATAATTTTTAGTTGATGTTCCTAAACCTGACTGTTTTGCCAACCTGACTGTCCCATCTCTAAAGTTTCTAATGCTAACGGACTTCTTCTGCACAAATATGGCCGCCCCCTTATAGACGAGCATGGGGTGTCAGCTTATACTTTACTAAAAGAGCAAATACTTTATGGCAAATTATAAGTAGCAAACAAAGCCAATACTATGATAGATGTATAATTTCTGGTGTCAGTATCTCTTCAAATTGTTGCAAAAGTATCTAAGTGCACCTGCTACAATTCCGGGCTCTCTGCCAAAAGCCAATTAAGTTAGAAACTTTGTATCTTTTTATGGCTGTTCAGTGCAGGAGATCAAAGAGAAAGTCGGGACATTTCAGTAACAAACCGGAACTGCAGGTGGAGACAGTTGGGAGGTATGCCAAAGTAGAAAAAAGTAGTAAAAAAAACTAATTTTAATCTCCACCACTAAATCAGCTTGTATACTTTACTACAGATTATAGAATGATCCATAATTACAGTCACCTTGGGTTTAAAAAAGTCCATAAAGTTCAAATGAACCCCAGTGCATCTATAGACACACACATATATTAATTATATATATTATATACAGTTATGGTAAGGGAATAATGCCAGCTGGTATTGGCTACAACTGCCAGCCAACGGGTCTGCAATTCCATGGACTTGGGTCACTTGGATGTATATTCTCCCTCATTAACAAGACATTCCAGCATGGTGCTTAATCCCTGTCCCAGGGCATGCGGCTCAGCTCAGAAATTTGCCATGACATGGTATAGAAGTCACAGAAAACAGTACAGCAGCTGTTGTTTGTGCTTAGTCTTAAAATGAAGAACCCAAGCTGTCAGCAATGCTAATGAGTGTAAGTCTTTTACAGTGAGCTTTTTTATTAAAAAATACGGATGGCTGTCATGCTTTACATAAAATTAAATGCACCCATTGCCTCCTCCAAATATACCTACAAAAACTGCAGGACAGTGAGCAAGCACCATGCATTCTTGTTATGCTCCATTAACCACTATGTACAGGGCAAGGGAAGCAACATTTCCAAACTTCCTCCTGTCAAGAACAGTCCTGTTGCAACTGCCCTCTACAGGAACAAAGTGGTCCAGGTATAGGATCCATTATCCAGAAAGCTCAGAATTATGGAAAGGTCATCTCCCATAGACTCTATTTGAAACAAATAATGAAACATTTTATAACATACTTCCTTTTTCTCTGTAATAACAATACCATATGTTGTACTTGCAGCCAACTAAGATATAAATATATAGATATAGATATAGAAATTGTTGTTTTCCTTACTGGTGGCGAAACAATTCTAATGGGATCATTTAATGTTTAAATGATTTTTAGCAGACCTAAAATATAGAGATCCAAATTACAGAAAGATCTTTTATCTGGAAAGCCCCAGGTCCAGAGCATTCTGGATAATAGGTCTCAAACCTGTACTGTGATAAATAATTGTTTTATTAATAAGTCAGGCAGCAGCACAGTATATATATCAAATATATGTGACATTTAGGGAAGGTCATAGCAGCTGGTTGATATATGGAACTGGCTGAATGTTTTCGGTGGCACTTTATTTAGGTGAATTTACACCATAATCATGCACCTTGTTTCCTAATTTCACTTCATGTCTAATTTCAACACAAATGCTTCCTCAGTGCAACACTCAGATATGACTGGAATTCCCTAGGCACGTATCATTTATTCTAAATGGGGTATCAGTGAAGTAAAGACAGGAAAATAGTCGCTGAATTACTAAAGGGTAACCACACGCTACTGTATAAGTCTGCAACCCTTTCATTTGTGTCTCCCAAACTACAGCTTAAACCTTGCAGCCAATGTGAATTTTACTATTGCCTACAGGTAAATGCACCTTCCAGTTGTGATGCTTTAGCAGACGTGGGGTTTCTAACAAATGGCCATTGAATTGTGAGCTAATATGAACGTTATACTTCCATCAACTTTAACAGTTAACGAAGTTAATGAAGAATACAACAAAAACTC
Organism: Xenopus petersii; assembly: GCA_038501925.1. Lineage (NCBI taxonomy): Eukaryota > Metazoa > Chordata > Amphibia > Anura > Pipidae > Xenopus > Xenopus petersii. The sequence goes on along the minus strand of CM076684.1, from coordinate 36,118,391 downwards.
AGATGAAGACACGCAGGTCTCGGCCACTATAAAACACATGAACTGGGCGAGGCACTGACATATGAACAGGAGGACACGTTTAACAATAAAAAAAAAGATTATAAAAAAAAATTAATTGTACAAGGTAATTTATAAGAATATGGTAGCATGCGGAATATAGCCATATTTTAATACATTGGGAGCAAAGTCTAATGAGCTCAACTAAACCTGTGCAAAAAACAATCATCTCAGTTTAACTTTACCCTGTTTTATTGGCACACATGTTTTTCTCCAAGATTTCCAGCGTAATTGTGGAAACTGCAGAATTAATACTTGGTGTTACTTGCACAGACCTGGATTAGTGGAAAAGCCACAAAAGCCCAGGCCTAGGGCAGCACAAATTAAGGGGCGACATGCCGTCAAGACACTTCTACATTTTTTTTTTACAAAGACCATAGGATTGGGGACACAGGAGATTTTGCTGCTTAAATCTCCTGCGCTCTAAGTTCCAAAACCCGAGGAGTGCTCATGTGAAAATATGCATGAGAGCAGAAATGACGAGCAGGAGTGTCCAACGGGGACTTGGCCTTGGTGCGACTAGCTGGTAAATCCTGGCCTGTACTTGCGCCTGAAATTTGCTCCCACATTGGAAATGTTGAACAAGTTGCATTGGCATTGATGGAGACATTAGTGTCACGATGTTAATATGCAAGACAGGTGGATTATATAGAATTCCTTGCACTTGGGTGAGCTCCATCATGTATCTCAAGTATCAAAGTAGATGGAACCTGCAAATCTATTCACACCTAAGAAGAATGTTTAGGGGACAAGCAGATTTGTGAACATACTTTTATAAGCATTGTATCCAAAAGATGTGAGGGTCTCCAAAAATAAAGAAACAAATATAAAAAGTAAAACATTTATTAGGACATGAAGACCTAACGCGTTTCGTGCCTATAGGGGCACTTACTCATAGGCTGAGCCTATGAGTAAGTGCCCCTATAGGCACGAAACGCGTTAGGTCTTCATGTCCTAATAAATTTTTTACTTTTTATATTTGTTTCTTTATTTTTGGAGACCCTCGCATCTTTTGGATACAATGTTTATGGTTTTTGCACCTTGGGGCTGAGGTGAACTGTGAGTGTTTTCCTCTTTTTCATTATATTATTTTTCATTATTTATTATTTATGTTGAGTGGTACCATAGATAATTTTTTTGTGGCAGTAGCACAAACCACACTATTTTCATACTTTTATAAGCCCTTAAGTATTAATTGCAAGTTTCTTTCTTGAATATCTATAAAACTGTCATCAAGTGAAAGGAAAGATCAGCACCTTTTTATTGTATATATTTTGGTCAAATCTTATCAAGGAAGGTAACATGGTGACAGTGGGCATTTTCCAATAATGTTGCATTGGATAACCTGAGATTTGTTTAAAAAATATTTCTCTCAAGTCATTTACATGCTAAATGGCTCACTGCAAAGTATCCTAAAGACTCAGAGCTTTTCCCAAATCCTTCATCTCTGGATAAAGCAATAAAGTAATGATTTTTCACAAGCATTCCACTACACAATCCCATTTCCCTGAATTATGTCACGGCCGTGGGCTTAAAGGGCTTTAGCACAGTACTCAATAGCTTTATTTAATGAACAAAGCTCATGAGAAATGGAACATTATCAAGAGATATTTGTGGGTCGCCAAGAGGACTCATTAGTCTTAGGAGCATGTGGCTAAGAGATACTGGAGTCATTATAGATAACCAGTTATACATTTCTGTTTAAAACATGAGATCAGATTATACTGACGTATAATAAGAAGTAAGGTAGCACATGAGTGTTTTGAATGTTTTGAATGAATGATAGTGATCTTGAGAAATGCTTAGGGGGAAAATGGCCAAACCAAGTGCAATGGAAAATATTAGCATTTAGTAGTTACGTAAAATCACCTACCGCTAGGCTTGAAGAGAAGAGTACTCAACCAGTGTGAAGTTCTCACCATGAAACACAGAGCAGACACCTAGGCAACAACAAAAAAGATGGAGCGACGATTGAGAGAAGCCCAACACATCATGAATAGAAGTGTTAGGAGCTAAAGAGCAGGACAACACAACAATGGCAGGACTCTTGACAGTAAAACAGACATCAAGAGAATGAGTAGTGATATGAACTGAGCTGAGGAGAGAAAGTTGGGGATCAGTCACAAATACTTGGCTTTAGTGAGAAGATAGAAAATTGACACCTACGTGCCAGATGTTTCTCAAGCTCTGCTTAAAGTTATTTTGAATACAATATCATTAACATGATTGTATTCGTAGTACAAATCCTTTTACTAGTAGCACCTTCTATCAGTACAAAAAATCATAAAGTAACTTTTGCTTTGAATGACAGTGCTCAGCTTATGATCAGATGATCACTGCGTTTTCCTCAAAAACAGGCATGGGATCATTATCCAGAAACCCGTTATCCAATAAGAAATTACAGAAATTACAGGAAGGCCATTTCCCATAGACTCCATTTTAATCAAATAATTCAATTTTTTTTCTCTAAAATAATACCTGATCCAAACTAAGATATAATTCATCCTAATTAGAGGCAAAACAATCCTATTGGGTTTATTCAATGTTTAAATGCTTTATCTGGAAAACTCCAGGTCTAGAGCATTCTGGATAATAGATCCCATACTTGTAATAGTGAAACAAACCCACGACACTGCCATGTGCCTTCAGTAGTATTGCCTCTTTGTAAGATAAAGGGAATGAATACAACCAGTATTTCACAGTACAACAAGGAAAATCAAAACCAATAAAATGATCTAATAAAATAAAATGATCTTGCTGGCCATTAAATGATCACATGGGAGGGTAAAATGATGAGTATTAAACTTTGCTCCCTTTAACGGAGGGTTCAGTGTATCTCTTAAAAAGAGAGGACTAACTAATACCGTTTTCTTAAATAAAAATCCCCTGAAGAAAAATGCTATAATGTTATTGTATATTTCTTTTAGGCTTTAAAAAGCTACACTTTAAAGCTCAAACACATTTTCTTTTCATATATTTATTTATCTATTGGTCTATTAAGAAGAAACTTCTTTTGTGGGGTTTTCCCAAACCTCTTTTACGATGTTGCTTTCTCTTAAGAACCAATGCTTCCGTCTTTGTCCCACCATACAGGTATGGGATCTGTTATTTGGAAGCCCATTATCCAGAAAGCTACGAATTACAGAATGTGCTTCTCCCATAGACTCTATTTTATTCAAATAATCTAAATTGTTTAAAATGATCTCATTTTAGTGATGAGTGAAAATGTCTCCATGTACAGATTCACCATGAACTTCTATGTTCCACTGCAAAATTTTCACGAAACTGCGTCAAATATTCCCCACGTGGCTTGCTGTGATTTCCAGATCAAAAGAAGGCGCGTGTGACAAATCCTTATATAATTTTATCCTTCTCCTCATCTTCCACATCAACCAAAGGGATCTGAGCCGTCCCACTGACTATATAAGGACATACACACAAATATATGGTTCATCCATTTTTAATGTGGGATACAAAACACCCAGATATTATCTGTTGGCTGTCAGATTTATTATTATTTTTTTTTATTATTATTTTTATTATTAGTTGTTCCTGTGTTTGTAAGCTAGTAGTAATATATAAACTATATATGATAAATTTTGCTTAAACAGCAACATAGTGTAGCAGTAGATACCATTACCACTCGACCAGAGGTAATGTCAAAATCACAAACATGATTTTAAGAAATTGGCAACATGGGAGGAGCATTTTTTTCTCATGAAAAAGCAATTGTAGCCTAGTGGATAGAAGCTCCTCTGACAGTGTAGGTCACATGTTAAGCAGTCTACTAAGTGGAAATTGCATGTGATTTTGCCTTCCCAATTTTTATTGGTAGCCCCAAAGCAGAAACAAGGTGCCATGAAAAAAAACACCCATAGCCAAAAAGAATTGTCGCAGGAATTCGTAAGATGTACGATCGTTCGAATCCCACTAACTGCACGATAATTTCGAAGGATTGGTTGGGCTTCCCTAAAATTGGTCGTTCGGCAAGAAGAATCGTCGCGTCTATGGGGAGCTTAACTTATGAAGGTGGAAAAGGTGACCCCTATTTATATACTCAAATATTGGGAGGTAGGTTCATTTATCAGCACATTTGTTTTGATATACGGTAAGATGAACAATTAATATTTATTATAACAAACCTCCCAAATGGAAAAACAATTCAAGCAGTTCCATTCCCAAATAAATTAGAATGAGAATTACAATCACTGTTGCATTTAATGCACCTTTGAACTGATGTAACTGTCAACCTACTGTAATACTGATCAGCGTGAGCAGCAGCATCGGGGAAATGTCTGCAGTTTCAGCTTCCATAATGCACTAAAATTCAAATACTAAATATGAGCCAACGTAGCTTCCAAAAATCTCCATGAGAAAATGAGGGCATTTTTTCTAACATTATCCACATCCGCTATGCTCAGTTAGGTCCAGACAGGCCCTGTTTTCCCTTTTATGGTAACACCAACCCCTTTTAGGATCCACATATTTTACCATATAGGCTTCCCCTTAAAACCAGTGGTTTGGGGATTCTTTTCAACACAATTTAACACAATAGCATATGGCCAATGCCACGTTTCTCTCATAACAAGATTATAGACATAAACAAAGAAATCAGACATTCAGCTTTAGTTCCCTTAAAATTAGGGATGCACCGAATCCACTTTTTTGGATTCGGCCGAACCCCAGAATCCTTTGCAAAAGATTCGGCCGAATACCGAACCGAATCCGAACCCTAATTTGCATATGCAAATTAGGGATGGGAAGGGGAAAACATTTTTTACTTCCTTGTTTTGTGACAAAAAGTCATGTGATTTCCCTCCCCGCCCCTAATTTACATATGCAAATTAGAATTTGGATTCGGTTCGGCCGGGCAGAAGGATTCGGCCGAATCTGAATCCTGCTGAAAAAGGCCGAATCCTGGCCGAATCCCGAACCGAATTCTGGATTCGGTGCATCCCTACTTAAAATCTAGGGCAGCCAAAAATGGTCAACCCACAAACCTCATATATCAGAAATAAACTCACTTCTGACTATGAAAGCTTGAAACACCCATAAATTGTTAGAGGAGGCTGAATAGGCTTTTACTCGTCTCTGAGACTCCATGCAGGGATTAAACTACTAACTGTGCATCTTCTACCATAAAGTCATTGTTTATTTAGTTACCCTTTATAATATATTCTGCATTCTTTTGGATAGCTTTTCTACATGGCGTTTGACATAAGAGCAACGTATTTATAGTTCCCAGATTATATCATACAATCTCAGTATCCAGTTTTTTTCACCATACCCAGGGGCTTATATAAGGGGAAGAAGAAATCTAAGTAGCCTTTGCATTGCAGAAATACTGGCTGATCCCTGTTGCAGGACTTGGTACATGGGTACTATGAACAGGTTAAGATAAGCCTGAGTACCAGAACATCCTCTAGGGCCTTGACCTGCCCAGAACATGCAATCTCATAGTTTTGTATAGGGGCAACAAATCCTAGAGCTGCCTGAAGGTCCAAGACTGTAATGGGGTGCAAAGGTTTACTCACTGATGTGCAACTGCAATATTATTTAGAGAAACAGTCCATATGGTTTACCGTGGGCCTCTGTATCTTCTAGTTGTGCAACTGAGTGGTAGAGTTGTCACTTTACCCCTTTTAAGCCAGGCACATACGCTTTCCATATAGTTTGGATGATTTGCATTTAATTAAATGTGTAGTTCATGGCTGCAGTAGCAACTGAACCGACGGGTCCCATAATCAAATAGTGACCCTCGGCCAGTTGTGCAACTTAACCTAGAGTTGCCCTTTTGTCCTGGTTGCATGAAATTCTTTCAACCTTTCATAACTTTGTGTTTCTAAATCTCCCACCACCTCCAAGGAGACATGGCAGGCTGGCAAAGCTAAAAGATGACTTATGTATAGGGAATACTTAGAGAAGACACTAAGTGCATGTGACAGATTCAGCCAGTCTGATGCAGCTAATGTAACATTGGATATCCTAGTGAATAAATGCATGCCACAGTATTTTAACCTGGAGAGCATCTGAAGCTAAACATGCCAAATCTCTAGCACATTTACCAATAAACATAGATTGATAGCACCTCGAGAATCCCCAGAATTCCATATTTAGTTCTCGGAACTTGGAATGGATGCATTATTTAGCTGTGTAAATGAAAACACATAGCTTTTTCCAACAGGATGGAAGCACAAAGCCACGGCCAGAAAAGCTCTTTATGTTTGATACACAGCAGTCTCTGGCTAACTATGATTTAACCTGCTATTAATATTTAACTTGGTACATCTCCTAGAATGTTTATTCAATGAATAATTTGAACTGCATATGGCTACAAATGGCACCAGGCTATCAGCTGGGGGATTGCAAACAGTAAACAGTATTGATGGAAGGCACTCAGATTTAACTAGATACATTTATTATACATTTAGGAGAGCCCAGAAGTTAGAAATTCAATTACTAGTCAAGATACAAGTTCTATGCAAAATAATCACTTTATGTAGCACATTTGATTAAATCCATAATTTACATATCGGTAATACATTGGGTTACATACCACACACGTTTCTACAAAAACAGCACACAGGCTTACGAGGCAGATGGGAGAATACCCCAATGTTTTTAGACACAAGACCAATGTCAGGGGGTTTCTTGTGTTCGGGTGTTAGAAGCAAACTTTTAAACATACCCCAATTAGCCAAAATATAGTGTATGTATTAATTTGCATATGTGTGTGTGAAGTGTGGGTATGTTTTGTATAAGTGTGTGCATGTTGGGTGTGCATTATGTACAATATGTGAATGAATACACATGTAAGTACATGTGGGTGCACTGTGTATGTTGGTGCTATTTGTATTTGTATGTACATATGATGTCATTTGTGCATGCCTAAGAATATATGAGTGTTTTAGTGTCATCAAGCACTTTATACTGGCTGCACAACCAGGTTTGGGTGCTTCTCGACTGGTGTTTTTCATCCCTCTGCCTGGAGCATGAGATCATTTCCATTACCGTAGCCACACACACATGTAGGGGATGGACAAATGTATTCCTCATTTACTATGCATTCCCCAAAGATTGTACCAAACGGGGACCCTTAGTCAGGGAACCAGAGACAGGGCAATAGGGATTTAGATAGACCCCCCCCCCCCCAGTTTCCCATAAGAAGTGTCCCCAGAGAACAGGAGAAACTCTGGGTAAACTGATTGGTCATCATTGTGAGTATGGACTGACTATTACACCTTGGTTGCCTTCTGTATCATTATGCTAATCTCCTGTGTGGACATGTTCTAATAAATCAGTTCTGTTACTGTGCAAGAACCACTAGAGCCCAATTATTGTGCTTTCCATAGAGCAGGGATCCCCAACCTTTAGAAACCCTGAGCAACATTCAGAAGTAAAAGGAGTTGGGGAGCAACACAAGCATGAAAAATGTTCTTGGGGTGCCAAATAAGGGCTGTGATTGGCCATTTGGTAGCCCCTATGTGGATTGTCAACCTACATTGAGGCTCTGTTTAGCAGTGCACCTGGTTTTTATGCAACCAAAACTTGCCTCCAAGCCTGAAATTCAAAAATAAGCTCCTGCTTTGAGGCCACTGGGAGCAACATCCAAGGGGTCGGAGAGCAACATGTTGCTCAGGAGCTTCTGGTTGGGGACCACTGCCATAGAGTTATAGCTGCACAACATCCTGCCTCCACATCGTTGCAAAGGCTCATCCCCTGGAAGTTGGGTCTCACCCGGAGCATATGATTGGGGTAAGGCTCATAGTAGAGCAACAGTTCCACCCAGCTTACTAGAAGCTTATGTTTGTTTTCTTAACACAAAAAACTTTTGCAAAGATCTTTGTGAATGTTAGCGACCAACATTTTCATTGTTTGCGCCCTTTTGACCAATTTCCTACATTATCAACATCCTCACACACACTTCATGAACAAATGGCTTTTGCAAACATGCGTAGTGTAGGTAATAAAATGTCAAACCAAAATATTTAAGAAAACTTTAGAGCAGGTGTTCATGCCTACCATTGCTTAGAAATAATAAACAATGTAATATGCGCCAGTGAACTATTTTACATTTCAAGCAGCACTAAACATTTACAAAAATGCCATTTTAAATAATGCTTGAGATTTTAATTACATTCCCCCCTATGTTTTTTAAGGTTGTGCAATTTATGCAGAGCAGTGCAGTAGGCCCGGGTGCTTATACAGTATAAACAGTATTCTTGCCCCACGACTCCCAGCCCTGTGGGAAGGCTGCACAGAGTTCAGAAACAGAGGAGAAGAAGCATCAGAACCAGCAACTAATCTCCCCTAAATGCCTTTCCGTCGGCTACAATGTAAATCGCCGGTGGGGTGGCACTCAGAGCACTTCGCTTTCCGAAGTCACCCAGTTTCCTCGTGAAGCAACTTCGGAAAAACTACACAATCCGAGTGCCATCCTGCTGGCGATTCACATTCTAGCCAGCAGGAAGGCATTGCGGGGAGATTAGTTGCCCGAAGCAGAGGCGATTTGTCGTTACTAATCTTCCTGAGTAGCCATTTGTGCCACCACCCTAAAAAGAACAGGGCAGAGCAGCAATAATGGAACTAGTAGTGTGCACCCTGGCCCCCAACCCTCCCTCCGGACACAATTTTTGTGTTCGATTCGCATAGCAACAAGCATCTGGTGGGTGCTTAGGGGGTACTGGCCCAGGTGCAATTACCCCCGCTGTACTCCCAGTAGTTCTACCTCTACAGAGCAGGGCAGGTTTTTTTAACAAATAAAGTTACATATATATATATATATATATATATATATATATATTGTCAATGGGGAAAAAAAGACTCGCATCCATCGATTTCTACCTTTGTACAAGTAAAAATAGTCTCTACGCTCTAGTTCCTGATATTTCCTAGAAAAACACAGTAAAGTGTTTCATTCTGCTGTTTTTTAAAATGAAAAGATAAAAAACTATTAACAAGTAATAGGTTTACTGCATGCAATACAACAGATCACTACTAGGCGCTGGCCCACAGCATATCTACTACATCTGCATATGTCTTTTATGTGGCACATATCCACCAGAAACCACTTGTGTTAATGAACATTTGTGAATACCTAACAGAGAACCATTATTAAAAGTCATATACCAAGCAGGGAAGGACAACCTGTTAAATGTTGTGGAATTTCAAGCAGTTCCCATCAGCCTCTGGTTGTCGATGGGATGCTGTGAATTCTATTTCACCTTCACTTGGAGGGCAGTGTGTTGCCCATACCTGCTGTAGAACTCAAATCTAATAGAGAAGCCTGATTTTTTTTTATGGGTGATCAGCAGGTGGTAGTGCTGTTCTGTTATTGTCTATAGCAAGAGACAAATGATACTTTATTCCAATAGATGTGAAAGTGGCATAACATACAGCAAATTTGCTGAAGTGTAATTACCCATAGCAACCGATCAGCAGTTACCTTTTACCAGTCAAAAGCTAGTTACCCAAAAATGCAAATCTGTCATTGGTGCAAATCTGTCTGATTTTAATAAATGAGCCACTCCTGTATTGTTAAACATTATACTACCCTGTTAGTTAAAGGGGTTGTTCGCCTTCCAAACGCTTTTTTCAATTCAGTTGTTTTCCGATTGTCCCCCAGAAATAAAGACTTTTTTAAATTACTTTCCGTTATTTTATTTTTTTTTTTACTGTTTTTACAAAATCTAAGTTTAATGGTCCTGTCTCTGGTGTTTGAGTCTGGCAGCTCAGTAATTCAGGTGCAGACTCTAAAATGTTACAAATTTTGCAACAATTAGTTGATACATTACTCAGCAGCATCTCTGGAATATTAGCAACTATTGTATCAAGTCTAACTGCTGCCTTTAATGAAACTCTAGGATTCTGCTAAGCAGGGACAAAGATAAGAAATGTATCAATTAATTGTATCAAGTTAGAACAGTTTACTGGGTCGGCGACCCCCCCTTCCAGAGCTGCTTTAGAAGGTAAAAATTACACTTTACACTTCAATAGTAGAAAAATGGTGACACATAGAAAATGGAAAGTAATTGGAAAAATATGTTATTTCTGGTGATCTATCTGAAAATAGCTAGTTGTTTGAAGGTGAACAATTCCTTTAAAAGACATTTCTATGCCAGTACTTTATTCAGCTTCATATGGGTTCCTTGTACTTACCAGAATAGGGAAGCCCATTAGGAAATCATATATGAATACAATTCCAGATATCAAGTAGGTTATTTGAAGTGAGGTTTTAACGGGCTCAGATCCATCGATAGACGATCTTCGTTTCCCCTGGGCATCCTCAACCACAATAGTGGGCACATTGAATCTGTTTTTATCAATGTTTTGTCCCGTTTGAATGGAACATGTCTGAAAAAGGGAAATAGCAATGCAAACCACTCCCATGACTACACTGCCGCTGATCAGTAGAAGGAAACACACTCCAAAACCAAGGCCAATTTCCGTAACAATGAATCGACAGTCCCGGGCGTAGAATCGCTCTGTGGTGTCATGCCATCCAACTGCTGGTAGGGTGGAGAGAATGAATGATACCATCCATATTCCCATGACCGTGTGTACTGCTTGCTTCTTTGTATTGCTTAACCTGGGGAGCAAGAGGCAAATATTAATGGGATTCTGTCATGATTTTTATGGTGTCATTTTTATTTCTAAATTACATTGTTTACACTGCAAATAATTCGCTGTACGGTGTAAAATTTCATTCCTGAACCAGCAAGTGTATTCTTTTTTCATTTATAATATTGGTGTGTAGGCAGCCATCTCAGGGCATTTTGCCTGGTCATGTGCTTACAGAAAGAGCCAGCACTTTAATGGAACTGCTTTCTGGCAGGCTGTTGTTTCTCCTACTCAATGTAACTGAATGTGTCACAGTGGGACCTGGATTTTACTGTTGAGTGCTGTTCTTAGATCTACCAGGCAGCTGTTATATTGTGTTAGGGAGCTACTTTCTGGTTACCTTCCCATTGTTCTGTTGTTAGGCTGCTGAGGGGGGGGGGTGATATCACTCCAACTTGCAGTGCAGCTTTAAAGAGTGACTGAAGTTTATCAGAGTTACATGACTGGGGGCAGCTGGGAAAGTGACAATATGTCTAGTCCCATGTCAGGTTTCAAAATTAAATATAAAAAAATCTGTTTGCTCTTTTGAAAAATGGATTTCAGTGCAGAATTCTGCTGGATAACACTATTAACTGATGCGTTTGGAAAAAAACATTTTCTCATGACAGTATCCCTTTAAGAATAACAAAGGCAGTGGCTTATAGTGGGCACCAGGTGTATAGAAACATATACCGTAAGGGCTGTGAAGCAGGAAAGGGGAATCTCATGTTATTATGAGGTACCAACCAGCCCCTGGAACAAAAAGTGCTCAAATCCATGGGGATGCTGGATACCAGCTTAGCTGAGCTGCCCTGTACAAAGAACATTTATGCACTCACTTTGCAGCCTGACTGACAGCTATATTATAGAAGATTCATCTGTAGAAACATGGACCTTCCATCATATATTTTCCAGTAATTGCCAGGAGGTAAACGTCTTAATATTAGGCCGTCATTCAGTTTTGTATCCCAAGGGTGAAGGAGGCAATAAAATCTTCTGATGTCACCATACTTCATAAATAAACACACAATTCTACATTTAATTGGAATTTATTGTGATGTCTGTAGATAGCAGGACAGCTGCAACGCACATTCAAATGAGACTTAACCTTCAATAACAGTGTTGCTTCATCACAATGCTTTCAAACTATAACTCTCAACTTACTCCACTCTATAAGCAAGCTGTATTCCAGCAAGCATGAGGTCTTAAAGGGGTGGTTCACCTTTCGGTTAACTTTTAGTATGTTATAGAATGGCTAATTCAAAGCAACTTTTCAATTAGTCTTCATTTTTTTTTATAGTTTTTGAATAGCCTTTTTCTTCTGACTGTTTCCAGCTTTCAAATGGGGGTCACTGACTCCATCTTAAAAAAAGATGTTCTTTTCTATTCATATTCCAGTCTCTAAATCAAATCTATGCATGGTTGCTAGGGTAATTTGGACCTTAGCAACCCGATTGCTAACACTGCAAACTGGAGAGCTGCTGAATAAACAGCTAAATAATAAAAATAATAAATATGAAAACCAATTGCAAATTGTCTCAGAATATCAGTCTCTACATCATACTTAAAAGGTGAAGCACCCCTTTAAAGCAACATCGCTGAAGGTGTCAAGGGCTAATGTTCCACTTTATGTGTAAGAAAATATTCACCCTTGATATTTCATTACAGTATAATATCTGCAAGCCAATATTGCACAGTGATCTCCCTATAAGATTGAAGCAAGATGATACTTGTATTCTCATTGAACTGCAGCATCTGTAGTTAAGTTTATCCCACTGCTTTTGAGAGATGGGAGAAGGTTAATGTCTCCTTTAAAGACAGCCTTGTCATTAGACACAAAAAAAATCCTCTTGGTGTTCCTGTTGTGTGCCAAGAAAAGCAATAAAAAGACTATATATCTGCGCTGTCACTCCAGTGCTCATTATAGCCACAGAAACTGAATTTCCACATTGACTCAAGAAATGGAAAGCTTAGAAAGTATTTTTAAATGCAGACAGAAAGTAAAATACTGAGCTCAGAGTGGTGCAGAGATTTTATTTTGGGATGCTATCTTATAACTAATCTCCATTGCAATAACAGAGCAACAGAAATAATTTGTTGGTGAGTTTAAATGTGATGTGGATGTTAAAACAAGTTTCTAAAGAACCAGAATATGTGCCTTGTTTTCTGTCCCTCTCTTAGGCGCAAATTCACTAAGCGACGAAGCGCCGAACGCTAGCGTTAATTCGCTAGCGTTTGGCATTTTTCGTTACTGCGCAAATTCATTAACGAACGCTGGCGTCGTTTCGCTAGTGTTACTTCGCATCCTTACGCCAGGCGAATTTTCGCTAGCGACGTAACTATGCAAATTCACTAACTTGCCCAGTGTACTGAACGCTACCTTTTACGCTAGACTTCCTTCGCCACCTCAGACCTGGCGAAGCGCAATAGAGTAGATAGGGATTGTTTAAAAAAAAGTCAAATTTTTTTCTAAGTCCCAAAAAACGCTGGCGTGTTTTCTACATGATTGGTGATAAGCTGAAAAAGAAAATATTTTTGGGGCTCCCCTCCTTCCCCCTACATTTCCTGACTCATGGCAACTTACCTAGACAGTGGGCACAAGTGTAGGGCAAAATAAAATTTGCTGATTTGAAGGTTTTCTAGGCATTTGTAGTGCTAATACGTGTTCCTCCATTGAAATGTGAATTTCGCGCCGTATGCAAATTAGCCTTCGCTAGTGTAACTTCGCTTTACATAGCGAATCAACGCTAGCGCAACTTTGCAACCTTACGCTACCCCTGTGCGCAACTTCAGATTTTAGTGAATCTGCGGAGCGCTGGCGAAAATACGCCTGGCGAAGTGCGGCGAAGTTGCGCCTGGCGCAACTTCGCATCTTAGTGAATTTGCCCCTTAATATCTGGCATAAAGCTTAGATGCACACAAGCGCAAGGTCAATGGAAAATTAAAATAATTCATTCACGCAGAGGCCTGGCTTTATTACGTGAAGTAAAGAGAGGCGAAATTCCCCTACACATGGAGTAGCTAGAATCTGCAGGACTTAATGTCACCCAGCTCAAGAAGCATCAAGATAATGGCAGAGAAATATTAAGAAACACTACTAACTCTGGTTGGGTTGACAGGCAGACTTAAATCATGTCATTGGTTTTGCTGCTCTATTACTAGATAACCAGTTTGTATTCAATTCAGCAGTTTTAATTTATATTTTATTTCTACTTAATATGCATTAAAGGGGTGTTTGAGTTAACCTTTAGTATGTTACAGAATGGCCAATTATAAGCAACCTTTCATTTGGACTTCATTATTTCTTTTTTATAGGTTTTAATTATTTGCCTTCTTCTTGGGACTCTTTCCAGCTTTCAAATGGGGGTCACTGACCCCAGCTAAAAACAAATGCTCTGTAAGGCTATAAATATATTGTTATTGCTACTTTTTATTACTCGTCTTTCTATTCAGTCCCTCCCCCTATTCTTATATAGAGCTGCTGAATAAAAAAGCAAAATAACTCAAAAAAAAGAAAAAAAAGAAAACCAATCGCAAATCATCTCAGAATATCACCGTCTACATCATACTTAAACTCATTTGAAGGTGAACAACCCCTTTAAAGGGAAATAAAGTGCATGTATAAGAAGTTCATCTTCTATGAATTTCACTTTACGCAGGAAATATAGATTAAAAGCATAGCTTGACAGGGTGGTACACCATTGAGTTAAGTTTTAGTATGCTATAGTGTGGCCAATTCTAAGCAAGTTTTCAGTTGGTCATAATTATTTTATATACATATGTAGCGCACCCGTAGGTGTTGGCAGTAGTCTATATGAGTCTGCTTTCCTTAACCAGGTGACACCCCAAGGCCCCAGTAACCAGGCACACAAGATGGCAGTGCAACAGGCACAACCTGACTTTATTAAGCAGCTGTAAGAGATGATTGGTTAGAAATAAAACAATAATATGACAATTAGCACTCTGCTAACACTGTTGTACATATGACAATTTAACAAAGACAACCCCTGTAAGACCCTTCAAACCCTGGTGTGCACACCTATGTCCTGAAACAGTTGTGTACCGATGGGGGGCCCCCTTACTGAGTTGAAAGAACTGGATGGGCTGCAAATAGCACAGCAGTCTAAATGAATGGCAAATTCCACCTTAGGTTGCTACTGAACTGTGCAACTGGATTATCTACCCGGATGTAACCACAATAAAAGAACTGGTGATGTGTCCCTTGGTAAGGGTATAGATGGTGCTCCCTCTGGTGCTGTTGGAAGTGTGCAGCAATGCTGTCAGCTCTCCTGGCACAATATGTCTCACCCTCCAATGGACTAGCAGGATAATGTCTGTTTTATAACTCCCAAAGTTCCTTAAACTGGTAGCACAAGGGTTAATAACTTACAGTTGACAAAGAACCTTGCTTCTCTCCACACTGTGGCTTTCTCCTTATCAAGATGGCTGACTGTTGTACTCCTGGATCACAATGGTGCTGACAACAAAACTTCCTCCAGGGAACAGCAGCAGCACACAGCTTCAAGCAGGCTGCACACTGCAGTGTTCTCCCCTTGCAGGTTAATATCAGTCTCTCTCTCTCTGGCTGGTCACTCAGCAGGCTGGAACACAAACCCAGTCTCTAGATCTCTCAGCACATCTCTCCATGCTGGCTGGTCTCTCCTCCTCCTGTTTCAGCCTCCCCTTCCCCTTCCGGTTCCTGGCTCAGAGGGCAGGGCACAGACTGTCTCCTTTATCATTGGCTGGAGAAAATCCCTTCCTTCCTGCAGTCTGAAGCATTAACTAGTTCCTCTGTACTGTAGTGGAAGGCACGAGGGGGACTACATTACCCAGCAGTCTTACAGGTGCAAACATTAAGTGTGCTACACATATATATATTATAATTATATATATATATATATCGCCTTATTCTTCTTTCAAGCGTCACAAAAGCAAATGTAAGGCTACAAACGTATTGTTATTGTTTCTTTTAATTGCTCATCTTTCTATTCAGTCCCTCCTCTATTCTTATTCCAGTCTCATATTCAAATCGATACATGGTTGCTAGGGTTATTTGGACCCCAGCAACCAGATTGCTGAAATTGCAAACTGGAGAGCTGCTGAATTAAAAGCTAAATAACTCAAAAACCTTAAATAATAAAAAATGAAAACCAATGCAAATCGGAATATCACTCTCAACACCATACTAACTTAATTCAACCTCTTTAAGGTGCCCATACATGGATTAATGTGGTCCCAGAATTTAGTCTCTTTTAGCTATAAATAATCCACTTTCCAGCTGCTTATCTTATTGTGGCTTATTGATATATTATTCAAGCAGTGAAGACCATATCAAGCAGTGGATTCAGTCGGCAGTTGATTACTGCTCTGAGCAGCCATGAAATCATTCTATGTTCCAACAGCCAAATAAATACACGTTCATAGAAGAGCTATACAGAGGATGTTTACTTATTAATTCATACGTTTTCTGTTGTGTCACAACACAATAAGAGGGGCATAAAAATGAATTATAGCGAGCACATACCTATAATTTACTGGCCAGCGGACCATCCACATGCGATGATATGACAAAGAGGTTACAGTGAAGCAGGTAACAAGACTTAAGGTATAAAACGTAGACACAAATACTTTGCACAATCCTTCATTCCATTCATAGTCTGAATGTTGCCTTCTGAGTTGAACCACAGAATACATGGTGATGGGTATTGCTACGTTAAGAATATGTGTTCCGGCCAAAGTGCAGATCAGAAATTCCAAAGGCTTCCATTTCTTTTGCTTGGCACTTATGCTTAAAATCCCCCATGTGTTAGCAATAAGGGAGATCCCTGAACAGATCAGCCAGGCTATAGCATTGTTCTGCAGTCTCTGCTCATCATTCATGGTGGAGAGTGAAGGCACCATCAAAGGGAGATAGGTCTGGATCAGATGTAATGATAAATAAGAGATACAAATGCATTTTCTGCCAGCTGTTAGCCTAACAATAATATGTTTGAGAAGAAAAGAATGTATCCATTATGTCAAGCTGTTTTCCTCTTGACCTGTAAAACAGATTTAAATAGAGACACTTAAAATCAAGATAAGTAATATGGCAAAAATATATCAGCCTACTAATGGACTAGCAATTAGCACAAGAGTCAACAAACAAATCACCGCATTGCATGAGCTCCTAAGTGATTTACAGTCACAGTATGAATACCATCTCAGCCTATGAATCCCATTGTATTTAAGGAAATTACTTATTTATGAGATTTGTTAGCTTCCAGAAAAAAGGCATGACAAATTTTTGAAGTTGTATTCACAGATTGCTTAATAAAGCAAAATCCCGTTGTACATTTTATATTTTAGGAACATGTAGCTTCTCTTTGCCTGTGAAAGCTGGACTACTGTAAACACATTTGTATTTAGGGTGCTGATTCTAGAAAAGGGTAATAATATTAAAGATTCTGAGATCTACAAGTTCAACCATTCTGGAGGTTATTCTGGAGATAAACAAGTTCGACCCATCATTTTAATACACATTTTAAACCATTTTTGAGGTACACAAGTTCAGCCTATTCTGGAGATACACAAGTTCGACCCATATTTATGATACACAAGTTCAACCCATTTTTGAGATACACAAGTTCAACCCATTTTTGAGATACACAAGTTCAACCCATTCTGGAGATACACAAGTTCAACCCATTTTTGAGATACACAAGTTCAACCCATTTTTGAGATACACAAGTTCGACCCATCTTTACGATACACAAATTCAACCCATTTTTAAAATACAGAAGTCCAACTATTGTGCTCCAGTGAAGAACAACTGTCCAATCCCTAAATAAGTTGTAGATTAATACCAGCTGGAGGGCACTGGTTAGATACATATGAATTATACAGCAGAAGATAACCCATGTCACTTTTGTTTATATGGAAGTAGAAATTCCTGGTCTGCTAAGAATAATTAAGATTATTTATTTAGACTTTTATTTAGGAGAGCTAGGCTTCCTTCTCCTGTTTTTAATATTCATATTCCCTTTTGCATTAGAATCTAAAGAGAATTAAATTTAAAATAAAATCCATGACTCACCATGTCAGGCTGGTTACCAGAGTGATTTGCTTATATGTTTAGGTCTGGAAGGGGGTAAATCTCTAGCAGATGAACCAATGACTCTCCTACTATAATTAGCTGCTCCCACCTTCCCTGGAAAGTTATTCCATGAATCTATGGCCTCCCCGAAAGCTTTAGAACATGACTCCTGATATGGGAAAAGCTTTACTCCAAGCAAATGTTTGCCAATTTCTTTGGAATCAGATCCTTGTTTTTTTTTTTGCCCTACATATAAGCCTTAGAGGATAAAATGACAACATTAATTCATTAAAAATTCCTTTGTGCGTGAAAGTAGCAGAAACATTTGAATTTGTATTTGTCCTTGGGTTCACAATGAAAGGGAGTTAAACAGGATTAATTCATGCCTTGTCCAGCTGCTGGCTGAGGTGCAGCATGTGACAAAATGTATATATTTAGCATATGGGTTTGATCATTGTCACAGAAATAGAATTAATCGTGTGCAAAGGCAAGATCAATCAGCGAAAAATGGGCCCTTGGCAATGTAGGAAGGAAGGGGGGTAATACTGGAAAAAAATAAAGATACATAAAAAGAGATATAATCGTGTGCCCCCCATAAGTGTATGTTGAACTACATATGCCTACCATATATACTCGAGTATAAGCCGAGTTTTTCAGCATCCAAAATGTGCTGAAAAAATCTACCTCGGCTTATACTCGGGGTCAGCGGGCAGTAGCTGAGATTGCAGTCACTTTTAATCATTCCTATACCAACAGTTCACTTGGGGAGAGACTGCAATATCCCACAATGCCCTCTGTTGGTTATATGAAAGAATAACAGTGCGCCCTCTGTTGGTTATATGAAAGAATAACAGTGACTGCAATATCACACAGCGCCATCTGTTGGTTATAAGAAAGAATACCAGTGACTGCAATATCACACAGCGCCATCTGTTGGTTATATGAAAGAATAACAGTGACTGCAATATCACACAGCACCCTCTGTTGGTTATATGAAAGAATAACAGTGCGCCTTCTGTTGGTTATTATATGAAAGAATAACAGTGACTGCAATATCACACAGCGCCATCTGTTGGTTATATGAAAGAATAACAGTGACTGCAATATCACACAGTGTCCTCTGTTGGTTATATGAAAGAATAACAGTGACTGCAATATCACACAACGTCCTCTGTGGTTATATTGGAATAACAGTGACTGCAATATCACACAGCGCCCTCTGTTGGTTATATGAAGGATTAACAGTGATGGCAATATCACACAGCGCCCTCTGTTGGTTATACGAAAGATTAACAGTGATGGCAATATCACACAGCACCCTCTGCACATGGTAGTGGGACAGTGGGACAATGCACACAGTAATCCATTTGGCAATTCTCTGTCACCATCAACTTTGCAAAGAAGTCCGGTTGATCACTGGGGGGGTCGCTTTGGCAGAATGTGCACTGCTGGGAGACAGGGCTGTAGTTGTGTCTAGGCTTATACTAGAGTCAATAAGTTTTCCCAGTTTTCGTAGGTAAAATTAGGTACCTCGGCTTATACTCGGGTCGGCTTATACTCGAGAATATACGGTACATCACCTGATGGTCTTTGTGCTGGGAGTAATAACTGCTAGCTTTCCACAGGTCTGACATCAACTCCACAAAAGATAAAAATGCTTTCACAGAGTAATAAAATCTACGTTATTTAAATTGAAATTTGAGCAAGTGCATCTAAAAATAGGGAACTTGGGGCATACTAAAAATTGTAGTCCTTCAGCAACAAGAGATTATGAGGCTGTATGTCCTAATATCCATATCCATATCTATTCTTTATAACACTATGAAATGAAAATATAAGATGATCAAATGCCTCATGCTAAAACACTATACTGTGTGAGAATTATAACCCAAAAGAGGTGCCTTTATTCAAAAGCAAAAAAGATCTTTCACAACTATTAGTTGAGGTCTGACGAAGTCAGAGCAACAAACAAAATTTTTTTTACAGTAAAAGGAAAAAGAAACCCCACCAATAGTTATGATTCTAAGGTTGACAGGAAAATTCTAATAGGTGATGCACCCTACTACAACAATAATTCATAAGAAATTATACTAAAAAAAGATTTTAAAGTGCCAGTGCCGTTATAACAACATTAACTTTTCCTTAATACTTTGAGATTGAAAAATTGAAAAATCAAACTAATTCAATTCATCTGTGAAATAATATTACTCCTTAAATTCATCCATAAATAGAAAAATTCATTATTTAAGTA
Source organism: Xenopus petersii (assembly GCA_038501925.1). Lineage (NCBI taxonomy): Eukaryota > Metazoa > Chordata > Amphibia > Anura > Pipidae > Xenopus > Xenopus petersii. Next base: position 36,098,412 of record CM076684.1, on the reverse strand, counting down.
AAGTGCAGTGCAATAATTTAGAGTATTAGACCCAAAAAATTAATTAGTTGAATTAAAAAGTAGTTAAAAAATGTAGTCACAATCCAAAAACTAGGGCAAGTTAAATACCAAGGCCACAGCCCCGGTTACCCTGTCCTGCCTTATCTTTGTGGTGTCCCAGGCTCTAGAAAAAATCAGGTAGCTAGTTTACGGGACAACTCCACCATGTATTTTTTCTAATTTCCACTATCTAATTTTTTGGATTGTGACTACATTTTTTAACCCACTACCATGTTTGGTCATTTTTAACTACTTTTTAATTCAACTAATTAATTTTTTTGGGTCTAATACTCCAAATTATTGCACTGCAATTTACTTAAATAATGAATTCTTCTATTTATGGATGAATTTAAAGAGTAATATTATTTCACAGATGAATTGAATTAGTTCGATTTTTAAATTTTTCAATCTCAAAGTATTCAGGAAAAGTTAATGTGGTTATAATGGCACTGGCACTTTAAAATCTTTTTTTAGTATATTTATTGTTGTTAAATAAGTAGGGTGCATCACCTATTAGAATTTTCCTGTCAACCTTAGAATCATAACTATTGGTGGGGTTTCTTTTTTCTTTTCCTGTAAAAAAAACTGTGTGAGAATTATAACCCTGTACAAACCTGCAGGTTTGGATTATGGTTCTGAACTATTAGGCTGTATTTATATCCAGTAATGTGCATGTCTCTGCCTATAATTCCTCGAGTAAGATAATATGAAACCTGTCAACTAATTAATCAATTAGTCTACCAATTAAGGAATTATGGACCAGTAGCAGCCTGATGATACAAGTTTCCTTAACTTCAAGAGTCTCATACATCTTTAGCTTATTACATTTCCTTCAGTTTCCTCTACTAAAGGACAAAGATCAATGATCATATGTGTCCATAAGTTAAAAACGTCTGCATAGAGCTGATATACGCACAGAAAGTGGTGCCCCACTGAGGTTCCTGCTTACTTCCATTATATGTCCACTTGTGGGAGTCTTCCCAGTGCCAATACATCCACAACATTAATGCCATAAGCATTCCTGGTAAAATGGAGGGCCCACATAAACAAACAGTGAATCTATAGGGCTAAGCAGGACCTGTTTGTTAATGATGTAATACACACAGGGCATATTGTATTGAATAATGGTGGGGCTGAGTGTAAATTACTAAAAACAAGTGCAAAGTACCATGTTTGTTTGCACTTGTCTGCCTGCCTGCCTTCCACACCTATAAGCGTATATCTTTCCACTCCAGAATAGAGCAAAGGGGATCAGTAAGCAAACTCTACGATTTTTTTACATTTATACATTTGATATGAAGAGCGTATACTAGCTTTCTAACTGTCAAGGGGAATCCTCTGTAACACTTGACACACTGGGGTCAGTGACCTTGACAACCACAGAACATTTTAACATGCAGGCTGGAGAATTTAAAAACATATACTCCAAAATAGTGAATGAAGACCATCTGCAAATACTGTCAGGTGAAGTGCCCCTTTGATTAACATGTTGCTATACCGATGGGTGAGTCTGGAGCAGCTGCATCTTGTTTCTTCTATGTCACTTGAATCACTTAAGTCCAATTTGTATTCAAAGTCATATATGTTGAGAGTGCAACATTATATCCAGTTCTTTCACTGTAGAAATACGTTGTTCTAAATAAAGACACAGCCCTTTAAAAAATATAGGTAAACTATCCATAAAGACTATCCATAATCCATCTGGTAAAAATATGAGGTGAAAGTGATTTCTACACCTTCATTAATTTGGTCATTCCATTTTTTTGGAAACAACAGTATTTGTTTAGACAGATAGAACGTAAAAGGCACAGATGGAATGTAAAATAAATAAAATAAAGCAAAAATGATAGAAAAATAGTTATAGCAATTGTGCTTTATTATAGGCACATCAAGCTGGAAGAATTTTGCTGCCACCCAACAATATATCTCTGTCCATTGTAATTTAAATCCTTTTGTATTGTGGAAACACAGTGATTTTATTTCAAAGTACACATTTTCCTTATGCAAAAACAAAGGAGAGACTGCCTATAAACACATTATTGTGTCTGCTAAGGCAGTATTTGGGCTAAATGGAGCCATTTTGATGGCCGTGTTTGATGCCATTTTTGTCTCTAAAGCACTGTGACTCATAGTGCCATATGCAACCATATAATTAGTGTCAGTTATCATGTGTACACCACACTAATTTATCTTTAGCACAGAGAGGATGACATTTTATGAGACTAGAGTATATAAATCATGCAAAACAAAGTCCATATCCTGTAAAGTATATCATTATATCCTTATAAACAGTTCTTAGTGATGTCATCAATTATAATCAGTTCTCAGAGATGCCACTTACTTACTTGTGTATTATTAGAAATAATGTGACCCCTGCTGCACAAAAGGAGGATATTAGAAACCCCCTCAGAGTTCCATGACCTACAGTACATACATAATAATTTAAAGGTCATATAATTCCTAGGTGACTTACAATATCCTTATATTTCATAATAGGGCATACATTATTCCATATATTTTGCCAACGTCTCAACCAAAAGGTCAGGCTGTCAGGCTATATTGCAATAAGTTTGTATTGGCCACTTTTAGCCATGGAATACCTGTTTGCCCTTTATTTGTTTAATGAACATCTGAACTTAGATCTGATTTGTTTTTCTGATACTGGTCTTTCTGATACTCTCCCCGCCCCTTGCTTTTTAAGTCTTTACCCCACCTCCCCAGGAATAATATACAAAAATGCAGAACTGCTACTCTGAAGGTTGATTTTGCCAATTATGTATAGAGAACCTGTTATATGCGATATACAAACAATATGTAGATGCCAAACACCAAGTACCCCATACTGACTGCCCTGTCTGTGATTATAACACACAATTCCCTTGTCTTTACAATAGAATATTCATTCCCTTTCATTTAGAGTTGTTGGTGATGCCTGGCTTATATAGATGCTCTGAGGGGGAGCAATGCTCTAATTGTAAGGCAGTGGTTTGCTCCTAGCCATACTCCTATAATTCCCATTCGTTGTTTCCCTTCGAGATGGATGATGACAAAGAAGCCAAAAAAAGACAGTGAGCACCATGAAATTGCCATCAGTACTACATGCACTCTGTCAAGAGGGAAAACTGAATTATGAACTGATTAATGGTACAAATAACAATACAACACACCAATGTGCATCTTTAAAAATACTCTATAGGAAGGCTTTTCTCCATGACTCTTTAGAAGAGTTTAGAGCTAAATGAGTAGTATGGAAATGAATTTGGGCCAGCATTGCTAATAAGGGGTCTCCAAATTTATCTCAATTGCACACCAGGCGACAGTCCAGGTTACAAACCAGGTCTTTATTGCAACAGGCTGCTGAACAGTGAGGCCTGACAGTTTTGGGCGTGGTGCCCTTAAAGGAACAGTTCAGTGTGAAAATAAAAACGGTGTAAATAGATAGGCTGTGCAAAATAAAAAATGTTTCTAATATAGTCAGTTAGCCAAAAATGTAATGTATAAAGGCTGGAGTGAACAGATGTCTAATAAAACAGCCAGAATCCAACTTCCTGCTTTTCAGCTCTATAACTCTGAGTTAGTCAGCGACTTGAAGGGGGGCCACATGGGACATTTCTGTTCAGTGAGTTTGCAATTGATCCTCAGCATTCAGCTCAGATTCAAAATCAACAGATATGACCCATGTGGCCCCCCCTCAAGTCTCTGATTGGTTACTGCCTGGTGACCACAGTAACCAGTCAGTGTAAACCAAGAGAGCTGAAAAGCAGGAAGTAGTGACATGTTATACATCAAATCACTCCAGCCTTTATACATTACATTTTTGGCGAACTAACTATATTAGAAACATGTTTTATTTTGCACAGCCTATCTATTTACACAGTTTTTATTTTTACACTGTACAATTCCTTTAATCATAGCCAATTTTGTGCCAGCATTGATGCATCCCTTGTGCCTAGCAATGGATACAAAATATTACAACATGCACAATTATGCTGGAATCTGGTAGGGAAATTAGAGTATTTTGGGTAGAAAAGCAAGCAATTTCCCAATTGCTGATAAGTGAAACCCAGAGCGACCTCCGGATGGTATTTTCAGGGTTTCCTCAGCACTCAGCATCAACAGGCACAGTGAACTTATATCTAAAGAATTGTGCACGTGTCACTCTATCACTGAACACCAGGAATGACACCAACCGCACCAAACTGCATCTGATTTACAATGAAGTGTGAGCGTAATTACATTAATTTGGATGTATTGGCCATAATAGGGTTAGGCACATGGTCCCTTGTGACCAAAACACTTGATTATATGAAAAAAAAAACATATCAATTGTGCTCCAAATGGCTCACTACACTTGCAGACGTACATTAGCCCTTATATCAGTCAGATGGGACATGATGGGCAACTTGGTCTTTCGTGTGGCCCATCCAAATCCATGTTCCTTTGTGGGGTACTATTAAAGGGGGGACTTTTAACTTTTTTAACTTTTAGCATGATCAAGTCATACTGGAAGCCTTGCAGAGTCTTAGATTTTTGGCTGCTGGGATCAGAAAGCTGCAGCTGTTGCTGAACTATTTTACTGATACACACCATGCCCTTTTTCATCCTGTATCAGTCAATATTTGTAGAAAATCTGTATGTTTGCTGTGTGCATGTCTTTACTGTACAAATTAGTGGAATACATTGGTGCTTTATATATACACAATGCTGATAATAATAATTCTGGATTTCGCCTTCTTATGCAGCATCAACGGGCAAGACCTGTAGCCTTTAAGCACTTTGTTTAGAGATTTGAGAAACAGGAAAACAGACGTTATTATGATATATATCCTATATCAGCGGCTCATTATAGGCCAGTGCAAACACAGAAGAGTTGCTGAAGGCATTGTGCTAAGACAACAGACACAGAAGCAAGAAGCCTGGTGGCGATACTGTGACAGCACCATGTAACCATAGGCAAATCCCTTTATCTAACACTAGTTAAATTGTCATTTCTATGGGAAAACACTGTGCCTGAAACAGCCTGTATCCATAACTATTTTTGAGAAAAATAAAGATATCACTCTCATGAATAAAGTATAGGTAAGCTAGTCTGGAAAGGAAAGAGTAGCAGATATGCAGTTTGCATTATTTGCTCTCTGAATTCAGCCTGAAAGATTGCTTGCTACCCCTTTAACTTTCACTGCTTTTATGCTCTCAAAGTCTCCATTATACCTAAACAGGTCCACAGGCAAGTTGCACAAGAAATCCTAGGCCACCTTTATATACAGTATATACACACATACATATTACACAAGAGCCATGAGTATAAATTATATCGTCATACATGATGCTGAATAATGTAATCAGTTAGTGGTATGAATTATGTCGCACGACTCATAGAATCTTGTTTATTATAATAGAAAGTGTGCCCCATGTTGTACAAACTGAGGATATTAAAGGGGTGGTTCACCGTTAACATTTAGTATATTATAGAATGGCTAATTCTGTGCAACGTTTCAATTGACCTTAATTTTCTTTCTTTCTTTCTTTCTTTTTTATAGTTTTTTAATTATTCGCCTTCTTCTTCTTCTGACTCTTTCCAGCATTCAATGGGGGTCACTGACCCCATCTAAAAAACAATTGCTCTGTAAGACTACACATTTATTGTCGGTGCTACTTTTTATTACTCATCTTTCTATTCAGGCCCTCTGTTATTCATATTCCAGTCTCTTATTCAAAACCATGCATGGTTGCTAGGGTAATTTGGACCCTAACAACCAGATTGATGAGATTGCCAACTAGAAAGCTACTGAATAAAAACTAAATAATTCAAAATCCACAAATAATAAAAATGAAAACCAATAGCAAATTATCCCAATATATACATCATACTAAAGGTTAATTTAAAGGTGAACAGCCCCTTTTAAAGTCACTTTGGATATCTATGACCTGCGTAGAAGCACTTGGCCTTGTGCCTTTATAGGGTCACGGAGCTCTTTGTTGATTTATAATCTTATATTTTACAAGGGGCACATTATTCACTATATATACTTATATATATTATATATACACTGCACTATATATACCATACCTATAATTAGTCCTTCTTATGCGCAAAACAATTCTATTAATTAATGTTTAAAAGATTTTTTAGTAGATTTTTTAGTAGATTTTTTTTAGTAGATGTTTAAAAGATTTTTAGTAGATCCCTTATCCAGAAAACTCCAGGCCTGAGCATTCTGGATAACAGATCTCAAACTTGTACTTAAACCTAACTCAAATACATTAAATAAGGTCATATTGCTTTATTATGTGGATCTCTGTTTCCTAGGGCTTCAAAAGTAGGGTAATCAATGTTTAGGGCCAAGAGGTCTTGAAACATGTACGTAACAGAGATCGGCGTAAATTTCAGCACTGCTCTTCACACGTCAATTTAGATGAATGTCAGTTTCAGAGCATAAAACAGATTCTTCACTTCGCCCAACTCATCTGTACATGATATTCCCCATAGACTGGCCTCTCTGACAGTGTTACATTTTATGAAAAAATAAATAAAATTAAAAATCCAATCATCGTTGGTTCATTTGAATTTGATTCTGTTTAGCAGCTGTAATTAATTTTAATAAATGTCAGCACTTTAGACACTCCCTGCAGCAATCACTCCCTATCAGCTCTTATCCAGCTATCCAGCAAACCCTTACGTCCTACACTGATATAGATGTGCAACTGCATGTGCCAATTCCTTAATGAACAAGTATTAGGGGTTAAATTTGTATGCACTTCATTGTATGTGTCTGCAAAGGCCAGCAATTGTGTAACAGGGATATAGACTCAATGGAAGCAAAGGGTGTTTGTGTTCTGGAAATTCTTGTTAAGACTTCATGGAAAGCATACAGTACCAGCATTTGAAAATAAAAGAATTAAGAAAAAGGAATGTTGCATGTTTGCTACAGTAGTTCTAGAATTGTAGATACATTAATTTATTTTAGGGAAGCACCGAATCCAGGATTCGGTTCGGGATTCGGCCATGATTTGGCCTTTTTCAGCAGGAGTCGGATTTGGCCTAATCCTTGTGTCTGGCCGAACTGAATCCAAATCCTAATTTGCATATGCAAATTAGGGACGGGATGGAAATCACGTGACTTTTCATCACAAAAGAAGGAAGTGAAATGTTCACACTTTTTCCTTTCCCTTCCCTAATTTGCAAATTAAGATTCGGATTCAGTTTGGTATTCGGCCGAATCTTTCACAAAGGATTCTGGGATTCTGCCCAATCCCAAATAGTGGATGCTCTGCATGTTTTTTTTAAGTAAAAAGGGCTCCAGGGCTGCAGGATATCTTTCCTATAATGCTATTGTGTTTAATGGACCCGGTGTATATACAAGTCAATATTGGTTGCCACTACTGATCAAGTCAGCAGCTTACTGGCCCATGTATATTGCCAAAGCAATGGCATTCCCAATTGATATTGGATTCCTTCAAAGGATGTAAAATGTGGTCAGTGAGGATTGGATAATGCACGTGGTCCTCCCATGACAGATCTGGACAGCCCTCATGAGATCTGATCATTGGTCCAGAGAACTGGTCTGATTCAGATATACTAATTAGGAAAAGATCCTTATATGTGTTGACCTTGCCACAGATAGGATCTACCCATGTTGCAGAGCGAGAACAGAAAATGAGAAATGCATTATAGCTGAGGGGAAATGTCTGTGCAATTGGTCAACTTATAAAAAAGTGATGCTCCTATTAGCAGTTCCCTGGGTTAAAGGGGATATGAATCAAAATTCTAAATTTTGGCTAATGTAATGTAATTCTAAGACGCCTTACAATATAATTACAAATGTTCACTTGCTTCAAATTAATTGGTAAAAGTACTTGTTATTTTAAACAGCATTTGTCTGTCCCTTTCTGCATGGCTTATTCTCTTCACAGGCCTGTTCATTAACTGGCTTCTGCTACATTGTTTCCAAAGTCAGAACAACCAGGCTAAAGAATCGAAAAAGAAAAACCGATACAGTAGCAGTAATATTTACCAACAACTTTATAATCATTGTAACTATACTATAATGGAAAGATTCCAGCCTGTCGGACTGATAACTGAAATATCCCTAATCAGATATAAATTGGGAAGAGAGAAATAGGCTGCTAATTCAAGACTGACTAAGTTGGCAGCTAAAGTCTACTCATGTATGGGCAGCTTTAGAGTAGGCCTGAGTGCTAAGCAGGGATCAGTGTTGTACTGTTCTATGGGAAGTCCATCTCCTCTTTAGCTTCTATTTTAGCACACTTCAGCTCTTTGTATTTGCATTTGGAAATTCATAAAAGGCTTCATTTCTGGAAGGCACCCAGCAGGAATTTCTTGCCAACAACATTAAGTGATTTTAAATTATTCCAAGACCTGGTGGTTCAAGATAAGCAGTTGTTTTATCCTGTGAAGTGGACATTCAGGCTCAGTACCGCAAGGTTACCCCCCACCCCTGTTTCTGTCAATCACCTGAGAAACCCCACCCATGGTACTAACTGAGGAATTCTCAGTGGGCTGCTAATTTGTTGTCACTGTGCTCATACATAATGTAGATTGTGACTTTACCTTCAATATCAGATTTCATCCTGTTGAGTGCAAAAAATAACAAATCACAAGAAGAAGAATGGCACACTGCCTCTTGAAGTGAATATTACAATTTATTAAACCATTAAAAAGTTAGGTAGATGGAGTGCATAAGATGCCTAACGGGCTTCGGGAACACCCCTTAGAGCTCTTACACATGGGCGGTTTTTCCTGCGATATCCTGTGTTACGATTTCTTCGATTCAGCCACAGGGGAGCGCAGGAGTAGACGCACTTAATTATTGCCAAGAGAGCTGTACTCACACAGACGCATATGTGTGCCGAACGCAGGTGATATAAAACATGCTGCGTCCCACTTGCGCTTGGCGCTTACATGCATCTGTGTGAGAACAGCCCCCTTGACAATAATTGAGTGTGTCTACAGTCCTGCGCTCCCCTGCGGCTGAATGGAAGAAAGCGCAAGGCAGGGGAGCGCAGGAAAAAACGCCCGTGTGTAAGAGCCCTAAGGGGTGTTCCCAAAGCCTGTTAGTCATCTTATGCACTCCAGCTACCTAATTTTTTAATGGTTTAATAAATAGTAATGTTTACTTCAAGAGGCAGTGTGCCTTTCTTCTTCTTATGAATTGTATGCTGCAGCTGAGGAGCCCTGCATGATTGTGGGCACACCTGGCCCTCGCTAGACCCTCCGGAGTACTTTGGAATGGGAGTTTGGATGAGTCTGTATCCTGCCATTGCAAAAAATAACAAAAACCATATATATTTCCTCATTAAAATAAAAAAGCAAAAACAATATTCAATATATGCTCTACAGTGTTGACAAGGGGGTATACTTTAATAATGTTATTAACAGGCTGAATATATTCATTTAAATATACATTATATTTATATTAGTGCATTTCAAGCAAAGTCGGACTGGACTTCCTAGGGCTCACCAGAGAACTTGACCTCTTGGGCTCACGTTCACAACTATTAGTAATAATGCACTGCAAATAGCATGGCTCTCAGCAGTACATAATAAAGAACCCAAAGGAATTATCTCACACTGGGCCCACTAGTAATTAGGCCTACCGGGAGATTCCCTGATTTCCGGCACTCCAGTCCTAACCCACAGGCACATTAGGGGGGGGGGAAGTTCCACAAGCAATAATGTAAAAGGGTTAATGTTTAGTATATTACAGAATGGTTAGTTTTTAGCAACTTTTCAATTGGTCTTATAGTTTTTGAATTATTTGTCTTCTTCTGACTGTTTCCAGGTTTCAAAAAGGGGTCGCTGACCCCATCTAAAAACAAATGCTCTGTAAGGCTACACATTTATTGTTATTGCTACTTTGTATTACTCATCTTTCTATTCAGGTCCTCTCCTATTTATATTCCAGTCTCTTATTCATATCAGTGCATGGTTGCTAGGGTAATTTGGAACCTAGCAACCAGATGGCTGAAATTGCTAATTGCTAAAAGCTAAATAACGCAAAAACCACAAATGATAAAAAATGAAAACTAATTGCAAATTGTTTCGGAATATCACTCTCTACAGCATACTAAAGTTAATTTAAAGGTGAACAACCCCTTTAACAGGATCCACAACCTATTCTCATGTTTCATTCAGAAGCGGATGGGGCCTGGGAGGCTGCATTATGGTTTGTTTCTATAATGACATGAATATATTTATAGACTGAAGGAGAACTGCTGAGAAAACTCCAATGGCTGAATATTGAGAGAGAAGTCTAAACAAGATACCTGGCTTCAAGAGGCATTTAGTAAGTAAGCCCAGAATAAATCGCTGGCTACCATCACTGCTGAGTTCTCTTGTTAAGTGGCACTGACTGATCAATAAATGACTATTTATACCTTGCTTATATTTTAAAGTGACTTCCCATGACTTTGTTTTGGTACGCAGCGAAGAACGGAAACATTTTAAGAACAATATTTCATGCTAAATAGGAAAACAGAATTGACTGCATCCTCCTGCTTTCTCGCTTGGCAAGACAAATTGCCAAGTTACTCCCACTGGGAGCAACAATTGTGATACAAGCAATAATGTTTAATGGAATTACAGTTACAGAATAATAAGATACAATGATTGCTCTTGTAAAGAAAAGATTAAAAACTGAACTGAAAAGATTAAAAACTGAGTTTAGAATTTCACTGTTTAACAAGAGAACCATAGGGTATAATAGAGAGATGCCTGATATGCATGCCAGCAGCTGCTGTGAACAGCAAATCCCAGCATTCTTAGCCAGCTGTTGGATTAGGAATGAGGATGCTGAATCTTGTAGAATGGACATGTTTGACCTGACAGAACAGCAAGTTTGTTTAACCAGCCAATAATCCTGATGCTGTCTGCACACGCCCCTTGATTCTGTATATTCTGTATATCAGTGACCCCCAACCAGTGGCTTATGAGCAACAAGTTGCCCACCAACCCCTTGGATAATGTTCCAGGTGCTTATTTTTTAATTCCTGGTTTGGTACCAGGGGTACTGTCAAACAGAGCCTCCTTTATTCTACCAGTATTTGGCACCCAGGAACTTTTTTCTTGTATGTGTTTCATTTGAATGTGGCTCACGGGTATAAAAGGTTGGGGACCCCTGCTGTATATGATCTGTCTCCCACAGACCTTGCTGAGTACTCTTTATGAAATCCTCCAAAGCAATGGAGTGGGTAAAGTTCAAAAATGTTACTTTTTTTTTTTTGCACTTTGCACATTGTGTGGGGCATTGTAAATGAGCTCTACTGTATAAAAATTAATTGCAGGCCCGGATTTGTAGCAAGGACAGCAAAATTACAGGGAAGGCATGCCAACCAGAGGCATTATAGGAGCACTAGGGAGCAGCAGCTCCCCAGTATTCTGGCATGAGGGGGGGGTGCACACAAAGGTAGGCAGGTGGGCGATAGGACCTGACTGAAGAGGAAGATTCGGGCTTGATTAATTGGCCCAGTAAGCTGCTGGAAAACTCTACTATAGTATACAACCATTTAAACTGCAGGTTGAACACCATATGACTGGTCAGTCTCATAGTTCTCGTCAATCAGGCTAACAGCCAAACTATGGGAACTGCAGAAAGAGATGAAAACCTGCTGCATTTGCCAACATGAATTTTCTGACAGGAAAGAATTACAGGAGCAGAGCACAAATCACATGACTGGGGGCAACTGGGAAACTAACCACATGTCTAGCCCCATGTCAGATTTCAAAATCAATTATAAAAAAAAATGTGTTGGATGTTTTGAGAAACTGATTTCAATGCAGGATTCCGCTGGAGGAGAGCTATTAACTGATGCATTTAGTAAAAAAATAAATAAATAAATAAAAACATGTTTTCCAGTGTCAGAATCCCTTTATTAGTGACTTATCTGCCTCTCTGATTTACATACCATTTCATTCCTTTCTGTACTCTTTCATACTTCCACGAGTCAAGACAAACAGATTGTTTTATTATCTGCAATTAAAATAATTTGCTGCTCCAGCATAGCTTTATTACATAACATTACATCAAATAGGACTACTTGGCCCCTTTTCTCCAGGTTTTCCTTTACTTCAGCACTGGCAATTATTTCTGTGAGATCCCCATCTCTTACAGAGAACCCTTCCTGGCCGCAGTTTCTACAGCCCAAGGTATGAAAAGCTCAAGCAGCAAATTGAATACAGCATTTACCTTTGATGTGTTGGCAGTTTCACAATCTTGTCAATTTTTATGCAATCAAAATATCTATTGTAAAAAAATGATTCCAATTACATACCCTTTGCAATCTACAGCAGGAGTTCTGAAGTGGTCTACAACAAACTGCTACAATCATACAGCAATAAGTTCATCGTCATGCCAGGGAAGTAATGCACAAGCACAGAAGGCGTAATCTTGGCCACATTTCCCTTAAATAACAAGACAAAAATCTTCACTATGAGCAGGGGCTTTTCAGTGGCACATTAGTCCTTTGCAAGACTTGATGGTCTCAAGTCCACACTCCATGATTACAGTTAGTTGTCCCTTTGAAGCAATGCTCAGAGGTTAGGGACTTGAATAATAAAGGAAGCACAGAGGATCATGCATGGCAATGGCTTTACAGAAAAAGATACATATGGCCTCCCAAATATTGTTCACTAACTCACTATCAATATCTACAGCATATTACAGGGAAATCAAATGCTATTGGTAGCTGGACTAGTTGCCCTCATGTCTGGTATCAATGTGACTGCCAAAGTGAAATACCAAATAAATACGATGATGATATTTAAGTGGTTATTTATCAAAGGTCAAGTGTTTTAGCATTTTTTTTTTACCAGCTATGAACTTGAAACTCAAATGGTATCTTATTTAAGAAAAAACTCGATTCTGCGAGTTTGAGTCCTGCAACCCGTCGAGTTGTCGGCGCAAAAAAAAAACAAAAAAACTTGAATTGCTCAAATCAGGCCTGGATTCGTGGAAAGGCCACCTAGGCCCGGGCCTAGGGCGGCAGGATTTTAGGGGGGCGGCATTCTGCCCAACCACACCCACAATTGTATATAACACAGGGGATGCGCTGGAGATACAATATTTTTTTTAATTTCCTGTGCGCCAATCCTCATTACTCCAGTCCAGATGATGAAAATTTGCACGAATACAGGGGAGGGGACAAGGGCGACGAACGGCAGTGGGCCTAGGGGCGCCCGCTATGTAAATGCCTCGTGGACTCAAAAGCTTACTATTTAGTTACTTTTTTAAAGAATGACACACATCTTACATTTAGGAGGTTATTTATCAAATTTATCTAAATTTTTTCTGAAAAAACTCAGACCAAATCCACACGGGTTGTTTTTGTCTTATGTATTAATACACTTTTTTTTTTGCAGGAAAAAATCGTCAAAAATACAAATTTTACTAATTTTTCAGAATTTCCACCCGAAAACTTCAGATTATTCCACAAAACCCAGCACAGGTGAAAAAATCTTTGGCACTAATCCCATTAACTTATATGCAACCTCTGCAGGTCTGAGATGCCGGATTTTCAGATCCAGACTTTTTCCATCCTTGGGGTAAAATAAATTCCGAAAAGTTTGTGTCTTTTTTAAATTCCGATTCTATACTAAAAAAAAAGACGAATTCGGAGTTTAGTAAATAACCCCCATAGTGTTGCTTTAGGCTAGATGCAAATGTAATTAATAGAGCAGAAAGATGACAGAGCATAGAGCCACTGATTAAATAGAACTACAATTTCCAATGTTTACCCCTTTTATTATTGATAAGAGTCAGGGGCGTAACTACAGAGGAAGCAGACCCTGCGGCTGCAGGGGGGCCCAGGAGGTACAGGGGGCCCCATGAGGCTCTCATTGATGAGCAATTTGAACATATATTGGTAAAACAGGACAAACACTGGATATGTTGGGGGCCCTAAAATTAATTTGCTGTGGGGCCCAGTAACATCTAGTTACCACTGATAAGAGTGTTTTGGGTGAGCTAGAGACAACACTTCAGGGGTGGCTGTGTGAATAGTGATGTTTGTCGAGTGTTTGGGGGTGACTGGCTCAGGCATATAATTAACCCCTTGCAGTTACAGGCAAATCAGCTTCACTAGGAGCTCATATGTAACACTCATCCTTTATACATGACTTTAAAATATGCTTAAAATAAAGAAATACACCTCCTCCTTTCAAACTTACGCCATTCCTACCATATAAGGAACGACCTTTAATATCCATGGCCCAGTTATGTCTAATCGTGGAAACATGGAAAAAATAGTAAGCCCAGTTCTCCCCAAATCCCAAGACCTACGTTCCTGTCTCATACAGCACTAAGCATTATGACGAGTGAATATGTAGAATGGGAAAATTTGAATTAACTTCCTAAAAAGGTAGCGCTATAGACAGAAATTCCGGTTTAAAATTCTAATTTAAAAGATAAGCTGCCAGAACTCTATTTGTTCTCACAGGAGGAAAAGATCCAGGAATAAGGAAATGTACATGAATACACTCAAGGTCAATAAAAACAATTCCCCATGGATATTCTTAGTCACACACACAAGTACAGAAAGCAAGAGGTCTTTAAGATTAGATGGTTCACCTAGAATTCACCTTCAGGAGGGAAAAAATGTATCTAAATGGTATTTTCTGCTGCAACAAATTATATGGTCCCCAAATCACTTAATAAAAAAAATATATGTGAAATCAGAATAACTACAGAGCACTGTAGAGCCACTGTATGCTGAGTATTTTGATTCCACATTTGTTATCATGTTTTATTTTTGGTTTTTCATTTTGCATTTTTCTGTCTGTCAAGCCTTGGGGCAATGATACGGAACGACACGGTGAGAGATTTCGGCACCAAAACCATTTCAGTTGCTGCAGTTTACTCACATTCTGATTACAGACCTCTGCTGTTCTCCTGCTACTATGGCTGCAGTGCGGATATCACATTTATTTCTTTGTTTACTGGTTTTGACCTTTGCTTGTAACTCAGTTGTGTCCCTCAGATCTCTGAATCAAAACTGCTGACTCTGTTGCTTTCTCCTAACCTGACCTTGGCATTTAGCACATTCTAAACCCTAGTCCTCCCTCTGATCCTTGCACTTACACCTGTTCTAGGGGAATCTCCTGTTTAAAGGGGTAATTAATCTATAAATTAACTTTTAGTATGATGCAGAGCAGGGCCGGAACTAGGGGTAGGCAGAGGAGGCAGCTGGGGGCGCTGGGCAGCTACCTCTTCTGCCCAAACCTGACACTAGAATGGCGCCTTAGTATGGCCCTTCTGCATATGTGAAAGCTGTTGCCACCGACACAAGCGTTGATGCCGCGCATGCGAGCGATGATGCGGGCCCGCGTAGACCAGCGCTGATGCCTCGCATGCATGCGCAAGCACTGGTAACTCGCATGTGCTGATGATGCACGTGCTGATGGCCTGCTTGCGCACGCTTGGGGCAGCGATGGGGGCGAGCCGATTGGCTGGACTGCCTTGGGCGCCCAAGCAGCCAGGCCCGCCTCTGATGCAGAGAGTGATATTCTGAGACAATTTGCAGTTGATTCAGCACCTTTCCAGTTTGAGAGACTGGAATATGAATAAGAGAGGCCTAAATAAAAAGTAATAAAAAGTAGCAATAACAAATTTGTAGCCTTACAGAGCATCTGCTTTTTAGCTGGGGGTCAGTGACCCCTGTTTGAAAGCTGGAAAGTGTCAGAAGAAAAAGGCAAATTATTCAAAAACGATAAAAAAAATAAAAAACAAAGGCCAGTTGAAAAGTTGCTTAGAATTAGCCATACTAAAACATACTAAGAGTTAACTTAAAGGTGAAACACCCCTTTAAATCCTAGTGACCACAGAGTACCAGTGTGTGACAGATCTGTAGGGAATAGTGTGGAAGTAATTTTCTTTATAGGACCTGCTTTTAACTTTTTAAATGATTCGTCCACCCATGATGCCAGTTCCAACTTCCTATGACCCCCCACTAACTTCAATGGGAACTGTGTGGAAGTCGAGTTGTGACCCATTTTCTGTCCAAAGAATTATTAGCATAAAAGCAAACAAAAAGAGGTCTTTATCCTTTAGAATTCTTGACATAATATTTTACCACTGCCCACAACCTTCCCAAGCAATATGCCCCATTGAAATCTCCCTTATTCTTATCCGAACTCTAGGTTTTCCTTATCCATCCATAAAATTCACCAGTCCCCCTACATCAGTCCACATTGTCCTTCTCGATGGAGGTCTTCAGAGCAGTCAGAATATGCATTCAATTAGTTTTGTTTCATTTAAGCATGTACTTATATATCCGTTTAAAAGGTTTGTTTATAAACTGCATCTGGAAACAGTTTAACACATATACAAACACGTCAAATTTGGCACCAGAAGCCCTAATGCACGTAAAAACATTTAACACAAAAATGGAGCAAGAATCCTTATAAAGCGAATCAATGCAACTCAGGCACAACACATGTGAGAATGCTTACAGTATTATACCATACCCCCTATAGATTTGACTGTTTCATATCTTTTTATATGCAATGATATGTTCAGAGAAGGTCATGGATTCCTCTATAGTAGATAGTATTGTAACTATAGTGGAAATGCAAGGCCTAAGGGTTATTTGGAACCTAGCAACCAGATTACCAAAATTGCAAACCGGTGAGCTGCTGAATAAAAAGCTCAAAAACCACAAATAACTTCTATCCTTTCGTCCTAGATTAGCCTTTGGTACAAAGCAATAACGCAGGAGTCGGTACAAAGCAATAACAAAGCAATAACAATTGGATTTAATGTCATTGCTATTTGGTAAACTGTTGTAGTTACTCTATTTACTTTCATTTACTATATCTCTTTCTCTCTTTGGCCCTAATATCCGTTTGGACACAGGCAAGCTTCCTCCTTCTTTTCTTTCTTTCCCTCCTCCTTTATATATGAGTGACTGGTCTTATCTGCTTATTCTGTGTAAATCAAAAACGCCAATAAAATCATTGAAAAGAAAAAACACAAATAAAAAATGAAAACCAATTGCAAATTGTCTCAGAATATCACTCTCTACATTATAAGCTGAACAACCCCTTTAAAGGAGAACTAAACCCTTACAATGAATGTGGCTAAAAATTGCATAATCTATTGCCCTAGCCTAAAGTTTCAGCTTGTCAATAGCAGCAATGATCCAGGACTTCAAACTTGTCACAGGGGGTCACCACCTTGGAAAGTGTCTGTGACACTCACATGCTCAGTGGGCTCTGAGCAGCTGTTTAGAAGTTAAGCTTAGGGGTCATTGCAAATTATCAAGCAGAAAATGAGGTTGGCCTGTAATATAAGCTGATGCTTCAGGGCTGATTATTAAATTCTGATGCTAGTTGCACTGGTTTCTGTGCTGCCATATAGTAATTATCTGTATTATATTGTGACATTTATATTCTATGCGTATTGTATATTGTGAGTGGGTCCCTAAGCTCAGTAAGTGACAGCGGCACAGAGCATGTGCAGTGAATCAGCAGAAAAGAAGATGGGGAGCTACTGGGGCATCATTGGAGGCACAGATCTTTAATGCTTTGGGTTGTGGTTGCCTTGGGCTGGAAGCCCAAAACATAATGGAAAACATTTATATCTACTCCTTTAGTTAGGCTTTAGTTCTCCTTTAAAGCAAGTAGGGATGCACCAAATCCAGGAATCCTTCTGCCTGGCCGAACCGAATCCTAATTTGCATATGCAAATTAGGGCCAGGGAGGGAAATCACGTGACTTTTTGTCACAAAACCAAGAAGTAAAAAATGTTTTCCCATTCCCATATTACTATACATAACCACAGTCTCCTCCATGTTTATGTCCTCCTTTGGCTTCCCACCTCCTAAAAATCCAGTCTGGCTTCCTAAGGTATAAGCCTTCTGCTTTGGGAGCAGGTGGACCAAATCCTTGGGAATAACCAAAGCATATGGATTAAGGTGCACTTTTCATTACAAGTCATTCAGGTTTATAATCAATAAGTCTGATACAGTCTGAGCAGAGACTTGCATTATAATATTTAGAAATCTAAAATATTCACAGACAAGTGGCCTTTTAATTACATGCCCTTGATTTAATCAAGAAGACCTGGCTTTTTTTCTGTATTCATTAATGAGTATGGAAAGGACTTTTTTATGGTACAGGTATGGGACCTGTTATGCAGAATTCTTGGGACCTGGGGTTTTACGAATAACTGACCTTTCCGTAATTTGGATCTTCATACTTTGTCTACTAGAAAATCATGTACACGTTAAATAAACCGAACAGGCAGGTTTTGCTTCCAATAAGTATTTCTGAAAAGAAATATATATATATATATATATATATATATACACATACTGCAGAGTTTATGTTATGTTTATTTTTCCCCATAGAAAAGAATGCATAAGTCAAACAAAACGCAGCATTTGCAGACCCAAAAGAAAAATATAGTGGATACAGGGCACTACTAACGGCCTGTTGATATAATGTTTGTTATACACCAGATGTAAAAATAGGTGACTTCTTCCTATCTGTTACATACTGCCACTCTCACAGCAACTTTCTCAAAGAGAATGCACCATAAAACAGGGACTACATATTTCTAAGCTGAACACATAAGAGGAGCGCCTTCCAGGGTGATGGCTGAGAGGCATATTTACAGCATTTTAGAGTTTTGTAGGCTTGACGTCTCCCCAATTCATTTTAAATGAGAAACACCCAGTGCTGTCAGGTGACAGGCTTTCCTGTTTGAATATGGAGACCTAAAAGATAAATAATACTACAACTACAACAAACTAATACTACCAGCTATGCTGTAAGTTGTACTATGAATTTATGGGGTAAAAAAAGGACCTTTAAAAAAAAAAAAATCAGTAAAATAAAATAAAACAGTATCTTAATCCTAACTAAGGGTTTCCAGATAACAGATCCTATACCTGTATATCGAATAGATTTCCTTGAGGAGATTGGCTATTCCTTTAAACAGCTTTCCTTATTTATTTATTTGGCTACAGACGCTAATTTAGTGATACAGGTAATTAACTGCACTTGGACAGTTGCCCACAGCTACCAATGAGATCTATGCTTTTATTTTCTAGCTAATGCTAGTCATATCAAAAACACGAGTGCTGCTTGGTTGCCAGTGGTAACTGCACATGTGTTCTTTAGCACCTATGTTAATAAATCCATAATATCCTACCTTTGGATACACTGTTTGTTTCACTCCAGACTACATATTTGGACTTGGATTTTATTTAACAAATATAATTACACCCTATATTGAACGATGTCTCTGATTTGATAGTGTCATGGAAACAGAATCAAGTACTACCAATTATTTATTGCTTTTTCATAACAGAGACCCAGACTATTTGCAAAATAATTTACAGATAGGCTGTAATTAACTCCTTTCTCTGAGACAGCATCCCGATATGTATTACAATAGACATAGAACTCACTACTGACAGAAGCCGGGCTAGTTATTCAGATCAACTCAGAAGTTCCCCTTTGTTTATCTGTATAAATCTACAGCCAGAGAAGTCAGAGAATATCCATTCACAATACTAGTCATTGCATGACAGAAATACACTAAAGGGACATTGTCCTAATAGAGAGCTTAAACTTACACAAGGATTCATATGTCTCTGTCTTCAGAATGCGACCTATGATAAAATACAAAAGTTATCCCATTTTTTACTTGCTGCATGCTAGGGCCAAATGAAAAAAATGCTAAAAGCCACAAATCACAGCACAACACTGTAGAAGCATATTGGTCTGGATTTTTTTGCACTGCATTGTTGTACAGAACAGTTTATGTACAGCAAACTGAAAAGAAATATATATATATACTGTATAGTATATATATATATATATATATATATATATATATATATATACACATACTGCAGAGTTTATGTTATGTTTATTTTTCCCCATAGAAAAGAATGCATAAGTCAAACAAAACGCAGCATTTGCAGACCCAAAAGAAAAATATAGTGGATACAGGGCACTACTAACGGCCTGTTGATATAATGTTTGTTATACACCAGATGTAAAAATAGGTGACTTTTTCCTATCTGTTACATACTGCCACTCTCACAGCAACTTTCTCAAAGAGAATGCGCTATAAAACAGGGACTACATATTTCTAAGCTGAACACATAAGAGGAGCGCCTTCCAGGGTGATGGCTGAGAGGCACATTTACAGCATTTTAGAGTTTTGTAGGCTTGACGTCTTCCCAATTCATTTTAAATGAGAAACACCCAGTGCTGTCAGGTGACAGGCTTTCCTGTTTGAATATGGAGACCTAAAAGATAAATAATACTACAACTACAACAAACTAATACTACCAGCTATGCTGTAAGTTGTACTATGAATTTATGGGGTAAAAAACGACCTTTAAAAAAAAAAAAATCAGTAAAATAAAATAAAACAGTATCTTAATCCTAACTAAGGGTAATAGCTGATTTGTCATCAGTGATAAATTTGCTGTCCTGCGGCAACAAATCCCTCAAAATTGCTTCTCCACCGGCAGTAATTGGAATCTTCTATGTGCTGCTTTGTTTTTCCAAAGTCGCTTGAAGCTGAATCACAAGGAAACTTCGTGTGACTTCGTGACCCTAAGGTTTTATCCCTGCAATTTCAATTATTATCCCCCTCTGAGGCAAATTGGAGAGGCTTCAGATGGGGTTTCTTTTGCCTTCCAACTAGCAGTTAGGCAGGTTAAAAAGAAAACTTAAAAGGTTGAACTTGATGGGCGTGTCTTTTTTCAACCTAATTTACTATGTTACTATGTTGCTTACTATGCTACTATTGCTGGTGGAAAAGCATTTTCGGCAGACTTGTTGCCCACAGTAGTGCAAATTCATTGCGGGTGGCAAATGTCTCCTTCGACCATGGCCCCAAGATATAATTAATCCTTATGGGGGCCAAAATAATCTTATTGGGTTTATTTATTGTTTAAATGATTTTCAGAAGAGGTATGGAGGTCCAAAATTACAGAAAGACTCCTTATCCAGAAAACCCCAGGTCCCAAGCAAGCATTCTGGATAACAGGTCCCATACCTGTACTAAGAAAGAAGATAAAAGTACTGCTTCATAAGCATAAAAGGTTAATACATTTAATTTTATTTTCACTTTAGTGACTTTATCATTCATGCAGCTCCTGGGAATAATCCCATTTATTGTGTACATCAGACACACATCTCACGGCTGCCCTCATTCTGTCACTGATGTAGAATGAGGAATGCGTCTCCGTTCATGGTCGAAGTGCAAGAATATTTACGTAGAAAAGGAGACGGGTGCTTGTGCATTTCAGGAGCCAATTTGCATACCCATCGCTTGCCCTAGAAATCGTTCCCTGTTCATGGTCAGCGCCCAAAGCATTCATGTCATTGCCTGTAAGGCTTGCGTTCTACCTGATTACTTTATATCACATAAACAATGTATACCTACCTTATATAATGTACTTACAGTGTTTTCCTTCCTAACACCAATATTTCTAGAAGATGTGCCCTGATTTTGTTTCTGTTCGGCCGATCCTATCCCATTGGACACCCTCTCTCCCATTGGATGCACTCACTTCCATTGCATGTCCTCTATACAGTGATGGACAAACTTTACTAGACTTGTACATAGGTGCAAATGTATTGGATGCAAGTTATAGCTACAGGTAATGCTGGGCGAGAAACAGTACATAAATATGGTAGACAACACCAGAATGCTATTTTTAGGTGACTTTCAGTGGCAAGTGTTTAAATTTTTCTGAAACTTTTATTTTTTACATTTTCTTTGTTAAATGACCCCCTGTCTCTGGTTTATGAAACACTCCTTTCTTTAGGGACTAAAATCTTCTAAGGTGACAAATTACCTTTCTGTGTTTTTTTTTAAAGGGGTGATTTAGCGCTAAAAATTAGATCGAAGGATTTTTCATTCGATCGAACGATTAAATCCTTCGAATCGAACGATTCGAAGGATTTTAATTCAACGATCGAAGGAAAATCCTTCGATCAAAAAATCACAGGCAAGCCTATGGGGACCTTCCCCATAGGCTAACATTGACTTCGGTAGCTTTTAGCTGCCGAACTAGGGGGTCGAAGTTTTTCTTAAAGGGACAGTACTTCGACTATCGAATGGTCGAATAGTCGAACGATTTTTACTTCTAATCGTTCGAATCGTTAGAATTCGATCGAATTCGATCGAATTTAACCAATTCGATGGTCGAAGTACCCAAAAAATACTTCGAAATTCGAATTTTTTTTTATTCGAACCCTTCATCCGAATTTCGTGAATCGGCCCCTTAGTATGTTAAAGAATGGCTACTTCTAACCAATGTTTCAATTGGCCTTATTTTTTTCTTTTGTATAGTAACTGAATTCTTTTTTATTTACTTTCCAGCTTTCACTGACTCCATGTAAAAAAACAAAGGCTACAAATGTATTGTTATTGATACTTCTTATTACTCATCTTTTTATTCAGGCCTCTGCTATTCATATTCTAGTATCTTATTCCAATCAATGCATGGTTGATATGGTCATTTGGACCCTAGCAACCAGATTGCGGAAATTGCAACCTGGAGAGCAGCTGAATAAAAAGCTAAATAACTAAAAAACCACAAATGATAATCAATTGCATATTGTCTCAGAATATCACTTTCTACTTCATAATAAAAAGTTAAATTAAAGGTGAACAACCTCTTCAATAGAGAATTTATTGCAAAGTGTCCCATTAAAATCAGCCAGTTTCAGAGGTTCTTATACCCATTTGTATTCAGCCCTGTGCTTTAGCAATTCCAAAATATAAACAGCCCATATTGTTGATTCCCATGCAAAGGCTGATAGACTAAACAAACAAAAGACAGACAAATTAAAAATTCCCTGAACGCCAGGGAAGAAGGGCTGCTTATAATTGTCTCTTTACATAGAATAACCCAGTCACATGAAATCCTTTACCTAAAAATCCCTACAGAGTAAAATCCCAATTTGGCCTCTGAAATTAATGGCAGGTAATTGTATTGTACTCCAATATAGATTTAGTTGAATAAGAATATTGTTATGATCCACTCTGTGTGTGCATGCTTCTGACCCAGCCGGCATTAGATGGGAGTTTTTATTATTGAATCATATCAGGCTTAGCTTTCATTAAATTTGGGAACAATTTGTTAGAAGGGCAATACACACACCTGTGTTCAACATAAGCAAATAAATACTAAAAAATATATTTTGTCTATTATTTTTATTTTAAAATTCATCACAGGAATCGCAGGCGTCACATTGGATGCGCCAAATCTAAGGCAAGTAATAGGAATGTCGAATGTTGTCACTGCAACATGCAGAAGTCGTGTCATGTCGGATACACGCAGCGACAACGTCCGACATTCCTATTACTTGCTTTAGATTCGACGCATCCGACGTGACGCCTGCGGTTCATCTCAGTGCGTTGGAACGGATGCTATCGCAGGTAAAAGCACTCGTGTCGTTCTACCCTTAGAGTGGCTTGGATGATTTCTTGAATAAGCATAATATCCAAGCCTGTTGAGTGGTTCACCTTCAAGTTTACTTTTAGTTTATTTCAGACTGGCCAATTCTAAGTAACTTTTCAATTGGTCTTCATTATTCATAGTTTTTGAATTAATTACCTTCTTCTGACTCTCTACAGCTTTCAAATTGGGGTCACTGAGCCTGTTTAAACAGCAAATGCTCTGAAAGGCTACAGATATATTGGCACTGCTACTTTGTATTACTCATCTTTCTATTCAAGCCTCTCCTACTCTTATTCCAGTCTCTCATTTAAAGCAATGCATGGTTGCTAGGATTATTTGGAGCCTAGTAGCCAGATGAAATTGCAAACTGGAGAGCTGCTGAATAAAAAGCTAAATAACTCAAACAACACAAATAATAAAAAAACAAAAGCCAATTGCAAATTGTTTCAGAATATCACTCTCTACATCATACTAAAATTAAATTTAAAAGTGAACAACCACTTAAAGTTCTGCAGTTGGTTAGTATAGGTAGCGGTATATACAGTATATACAGCAAACACAAACTATAGTCAGTGTGTTTTTAGGAAATCTGCACAATGCAAATGAGCATTTCATAATGTAACGGTTTGTTTCCCCACATTTGGCCTGACATGCAGTCTGGTAGCGACTGACAGCTGTTGACATCACAGGCAGCCAGCCATAATTAAGAAAGTAATTTCAGAACATAATTAAGAGCTGGAGAGAGAACTGCTGCCAGTAATGGGACTGACTGCTGCAGCTTATGTATTTCCCAGAACCACTGGGCTGGATGTAGAAAAGGTGAGGGTTGCACGTGTGATGTGTCCATATCCAGTTAACAAGGATGTTTTTGAGGTATGGCACTACCCTAGACACTGCACCCCAGTTATTCCCTTGGCCATTGGCACAAGCACATTGGCTCTGTACTGTGCATGCATTTTCAGAAGAGTAGTAGAAATATCCATGAAAGGCTGTTTTTTTTGTATTAAACATGAGGGTTATGTAATAAAAGGCACAAAATTTGCCCAGGAGCAGTAACCCATAACAATCAATCAACAGCTAGAATGTACTGGTCACCTGTTTAAAAGCAAACATCTTAATGGTTACTACGGGTTACTGCTCCTCGGCAAACTTAGTGCCTTTTATTATATATGGGGGATAGACAGCAAGGGTTGCCACCCTAGGCACTGACAGTTAGTATTGTCCCTTGTACTTATAATTTCAAATATTTTTCTTAGAAAGATGCCAAGGCACAAATCCAGCATGTAGA
Source organism: Xenopus petersii (assembly GCA_038501925.1). NCBI lineage: Eukaryota > Metazoa > Chordata > Amphibia > Anura > Pipidae > Xenopus > Xenopus petersii. The sequence continues at coordinate 36,073,634 of CM076684.1, read as the reverse complement.
GAGACAGGGTTTTGGGTGATTTTAACAAAGCAAGCTTTAATACATCTTCTAGGCAAAAGGAGTCCCCCTATAAGATATATTGGATCTAATTGTCAATGAATATCTGACACCCAACTGCTGCATGAAGACAAGAATGAAGAGAAACAGATGCTGAGAGAGGAATGGGGAATATAAACTTGATTATTTTAGAAACAGTACAGAATATTTAATTGATTGTATTTAGAAAGTTTCTTATTTCAGTATGATGAAACTTATATTAAATTCCTATTTTCATGATAATTCCCCTTTAAGTCTACTTGAAAATCATGTAAACATTAAATAAACCCAATAGGCTGGTTTTGCCTTCAGTGAGGACTTATTATATCGTAGTTTGGATCAAGTACAAGCTACTGTTTTATTATTAAAAAGAATATTTTTAAGAATTTGGATTGTTTGGATAAAATGAGTCTATGGGAAACGGTTATTCCGTAATTCTGAGCTTTCTGGATAATGGTTTCCGGATAAGAGACCCCCTAACTGTACTGAGGTTTAACCCTATATTATGCATACATTATGAAATATGCCTTATGTAGGGGTGCATTGAAATACTAATAGTATAAGTTCCCCCCTTGATTCAACTGGTATGACCTTACTGATATAAGAAGTATGCTTCTGAATCCAGTAGCTTTGGACTGGCCCACGTGTTACGGAGTGGGAAAAGATGAGCTTTCGACCTCTATGTAATTGGTTTTGTAAGATTCAATAGCGCAGACCTCACCAAGCCAAAACTGATATCAAATATTATCACCTCCTGCCGTTATGTGAAATACCACCACAACGTTATCTAAGAAGAGATATCAGTTTGATCCACGACCCATTTGTGATTGTGACCAGGAGAGGAATGATACATATACATTTATTATTAGTGAATTAACTGATAATTAAAATCAAATAAAAATAATTGATTATTTACGAATACATTGATAAATTGGTACACACTCCTTCATTAGCACAGTTCATTTATACCTTATGCTCAGTGGCACAAAGCACCCCAATGTACAGCCAGAACCCTGGAATAACTGGCTGCTTTAATAAATATGTGGCTGCCTGTGAGTTGGAAGAAAGGGTTTGTTTAATAATAAAGGCTACATGTTAAATTGGGGAAAACCCAAGGTGCATGACTCACAGCACATTTCAATAAAAGCTCATGAACATGGGTGTTTACTACTCTGTTAATAAATCATAAAATTGTAATGGTATTCCTTTGACAGCACATTATACAGTTATTATCCTTTATAATATTTATACTGCACTAATATATTTTTGCAGCGCTTACAGAGATGCCTCAGTGGAGCTTACAATCTATTGCGATTAAACCAACGATGCTCAGTTTTATTATGAGCCAATTAACCTCAGTTATTAATTCAGACAACAATACAAATTGTATCCAGCTGTTCCGGAGCAAAATGTTAAAGGTGCAGCATCCTTTATTCAAGAATTGTAACACATTTTACCACCGGAGGCCACTGTTTCACTACAGTCTATGGATAATATGCATCGGCTTGCTCTGAGTATGGCAGCTCCCACTTATTGGAATTGATAAAATATGCAGATAAATAAGCCTTAGGTGGATCTGTTCAACTACTAACAATTATAAAAACAATTAAAAACAAAGTGAATGTAACAGCAAATTAATTTTACTTAGAAATATGAAGGATTTCCCTTTTAAATAGGGTTGCTTCTAGGAAAAATCCATAATGCAGGGCTGCATAGCTTTAGACTTAGGACTGCCATGTACATCGAAGCAGGAATCCTGAATTTAAAGGACAAGTGTGCTGCATTAGAAACACCAGCAATAGCAATTTCCTATGAGCCTCCCCATAAAGGATAACAGTCTCCTAGCAACAAAGCATGGAGGGCAATGGGAAAGTGCCCCAAGCACACTAGGAACCAGCATGCATTCCAGGCTCTGTCAATTAATGTTACAACACGTTCATTTATATACGATAGCGTGAAGAGAGCTCTAATGAGAAACGCAATAAACAGGGCAGCAGTGATTAGAATCCCTGAAGCTCTTTATTTTTATTAGCGTCCCTGCTGAAGGGGAGGTCTGATCATCTTATAAGAGCTAATTAAACATTACTGTGACCCTGAATTGTTTTAAAGACCCCCCTCCATGACCTTTAATAGGCATTTACTGGCATTACATTAGAGTTGAGCTGTATTCCCCTTCCACCACTTATTCTTTTAAATTAATTTAGGTTTGCATGTTTAATTAAGCAAAAGCAGTATAACATCAATGGGTCCCTTATGCATAGGAAGTAAGACTGAGGTTCACTTTGCAGCCTGTGACCCACTGAATGTGAATGAAGGCATAAGCGTACTTATTTAGACACAAATCTTCCCTATCCAGCTCATCTGGCCATACATAAAGGGTTCCCTATATTCTATATATCAGTCAGCACACAGTTGTGGGTGCCCCCAGTAGATCCAGATCCATGATTAGTATGAACAGTCAATGTCCCAACAATCTGGTGACACGTGTTCGCTGAAGCATCACAAACAAAGTGTAAGCAAACAGCACTGGCCTACTTTCACACTGGTGCCCCATGAATGTCTCTCCGTGCCAATGTGTTGTACCCCTGTGACACAGCCAACAATACTCTGCCTCCCACCTCCCAATTATATAACCCAGAACAGCTTGCAAGATCTGAAAAATGCTTCATTTAGTCTAATAGTGCACAAGCAAGACCCTTCATGCCACCGTAAAGCAGTGCCATCTTGGCTTAGAAAGGGTACCCTGGCAGCCTGGCTTATTCCTGGCATATGTATATTTTATTATTAACATGTATTTATAGGTACAGCTACAAGGTGGCTTTTTGTAACCCTTCTCTCTGTTAGTGTAGCACTGGAGTTCTCTGCCCATCTGACTGGGGCTCATGCGTTACCCTTGCCCACATTCTGACCCAATAAAGCAGAAATTCTGCTTCTACCTGGACAGTATTTGTTTGTAAAAAGCAATATATTAGTGGTCTCAAAAGGAATATAGTGCCAGGCAGACAGTATAAAGCAGGACACAGAGACTATCTGGTCTTGAATTAACCAGGAGTAATGTGCCAGCTTGACCTCTGCAACATGAAGCGCTATTAGAGTGCCAGCCTGGCATCTAGCGTTTGCAATAGAACACTCCTATATAACATTACCAGTATGGAGTCTTTCTTTTCTTTGGTCTAAAGATCATAAACCTGAGCACTTTCAGTTTGGGAGTAATGTGCCAACCTAGTCTTTGTTTTAATAAATCGGGATTAATGTGTTGTGCTGGCATATAGAGGCATTGTGTAGTTGGTATAAAGCAAGGCGATTAAAGCAAGCCTGGCATGTTGGTTATTGGCAGAGCTACTGAGGTGATACATTAGGGGTGCCCCAGTGACTGTGCCAGGCTTCTATAAGTTCAGCACAAACAAACGAAGCGATGCATTTACCTGCTGGTCGGTACGATGGGGATCGCCTCCCCTTGGTCTCATCAGATCTCCTCCTCGGTTTAAAGCAGAAGCGCCCAGATCCCCCGGGCAGGAAGCGACAGGAACAGATTAACAGCCCCCCAACAAGCCCCGTGGGGACCCTCGGCCAATCGCGTCGTTTCCTCCTTTCTTTCCAACTGAAAAGCACGACTTTGTCTTCCAGGCGATCCCACTCCACGGGGTGACCATGAGCGCCCAAAAGTAAGCATAGTTCCTCAGGCAGAAGGTTAGACGTGGCCCCTAGTGATGCCCCGCTGTCCTGGAAGAGCGGCCCCCCATCCCGGGCTGAACAATAAGCGCTCCCGCTCCATGACTCCCGCTCCAGCGCTCACTCGTCTATTCTTATCTATTCCATCAGCAGCAGCAGCGGGACTGGAGCTCTTGCCTTTTGTACAGCGAGTGTGCAGAGCGCATGCGTGGAACTGACAGCAGTCACAAGCCCACAGCCCACGGCACAAGAATGGAGGGACAAAGCCTGTCAGCACCGAAATAGACAGGAATCTAGCGCAGCAGCATTTCAGGCCAGCCCCGAGTTATTGCATTTATATTGCCCATCTAATAAGGAGAATGGGGATCCACAAGCTGCTTTTGATGGCAATACTTATATACATTTTTATTTTGGGGTTGACTTGCCCTTTAAGCAGTGGATGATAGACTTTTTCCACTCAACCACCCTAGGGGATCCAACTTTAGGCTGATACCAAGGTTACAGCTATGGGAAACATCGGCATATCAGTCATTTAGCCATTCAATATATAGAACTTAAAATAAGGTTTCCTCTCAAATCACACCCTAATTGGCCTTCAAGCTGACCATTCATGGGCATGGGAGACATTCAAGCTGAGCTTTTAGGGGGATCTAGGAGACCTTCAAGCTGAGCTTTCAAGGGTGAGCTTTCAAGGGGGATCTAGGATACCTTCAAGCTGAGCTTTCAGGGGGATCTAGGATACCTTCAAGCTGAGCTTTCAGGGGGATCTAGGAGACCTTCAAGCTGAGCTTTCAGGGGGATCTAGGAGACCTTCAAGCTGAGCTTTTAGGGGGATCTAGGAGACCTTCAAGCTGAATTTTAGGGGGATCTAGGAGATCTTAAAGCTAAACTTTCAGGGGGATCTAGGCGACCTTCAAGTTAAGCTTTCAGGGGGATCTAGGTGACCTTCAAGCTGAGCTTGCAGAGGGACCTAGGAGACCTTCAAGCTGAGCTTACAGGGGGATCTAGGAGACCTTCAAGCTGAGCTTTCAGGGGGCTATAGGAGACCTTCAAGCTGAGCTTTTAGGGGGATCTAGGAGATCTTCAAGCTGAGTTTTAGGGGGATATAGGAGACCCTCAAGCTGAGCTTTCAGGGGGATCTAGGAAACCATCAAGCTAAGCTTTCAGGGGGATCTAGTCGACCTTCAAGCTGAGCTCGCAGAGGGACCTAGGAGACCTTCAAGCTGAGCTTACAGGCGGATCTAGGAGACCTTCAAGCTGAGCTTACAGGGGGATCTAGGAGACCTTCAAGCTGAGCTTTTAGGGGGAACTAGGACACCATCAAGCTGAGTTTTTAGGGGGATCTAGGAGTCCTTCAAGCTGAGCTTTCAGGGGGATCTAGGAGACCTTCAAGCTTAACCTAAATGTGAATTACTATCCTATATGTAAATCAGGTAAATTTTCTCTTTTTACAGCCATTTTAGCACCATTTCCATAAATGAAAATGAATATGAAATAAATGATAATTTTCTTAAACGGAAATGATTCTCTTTCTCCCAACTAACACCCTGTAACATCCCAAAAGGAAAGAAAAAGCAGAGAAATATGAAAACAAAAAAGTAAGTAAGAAAAGAAGAAGAGAGGGACCTAGGAGACGTTCAAGCTGAGCTTTCAAGGGGGATCAAGGATACCTTCAAGCTGAGCTTTTAGGGGGATCTAGGAGACCTTCAAGCTTAATTTTAGGGGGATCTAGGAGATCTTCAAGCTGAGCTTTCAGGGGGATCTAGGCGACCTTCAAGCTAAGCTTTCAGGGGGATCGAGGCGACCTTCCAGCTGAGCTTGCAGAGGGACCTAGGAGACGTTCAAGCTGAGCTTTTAAGGGGGATCTAGGAGACCTTCAAGCTGAGCTTTTAGGGGGATCTAGGAGACCTTCAAGCTGAGCTTTCAAGGGGGATCTAGGATACCTTCAAGCTGAGCTTTCAGGGGGATCTAGGAGACCTTCAAGCTGAGCTTTCAAGGGGGATCTAGGATACCTTCAAGCTGAGCTTTTAGGGGGATCTAGGAGATCTTCAAGCTGAGTTTTAGGGGGATCAAGGAGACCTTCAAGCTGAGCTTTCAGGGGGATCTAGGATACCTTCAAGCTAAGCTTTCAGGGGGATCTAGGCGACCTTCAAGCTGAGCTTGCAGAGGGACCTAGGAGACCTTCAAGCTGAGCTTATAGGGGGATCTATCAGACCTTCAAGCTGAGCTTTTAGGGGGATATAGGAGACCCTCAAGCTGAGCTTTGAGGGGGATCTAGGATACCATCAAGCTAAGCTTTCAGGGGGATCTAGGCGACCTTCAAGCTGAGCTCGCAGAAGGACCTAGGGAACCTTCAAGCTGAGCTTACAGGGGGATCTAGGAGACCTTCAAGCTGAGCTTTTAGGGGGAACTAGGACACCATCAAGCTGAGTTTTTAGGGGGATCTAGGAGTCCTTCAAGCTGAGCTTTCAGGGGGATTTAGGAAACCTTCAAGCTGAGCCTAAATGTGAATGACTATCCTATATGTAAATCATGTAAATTTTCTCTTTTTACAGGCATTTTAGCACCATTTCCATAAATGAAAATGAATATGAAATAAATGATAATTTTCTTAAACGGAAATGTTTCTCTTTCTCCCAACTAACACCCGTAACATCCCAGAAGGAAAGAAAAAGCAGAGAAATATGAAAACAAAAAATTAGGTAAGTAAAGAAGAAGAGAGGAATAGGGATGTAGCGAACGTCAGAAAAAAAGTTCGCGAACATATTCGCGAACTTGCGTCAAAAATGCGAACGGTTTGCGAACGTCGCGAACCCCATAGACTTCAATGGGAAGGCGAATTTTAAAAGCTAAAAAAGACATTTCTGGCCAGAAAAATGATTTTAAAGTTGTTTAAAGGGTGCAACGACCTGGACAGTGGCATGCCAGAGGGGGATCAAGGGCAAAAAATGTATCTGAAAAATACATTGTTGACACAGCGCTGCGTTTTGTGCTGTAAAGGGCAGAAATCACACTACATTTCTAAACCTGTGTAATAAAATGCTTTAAAACGTCCGGCATCTACATGCCAATCAAGTCGTGTAAAGGTTACAGCCTGTTCACACGCAAAGACGAAACGCGTCGCTTACTGCAACGCAAAAGAACGCAAAGAGCTTTAATGAATGATACCGTCAAGTGAGCAAATAATAGTTGTTAATTACTAGTTGAGCTTGTCACCTCCAGGATGTTCGTCCTGTTGGTGGCAATATTTCTGTAGTGGTGTGTTTAGCAGTCACCGTGCTTGTGCGCACGTGCACGGTCAGTTCAAGAAACTCATGTGAAAATAACTCTTCTGACTCCAGTGAAGAAGGGGCGCCGGTGGTGGAGGAAGTGTTACGTGGGGTGCCCATAGCAGTGGAGGATGAGGATGTTGTGGTAAAGTTAGAAACGGTAGAGGATGGGGTGTGCTGTGTAAGCCAGTCAACTACCTCTTCAGCATTTTGGGAGTTCAGGGTCATTGCCTTTTTAAAACTGGGCAATTTCCTAGGGCCACAGGATAGCATAGCAGCACGGCCCCTAGTGCCTCTGCGTGGCGGCCTGCCTTTGCCTGGCATTATTTTTAAAACAACATCAACAACTCAGGTGGTGTTTCTGGAGACGGTATTATTATTGATATTTAGACAGAATGTGAACAAGCTCACACAGCTAGATGGTTGTTGTTTGAAGAACACACTGGGCAAATAATGCCTGCAAGTGCACTACTATTGGTGCACTACTATGAAGAACAGCAACAGCACTGTACACGTTAAAGAACAGTAAGATAAGTAAAAGAAAAAAAAAATATATGTATATTAAAAAAAAAAAAATTCTCGGGTTGCTGCTGCTGAACTACTAGGAGCAGCACAGCAGCACACCAGTCCCACTCCCCAACACAGCTAGACTAATAGCACTGGGCTGTTATAGTAGCAAAGTAAAACAACAAAAAAGAAAATAAAAGCAGCCCTTACAAGGACTATTGGGTTATTACAGCAGTCAGCAGATGAGATCAGAAGAGATCAGTGCCCACAGCAGCTACATACAGAGCACTGCAGTAGAAGGTAGATTACTAGCCAGCAAAGCTACCTAACCTAAAATGTCCCTCAAATCCCTGCAGACTTCTGTCCCTCCAATACAGAGCAGTATCAAGTAGATTACTAGCCAGCAAACTTACTATCAACTGTCCCTCAAAGAAATCAGTGAAATCAGTAACAGCTCTCTCCCTACACTAGCTCTTGCAAGCACACACAGGCAGAATGAAAAAACGCTGCAGGGCTTCATTTTATATATGGAAGGGGAGTGGTCCAGGGGGTGTGGGGGTGGTCCAGGAGGGAGAGCTTCCTGATTGGCTGCCATGTATCTGCTGGTCTGGGGTGAGAGGTCAAAAAAAAGTGCCAGGTAAGGCGAACCCAAAATGGCGAACGTCGCGCGACGTTCGCGAACATTCGGCGAGCGCGAACAGTCGATGTTCGCGCGAACAAGTTCGCCGGCGAACAGTCCGCGACATCCCTAGAGAGGAAGAATATTTGTGAAAACAGGGGAAGATAAGTGCATGGCGGTAAAGGGGGAGTAAAGGTAGTAGGATGAAAGCAAAATGGTAAAGAGGGAGACAGAAAAAGGGAAGGGTGGAAGGGGGTGAAGTACAAATTAAGGAATGGCAGAAGAGAGATGTGAGTTGATGTGTGAATTAGAATGCAGCAACCTAAAAGGCATTGACATTCAGATATACTAAATTTCTCTGCAAAGTAACAGTCTGGTGCATATTTTTACAAACCCCTCAAACGTCTTTCCTGCCCAAGTGAATATATTAAATTGTTGTGTGAAGACTCTCTAGAGAACAGTTTCTGGTAAAAAAGGAGTGCTAGGAAGCAGTAAACGAGATTAGGAAGCCAGATCTATGTAATGGCATGAATTCTGATATGCCGTTAATGTGTGCCAGCTGCCTTTATTTTTATGGAGTTGTGCAGAGCAGTACTTATGTGCACTCTGCTATTCCCTAGACATAAATATTGGCAGATACTTTATATAAGCTTGCCTTCAACAACATGCCACATTCCCTGATTTTTCCCACTAATTGAATTCATTAATACTGTGTTACTTTTTTTTGATTTTGTGGGGTTTTGCTGGAGATGCAGTACCCTGCTTTTGTTGCTTCTGCTAAGATGGTATAAGGCAGGGGTCCCCAAACTTTTTTTATTACCTGTGAGCCATATTCAAATGTAAAAAAATGTTCGAGTGTAACATAAACATGCTAAAAGTTCCTGGGGTGCAAAATATAGTCTGCGATTGGTTAAGGATATCCCCTATGTGGGCTTACAGGAGGCTCTGTTTGGTAGTACCCATGCTTTTTATACAAATAAAGCTTGCCATTAAGTCAAGAATTCAAAAAGCATCTGCTTTGAGGTCACCAGGAGCAACATCCAAGGGGTTGGAGAGCAACATGTTGCTCACGAGCCACTAGTTGGGGATAATGGTATAAAGGCCATAATAATAATTTTAATGACAAATTATTGGGCTCATTTACTATGGTGGGGGGGCGGGTCTTAAGGTACAAACTGCTTAAGGCTGACACCAAGTATATGGCTTCCTTATGCCTGCAACTGCTTAGAGTGCATATCCTTATTGTGTATGTATTACATTGCATAATTGTGCTCCCCTTAGGATCTTCATCACTTGCACCAGTACAATAGTAGATGAGGCCTATTATGCTCTGATTAAGAAACAATGGGAAGTGGTTCATTCAAAGATTATTCCATCTTCAACATAAACATTACCTTCAGCACAGCAGAATATTTGGTGCTGGTATAGCTGTATGAAATAAACTGCCAATGGCTGAATTTGGTGAAATAATGGTTCGGAAACTAATACCTGAATATCAAAAACACTTGCTCCACTTGCTGTGGTCCATAGCAGCCAATTGGAAGGTATCCTTTGCTTGTGTGCTGTATATAAGCAAATATGGGATTCAGTTGGGCCTGGAGCAAACTTTCTACCTGCTGTTCCATTGCTTTCATAACATTTTAAATTACTTTTCAGTATCTTTCACCTGCAAATACTTTTAAAACAAAGCATCTAGCAGGAGTGGCTGTGCACTCACTATTATAAGCTGGAAAAAATAAATGTTTTTGTACAGTTAATTTCATTTTAAAGAAAGCTTCTCTCTGCTTCTCACTGAATGGGTGGGTTCAGTGGCAGATTTTCATAAGTGCTTGTCTTTAATTTTAAGGGAACCCTGCACTGGGCAAAAAGGCTGGTAGGCTGGTGCCAGGCGAGTCTGGGGCAGAGCTGGGGAACAGCCCAATTAGGATTGCCATCTTTCCAGTATTTTACCGGCCTAGCCAGTAAAAATGATGCTTGTTGCCAATGTTATTAATAGGAAAAAATGGAAAGAATATAGGAAGGTCAGTATTTTTTTCTAGAAAAAGTGGCAACCCTAAGCCCAATCAAGCTCGGATTTGCCAGCCAGGTGCCACAATGCCAAGCTCCCTTGGACACTCCATCTGTGCCCACACTCTAGGCTAGGCTCGCTTGCGTCTGCTGCTGTTTGTGCATGCGCACAGGGTCGGATTTACATAGTGGGTGCCCCTAGGCCCACTGCCATTCTTCGCCCCTGTCCCCAACCCTTTATTTTCATCATCGAACCAGAGCAATTGGCATTGGTGCACGAAACATCTAAAAAAACGATTGTATCTCCAGTGCATCCCCAGTGTTTTTGAACCAATGTGGGTGTGGTTGGACAGCATGACACCCCCTAAAATCCTGCCGCTCTAGACCCGGGCCTTTCCATAAATCCTGGCCTGCATGCACGCTCCTCTGGCTTTGGGCCCATGCACAGAAGATTTACAGTATATCTCTCAATTCAGCAATATTCGTAAACCAGTTCCGAAAGAGAGAATAATTCACCTATACCTTTTTTGGTTGAACTGGGTGGAATTTGATTGAATCAGGGGGGCCTCACTACTCCTTACAACAACTCTGCATCCAACATCCATCTGTCTGTCTGTCAATTGAGGACTTTGACAAAATCTAGTAGTTCTTTGTGGTCAAAATTTGGGAGTAAACCCCCATGTTCAACCGGAGTTTAGTTGACGAGACAAGGAAAACTAAAGCGACTCCATGCTTGGTCCTCGCAAGGTAGACAATTAGATTACAAGCAAACCACCATTCTACAGGTTAGGTCCTCTGGTGGGCCAAAGAGTCTCCAGTTTGACACCGCATATTCTTGGCATCAACTGACTGCAGGAGTGGGGCACCCTTTCTGGAAAAAAAATACTGGCCTTCCTATATATTTATCTTTTTTCCCTATTAAAAACATTGGGATCAACCATCATTTTTACCGGCCAGGCTGGTAAAATTTTGGCCAGGTGGCAACCCTAGACACGCATGAGTACTGGTATAGGGAGAGGGGGTTCCTAGAGGTGAAGCTATATAGCTACCTTACTGTAACTCAAGCAGTTGCCCATCCCTTGTTATACTGTAATTCAGACTGAAAGCTGTTTGCATATCTTAATGATAATTGCAATGTTCTATGATCTAGACAAGAGATCTTTCTCTGGCAGAATTCATTTGAGAAGCAGCTGGTTTAATTAGTAAGTAAGCCTGCACAAACTGTCACAGTTTACAGTTAATTTTCATGGCAAAGGATGTTTAAAGGTTAACTTAACATACTAGTAAACAAAGACTAGATAGATTGCTGGACATTACTAGCTAAAAGTGGACCACATGGACCAATAAAAGCTTTGCTGCTTTTCATAACTATTGAGAGAGCAGATCCATGGTCGGAAGGGGAGCCCTGGAACCAATGGGTCTGCTTCCCCTATAGCCTTTCTTTTTCTAGCTCCTGAAAATTTGTGCACCCGGTACAACTATCAGCAGGCATGAGCAGGTGTAGGGGGCAAGCTTTTTTTGTGCAGGGGAGAATGGCGGCACATTGTTACGTTATGTTGTAGAGATGCACCAAATCCCTATTATCTGGATATGGCCAAAAACACTGAATCTTTCAGGCGAATCCCTAACCAAATCCGAATCCTAATTTGAATATATAAATTAGGGAATTTAGTTTTTAAGGGTTTGGATTCAGTTTGACGAGGTTCTTGGATTTGGCCAAATCTGAATCCTTGGTGCACCCATGCCTTATTGACCTGTATATCTGATCCACTGAAATCTGATCCACCGAAATCCGATCCACTGAAATCTGATCCACTGAAATCCGATCCACATGTTTGGACACAATGTTAAAACCCCAATTAACAGAAAACACAATTTCACCAAACTTTTCTTGTAGTTTACATGAATTCTGGCAGGGCCTTTGATGTGGAAGCATCAGTTTCAGAAACAAGAGAAGTGACCTGGAAACATACAGAATGTCTAGCAGAGGCGAAGACGGAAGATTCAGGCAAGAAGAAAGCAAGCTTCCCACTGATTTCCCTAAAGGGTAAAACATATGCCTTTGATCGTACACCTGTCTGCCATTAATTTAAACTGACAATTCAAATTATAAGAGAAATACGAAATGGAGCAGACGATCGTCTAGATTTATTTCATTACATTTGGTACATTGTAAGTGAGAAGAGGTTAAGCCAGGTTTCTATGGGAGCAAGCAATATTATTTGTTTGGTCACTAGGGTCAGACTGGCCTGTACCAGAGGCTCTCCAGGTGGGACCCAGTCTTGAAAAATTCCCATTAGGCTTTTTTTTTTCAACCATAAGTCTTAAAGGGGTGGTTCCGGTCATAAGTAGCCTTTCAATTGGTCCTCATTATTTATTTATTTTTTATAGTTTTTAAATTACTTGCTTCTTCTTCTGACCCTTTCCAGCCTTCAAACGGGGGTCACTGCCCCCTCTAAAAACAAATTCTCTTTAAGACTACAAATGTAGTGTTATTGCTACTTTTTATTACTCATCTTTCTAGTCAGACCGTCTCCTGTTCATATTCCAGTCTCTTATTCAAATCAATGCATGGTTGCTAGGCTAATTTTGACCATAGCAACAGAGTGCAGAAATTGCAAACTGGAGAGCTGCTGAAAAAAAAGCTAAATAATTAAAAATAAACCTCCAATAAAAAACGATTACAATTTTTTTTAGAATGTCACTCTATACATCATACTAAAAGTCAACTCAAAGGTGAACAGCACCTCTATACCATTTAGAACTGTCTCCATCTAATTGTTGTAAGGGGGTGGGTCAAAGTTATCATGGGAAATGTTGTAAAATACAAAACCTGCATTGCAAAAGATTGCCTTAATCAGAAATAATATATTATCAAGATATTATTAGTTAGGGTTAGACTGGGGGCTGCTACCCAATGATCCCTTGAATACTTTCTTGGTTGTGTGCGCAAAAAAATTTTTTTTTTTTTTAAATTTGTGAGTGCAGTTTGTATGCTCAGGTCAGAATCAATGCAAAATTTTGTTTTCAAGCTAAATTTTTGTACGGACCACAATTTGTTGTGTGCGATGGCCTCAAAATGTGTGTGCACACCTTAGAGTGAACTGTAATAAAATTACCTGCACGGCGGGGTCGGCCGCCGCTCCACCGACGGGGACGCCCGATGCGTGTCTCCTAGGCGCAATCTTTGTTATTAGGGCGCGCACGGCGCGCCTCTTAAAGGCGCAGGCGCGCTGGCGTGTTTGCGCCAGCGCGTTTTTGCGCGAATTTTGAATACTATTTAAGGCCCATTCAGTGTACTGTTCCTTGCCCGTGATAGAACTTGTTTCTTGTGGTTTCCTGAGCCTAGTGCATCTGATCTGAATCTTGTCTGTCTGATAACCTGTGTTTGACCCTGCCTGTATCCTGACTACTCTGAACTCTGTATCCTGACCTTGGCCTGCCTACGACAACTCTCCTGCTTAACCCCTTGATTGACAACCCGGTTTGACCCTTGCCTGCCTGACGATTCTGATATCCGCCTGCCTCGACCCAGCCTGTCTGACCAGCCTTCTGCCTAATCCTTTTGTACCGTGACCTTCGGCCCAAAGGACTTTGCTAACAGCCGTGCCCCTTCACCAGCCAGAACATCTCGCCTTGCACCCCTCGTAAAGTCCAGGTGGCACCCAAGTAAGCTGAGGGCTCCTCCCGAAGCCCAACAGTGGTCCCACTACTGGTGAAGCCGAGCCGAGACCAGGGTGCTTGGCATTTGTTCTGGTATCGGGTGCCGGCCGTGACATGAACATTGCTTCCACCCCAAGGGTCAACACCCTAGTCATAAATTCCTTCTCCTGCCACCAACCTATCCCCACCCAGTTCCTTATACTCACAGCCACCACCTGCACACACACTCTGCATGGGGTTACTTTTATTTGCAGGCGGGTGGAGTGCACAAGTTCCAGGCAGGGAGCAGACGTGGGTCAGTAGCCACACCAGTTTTTTTTTCCCAGTGTCCCACTGGCCCATCCCAACACTGTTATTTGTGTAACAGTAAAAATGTCCTTTGATCTTGTTATTCTGCATTATACCATACAAAGGCATACAAAATGATAAATTATTCATTGGACATAACATCAGAGAGGTTATTTACATAATTAAGAATGGTTTGCGCAGGATATATTTTAAACTAGATAAATGGTGAATTGGTCATTTGGAGTTGAAGTCCCATTTTTCTAATATTTATATTTACATAGGTATTCAAACCAATAGCAGTTACTTTCTTAAAACAGGTCAGGTGTGCAAAATTATTATTGTTAATTTCCATGTATATGTTGGTGAAGGTTCTCATTCATCCAGGTCATGGTATATCTATAGTAATAAGTCAAATCAACTGGACTTTTCTTTCTTTTTCCTTGAAGATGTTTCGCTACTCATCCGACTGGCTTTCTCAATTCAGAATGACTTTTTTTACATATAAAAATAACCACAAATATTTTTGTACAGCTCATTCTGAATTGAGAAAGTGAGTCTAGCGAAAGTAAAAAAGAAAATACAGCGAATCCAGTTCATTTGACTTATTACTATAGATAAATCACAGGTATAGTTGAATGGCATCTATCTGTGGCCATTACCTGTCTTCCATCTGTGTGCTACAAGTACATCTGTCTTTGTTATTTCCCTTGCTCAAGCAAATTACATTTCATTATGAATACTGTGACATTTGCAGAAAGGGACACAAACAAATTATACCCGACAGCCTGCCTTGGGTTTCTATTGACTCTTTGTATGACTTGTGCTCCAGGGCTTGTATATATTGTAAGGTGGAGAATATACTTCAACATGCAAAATGTTGTAATGCACATGATCATTTTGTATATGGTTCAATCCCTAACAATTGCACAAGTGCCCCTGATTGGTCATTAAGTGCATGGATATGAAGTCATGGGTGTGTTGACCAATCAGCACTAATTATTGACTGGTTGGTCTAGTCCATTCACTGAGGCATATATGCCCAGGGCTATCAAATTAATTCAACTATTTACTAGAATCCCCAATGTTTTTCTACCCCAGAGAATAGAAACATTAAGGTGGTGCCACTGGCAGTGTATTTGTGTGAAGGTCAAGATAAGACCTATACTTGGTACAATAAAAATAGGTTTTGTCTCACTAAGTAAGGAGTGGAGAGAAAGGATATTGGCTCTGATTTTCTGCATCATGGAACTACCTTGTGAAAGACAATAGGCCTTTGGGTAGAAAAGCCAGAAATTCAACATAAAAACCAGTCTCAGTGCAAAACGTTCTGAAATCTCTTCCACAGAGACAATATGGGGGCCACTCAGATCAAAAACAAGTAGAACCTTTGGGGTTGGCTCCTTTGTGTCTCTTTTTTGGACCCTGCCTCACAGGTAGTAAATGAGTCGATCTGTATTGTATTGTTTTTAGGTTGCTTTCTGCCGCACTTTCTGAAATAAAGCACAATTGCCATATGAATTCCGTTGTTCCTTTTTATTACTGAATAGAGACATTGGAATATAACTTTCATACTACCATTAGACATTGCTCAGATCTAAACGCAATACAGAACTACTTGTGACAAAGCCAGTAATCTGTGCATCTCCTGTAACTTGTGATCACTTGGTCACAGCTTATTTATAGATTAATTCCCCATACTAACTCCCCCGAGGTTTGCCTTTCAATAACAATGTGACATTAACTAGTGGCCCTCTGACGCTGAAGGAGGCAGATGATGTTGAGTTAGTCAGTGAATTTAAAATAACGAATGACTCATATAAGGAGATGCGTGATCGTTAAAGAAGATGCTCAGAATTATGGAATCAGCAAACCCCAAGTGATTTGCAAATTAGTAAACACGTTATACTCTTATCTATAGACATGACTTGGCCTGAGCTTTAACCCATAAGCTTTTGTGTTTTGATCACTGCTATTTGTGTCGGCTATCAAAATACTGCTTCCAATCAGAAATTGCTTCCCAATGCTGGCAAATAAATATGAATGGAGGGCAATTTTGACTAAAATGAAGGCAGACAAAGACCTGTGCCATGCCCATACATGTTTCAGATTCTGGGGGCTGTACAAATGAGCTGAATGACCCTAAAAGCTCACAACTAGTACTAAAAGAAGGCTGGGAGCTGTAATGTAGCAGCAGTTGGCTTGCCTTAACGGACCAATAGCATCAAATTTTTTTAAAAAAAAATGTTAGTGTACAAGAAAAAAATACCCACAAATACAAATTAAACTTCTAAATCACTAAGTTTTTATTAACAAATAACTTACCGAAACTCCACTTGCACTCCTCTTCAGAAAAGACAATCCATTGTGCGGCATTCAATTTTTTCTCCCTGCCTTCCTTATAGGAGATAGACAGGGAGGAGAAATTGAGCGCCGCACGATGGATCATCGCCCTTTCTGAAGAGGAGCGCAAGCGGGTTTTCGGTAAGTTATTTCTTAATAAAGACTTAGCGATTTCAAAGTTTCATTTGTGTTGGTGTTTTTTTTTCCGTTTTATACTAACGAATTAAAAAAAAATTGATGTTACTGGTCCTTTAAGGCAACATGAGCAAATACTGTTTATTTATCAGATTTTAGTGCATATAAATTAATATTCTTTCAAACCAAGGAAGTCAACCCAGTAGTCATTCAGCTGTTATTAAAGGACCAGTAACATAAAAATGTTTTTTTTGAAAATTCGTTACTATACAATGAAAAAAAAACACCAACACAAATTAAATTTTAAAATAGCAAAGCCTTTATTAAAAAATAACTTACAGAAAGTCCACTTCCTGTCCTCTTCAGAAAAGGCGACCATCCATCCTGTAGCAATCGATTTCTCCTCCCTGGCTTTTCAGGTGACAGCATGCGGCTTCTTCTCCTCCTTGATTCGGGGCCTAAAGAAAGAAGGCACCCTGGCTTCCGTGGGTTCGCTGTGTCACCTGCTTTGCAAGGAAAGGTCGCTGTTGTGTAGGGGCATGGCTGTCTGCTAAGGGGCAGCCATACGCGGGAACAGAGTCTCCTCCGTGAAAAAACATAGTTTGAATTTCTGGGGAGGCTGCGGTACATTCCAGAGCTGCCTATAGAATACGAGCGCATGTGTCTCTACTGGCAGCATTGTGCGCAGCTTCCCCAGCGGCAGAGCTTGGGAAGAGGGGAGGGCTGGGGATTTCCCTTGTGCCTTCAGAGACTCCGTTCCCGCGTATGGCTGACCCTGAGCAGACAGCCAGGGAGGAGAAATTGATTGCTGCAGGATGGATAGTCGCCTTTTTGCAGTTTCTGAAGAGGACAGGAAGTGGACTTTCTGTAAGTTATATTTTAATAAAGGCTTCGCTATTTTAAAATTTAATTTGTGTTGGTGTTTTTTTGTTGTTGTATAGTAACGAATTTTCAAAAAAACTTTTTATGTTACTGGTCCTTTAAACTACACATACCTGTCTGTCATAGTTGACAACAGCTAGATGGCCACATATTGGGCCTTTTTGGTATAAATACGTGGAGCAGCATAGAAGTGCAAATGTACAGAGGAAACATTGGTTGCTATGATTAGCTTCACTGATACTCTGGTTGCAATAAAGCACCTATCATTAAATCCGCCCCAGTGAAATACAATACACGTTTAATACCTGTTCTCTACTGGAAGCACAAATACAGTGCCTTTCAAACACATTCACCCCTTGACTAATTCTCCTCTTCTACCAAATTGTTGAATGGGGGTAAATACTGTTCAGGTTATTGTATGTTTAGCAATACACATAGCAGGGTTTATATCTGGCTTGGTAGCAAGGACAAAGCTTTCAAAGAAGAGACCCAGAAAAGAAAGAAGAGTGATCTGACTAATATACACATAAGTGCAAATTAACCAATCTGTACTAGAGATCAGTGAGCTGGAATTAAATCCAGCACCAAGTTTTATATAGACCCACTAAATGGACATGTATTTAACACCAATTGGCAATATATGATTTCAGATGCCCCTGGCTGGAGCAGAACTGCTTCTGCAGCAAGTATAGTAATGGGATCATTTAAAACATTATATCAAGTTAAAACCATGTTATGAGAAGTAAGTTTCCTTGTCTAGTTCTACCACTGCCATTACTTCCCAAAGAAGTTCCACTCAGCAGCTGAAAAATAGGCTGCTCTTCCACTTCTTATTCCTGTGAATGCCTTTACATGCAGCTGTGAAGTGATCCAACCACATCCAAGTGCAAAATAAGAACATTTATAGCTAATAGCAGTAATGGTAAATTATTTAAAATGCTAATAATACTTCAACTTTCTCTAATCAATAATAATATATTTTCATATAATAATATATCTTCAATATTTGTACTACTCAATATATATAATAATACATACTTAAGAATCATCTGGTCTTTAAATAGCATTTCACATCACATAACACTATTTCTATTTTCATTTCAAAGAGACAATTTGAACAGCTTGGGTTGTGTAACGGTTCACATTCCTAGCTTGCAGATTGCTTCACTTGGATGGTCATTGTTGGGTCAATGGCTGCATATGTGCCTGCCGTTTGGTTTTTGTTTGTAGGTAACGCCCCTTTCCTTCTTCAAATCTCTTTTTTTCGTCTTCACTTTCAATCTGCAAAAAAACAAACGCAAAACTAAAAATTCTTTATTCTGTGAATGGCATTTAGTACAGTACCCCCTCATCTGATTGAACCTTGGTCTAGTCTAGAGTGCAGCCAACAAAGACCATTGCCCTAAAGCTTTTTCACTTATGTTTGGGGAAATGGGAGAAGAGCCCTAATGGCCCCCATACACGGGCAGCTTATTGTCCCGTGTCGGCAGCTCATTGTCCCGTGTGTGGGGCCATCTGACAAGCTTCCCTGATCGGTATCTGGGTGAAAGTCAGCCAGATCTCGATTGGGCAGGTTATAAAATCCCATCGGATTGCGGCCGCATCTGTGCATGTATGCGGTCCCGCGATCCGACCGCCAGTATTGGATCCAATCTGATTCACTCCACTTCAATGTGGGCATATCGGGGAGAGATCCACTCGTTTGGCAACATCACCAAATGAGCGGATCTCTATGTCTATGGCCACAAGTCTTTGCATGTGTATCTGTGTCTGTGTAGGGTGTTGGGGAATGTTTTGGTTGGTGCCTACTGTATGCTCCAAAAATGAACGTAAATAAGCATGATATTATTATGTCGGTATCCACCAAACCGTGTCATGTTCACTGGTACCACAAAATACACATAAACACACACACAAGCACATTGCTTACATTGATCTGTATGCTAGGATCCTTTAATTGATCTGGATGCTAGCATTGGTTTTAAATTACTTACCTTTCCAGTAACTTATTTATTTAATTTGAAAGCTCTTTATAAGCTCCTGTGAGCTATTTTAGACCTCGAATCATCCCACAACTCGAATGGTTACAAAACTTGTATGTTAAAAAACTCAAATTAATTGGGGTTAAAAAACTCCAATACTGGAATTGAACAAGTTTTCAGTGAAAAAAACTTGAATTGCTCCAGTTTTCAAGAGAAACCCACCATAAAAATATTCATGTAGGCTATTAATATCTTCAAATGGTTCAAGGGACCTCTGCCATTGACTTCTACATGACCTTGACAGGTTTTAGATGGTGTATTTTTGGATTGAAGCTATTTCCAGCTTTGGGTATAATAAATCTCATTAAAAAAAAAAATTTAATTGGAAAATTAGATTTTTGATTCAAAAATAACCTCAAAAACTAAAATTTTTCATGGAAAAAAACCCCTCAACCTTTGATAAATAACCCCCTAAAAGTATATGTATTTGACGGATGACAAATCTGACCAGTTTTCTGGTACATGGATAAAGCTACAATAAGAACAGCATCTGTTTGGGGACCCTGGAGTATAGATGGACCAGTGGGAACCTAACCCAAATGCATTTTCAGTATATTTGGTTTTGTGGGACTCATCTGGATTTCCAAGTTATTTCTAGCAATGGCATGGACTGAATGTTTCTGTTTTCAGATGGAGCTGTATGCAGTGGCTTACTGGGCCACACAGCAAATTATTTTTAAGCCCCCCAAAATGTCTACAAGTTGACTTGTTTTAGTAACATTTATTGAAATTGTATACGAATTAGAGTCTTATGAGGCCCCTATACCTCCTGGGCCTCTCTGCAGCCGCAGGGTCTGCTTCCTATGTAGTTACGCCCTTGGCTGTGTGTATGTCCATTCCTGCATTTACATAGTTATCAGAAGAGAAGTGAGTCATGTAGAGGCTGCCAAAGAGATATGACTAATTTATCGGTTATCTTCATCCCCTCTGTGTGTAGTGTTAATTATGAGAAAGCTAGCCCTGTTTCTGTTTCATTAGTGGGACTCCCGGAATCCATCCAACTCAGAAATGATTGTCAGCTTGTTTGAACTCTAGTTTCTTGGCAAACAAGCAAAAGGAAAAGCAATGTCAGCTTTATTTTTCAAGACCTGACAAGTTCATATTTATCTGGCACTAGGAATACTTACAGGGAAATGACTGCAGCTAAAAGTTTGATTCATTTTTAAAAAATGTTCAGCATTTTCAACACCTACCTTTTTATTAGTTTTAAGGAAAACTACTGTTGCATGTCAAGTGCCCTCAGTGAACTAAGTTAATTTCTTATCTTCTTTATATAGCTCCTCTCTTCCCGCTATACTTAGATTGTGAGCTTTGTGGGGCAGTGATCGCCTTCCACTGGTATCTTAACATGTTACAGTTGACATAAAACAGATGATCCCCATCCGCTTTATTAATGTATTGTTCTAATGTACAGAGCTGCATATGCAAGTAGCTCTATAAACATAGAAATATACATACACAGATACATAGATTGGTAAATCTCACTGAAATACTATAATGGAACAGTACCCTCCTGTTCATAGAATACTTCCTCTGAATAAAGACGTTCCCAGACAGAGTATCCTTGATTAACTGAGGAAGAAAATGTATATAACTGATGCTACTCTAGATGATCACCAGACGGAGCAGGTATTATTTAGAAATTTCAAAGAAGCACTTTGGCTTCATAAGGAAATTCTAACCAAGAGTTCCTTCTTCATTTTCACAAGGAAAACTTTTCAACCTACCCGAACCTCACCCTCACAACCGGTAAGTATTAAAGGGGGTTTTCATCATTAAATTAACTTTTAGTATCAGGGAGAGGAGCAGCTCATTAACAAAATGTTGCTCACCAACCCCTTGGATGTTGCTCCAAGTGGACTCAAAGCAGGAGCTTATTTTTTAACTCCTGGCTTGCAGGTAGGGTTGCCACCTTTTTAAAAAAAAAATTATCGGGCAGTGATGGAGGGCGGTAACGCCGTGACGATAAGGAGGGGTAAGTTTCTGGCGGAGGGCCAAGGGCTTTTGTTATAGGTATTATTAGTGGGCAAAGAAAGGGAAAATGGGGGAGGAGATTTGGCTGGGGATACTGTTAAGGATAGGGAGGACCACATGTCATATGTTCAATATGGTGCCAGTATTAAATGTATGTTTACAAATGCAAGAAGTCTGACTGGTAAAATGGGAGAGCTGGAGCTGCTGGTGTTGGCAGGAAAATATGATGTGATTGGGGTGGCCGAAACATGGCTGAATGAGTCGCATGACTGGGCAGTAAATATCAGTGGCTATACTTTGTTTCGGAGGGATAGAGGCAATAGAAAAGGAGGAGGGGTATGTCCGTATGTTAGGCAGGATTTAAAAGCTCATATAAAGGAGGAGGTTATGTTAGAAAATGAGGGGGCAGAAGTCGTATGGGTGGAGTTCTTCACCAATTGTAAAGAATCCAGCAAATTAATTGTAGGAGTATGCTATAGACCCCCTAATGTAAGTGAGGAGGAAGAGACAAAGCTCCTAATGCAACTAGAAAAGGCTGCTAGTTTAGGTAAAGTAATGATAATGGGGGATTTTAATTACCCAGATATTGACTGGAGCAACGGTACTGCTAGATCAGTTAATGGGAACAAGTTTATAAACTTATTGCATGACAATTTTTTAGCACAGGTTGTTGAGCAGCCTACCAGAAAAAATGCTATTCTTGATTTAGTGATCTCAAATGACCCAGAACTTATAGCAAATGTGCAAGTCATTGAACCCCTGGGTAATAGTGACCATAATGTTATATCTTTTAATGTCTGGTGCAAAAAACAAAAATATACTGGGGCAACAAAAACCATGAATTTTGGAAAAGCTAATTTTAGTGCCTTGAGGGCTGCCCTACAGAGCATTGATTGGGGCATTAGGTTTTCAGCTAAAAACACAGAACAGAAATGGTTGTCCTTTAAAATGATATTAAATCATTACTGTTCTCAATTTATTCCCTTAAGGACTAAACGTAGAAGCTCTAAGAATCATCCTGTGTGGCTTAATACAGAAGTAAAGAAGTTAATGGGAAATAAGAGAAAGGCATTTAAAAACTACAAATCTGTAGGGACAGAAGCTGCATTTAATGAATATAAACACTGTAATAAATGTTGTAAATCAGCAATCCGGAAGGCTAAGAAAAGAAATGAAGAGTTAATTGCAGTGGAGGTGAAAACTAACCCTAAAAAGTTTTTTAAATATATTAATAGTAAAAAGATGCAGGTTGAGAGTGTTGCTCCATTAAATAATGGTACCAGTATGGTTGTAACAGATACAGATAAGGCAAATGTGTTAAATCAGTTCTTTTCTTCAGTGTATGCAATAGAGGAGTCTGGGTTCACAGGCTCACTTAATAACTGCACAAATGGTTCTGCTCAATCTAGTCAGTGGCTGACTCAGGATATGATTCAAAAAGCTTTAATACAAGGCTTCAGGGCCTGATGGCATACACCCCCGGGTTCTAAGAGAGCTTAGTTCAGTTTTAGACCAGCCCTTATTTCGGATTTTCTCAAATTCACTGTCATCTGGTATGGTGCTCATGGATTGGAGAAAAGCTGATGTTATTCCAATATTTAAAAAGGGATTACGATCACAGCCTGGCAATTATAGGCCAGTAAGCTTGACATCTGTGGTAGGCAAATTATTTGAAGGCTTGTTAAGGGATCACATTCAAAAATGTTTCCTAATGAATGGCATTATGAGCAACAATCAGCATGGCTTTATGAAGGATAGGTCATGTCAGACGAATTTGATTGCTTTTTATGATGTGGTAAGTAAGATTCTGGACAGTGGGGGGGGCAGTAGATGTGATCTATTTGGATTTTGCCAAAGCGTTTGATACTGTGCCCCACAAACGACTGCTTTCTAAACTAAGGTCTGTTGGGCTTAATGAAGGCGTTTGCACGTGCATAGGAAACTGGCTACAGGATCGGGTACAGAGGGTGGTTGTTAAAGGGGCTGTAAAGGCAAAAATGTAAAATCCCATTTTAACTTTCTTTAATGAAAAAGAAATCTATCTCCAATATACTTTAGTTAAAAAATGTCTACTGTTTTTATAAGAAACCTGACTGTATGCAGTGAAATTCCCCCTTCTTTTACTGCTGTGGATAGGAATTGTCAGACAGTCCCTAACTGCTGTGCAGGTAAACGATCATGCTTTCAAATGGCAGGGGGAGCCCCCGCCTTACTTCCCAGAACTCGAGCAGCATTGTTGGATTCCCTGTAGAGATTTGTATCCAGAGACTCAGTGCAGTCTTTATATTCTGATTATTACTCAGTCTTGCTGTATTGGCTTCTATAGCAGATATTATTTGACTTGTGCTGTTTTGATAATTCATGACGATCCCTAAGCTTAACCTTCCAACTGAAGCCCAGACCACACTGAGCATGTGCGAGTCTTGATATTACAGAAATGTCTAACCAAGTTACAAGATGACAGCCCCCTGCGCCAACTTTGAAAGCATAAATCATTTGTCTTATTAGGCTGCTGGTGCAGTAAGTTCATCTTTATATTTAGTATACAAAATACAGCATTTCTAACATTATTCTATTTTAGACTTTACATGCCCTTTAATGGTACATTCTCTACTTGGAGTAAGGTTCTTAGTGGAGTCCCCCAGGGCTCAGTATTGGGTCCACTTTTATTTAACTTGTTCATTAATGACTTAGGGGAGGGTGTTGTAAGTAATGTATCAGTGTTTGCAGATGACACAAAATTATCCAGCCCAATTAATTCCATCCAGGATGTGGCATCCTTGCAACATGATCTTGACAAACTGGCAATCTGGGCAGCTAAGTGGCAAATGAGATTCAATGTTGATAAATGTAAAGTCATGCACCTGGGATGTAAAAATATCCAAGCCACTTATACCCTTAATGGGACTGCACTAGGCAAATCCATTATGGAAAATGACGTTGGAGTCCTTGTAGATGATAAACTTGGCTGTAGCAAGCAATGCCAGTCGGCAGCATCAAGGGCAAATAAGGTCTTGAGCTGTATTAAAAGGGGCATAGAGTCAAGGGAGGAGGGGGTCATTCTTCCACTGTATAGAGCACTTGTAAGGCCCCATCTAGAATATGCCGTACAGTTTTGGTCTCCATCACTCAAACAGGACATTATTGTATTAGAGAGGGTACAGAGAAGGGCAACTAAGCTGGTAAAAGGTATTGAAAATCTTAGCTATGAGGAAAGACTGGCCAAATTGGGGATGTTCACGCTGGGGAAGAGGCACTTAACGGGTGATATGATAACTGTGTATGAATATATAAGGGGATCATATAATAATCTCTCTAATGCTTTATTTACCAGTAGGTCTTTCCATCTGACACGAGGTCACCCATTCCGATTAGAAGAAAAGAGGTTCCGCCTAAATATTCGGAAGGGGTTTTTTACAGTGAGAGCTGTGAAGATGTGGAATTCTCTCCCTGAATCAGTCGTACAGGCTGATACATTAGATAGCTTTAAGAAGGGGTTGGATAGCTTTTTAGCAAATAAGGGAATACAGGGTTATGGGAAATAGCTCATAGTCCAAGTTGATCCAGGGACTAGTCCGAGTCCATTTTGGAGTCAGGAAGGAATTTTTCCCCCTCTAAGGCAAATTGGAGAGGCTTCAGATGTTTTTTTTTGCCTTCATCTGGATCAACTGGCGGATAGGTAGTTAATAAAAAAAAAAAAAAAAAGGTTGAAATCGATGGACATGTGTCTTTTTTCAACCTTACTTACTATGTTACTATGTAAATTACCGGCAGCTACATTGCTGGTAAATTTGTAATACCAGCCCCGGCAGGTATTTTACCGGCTAGGCCAGGCCCAAACTGGCAATCTGTGGGTTCTGGCAAATGCCAGAGGGGCTGCTGTAAGATGCCATACACAGTCACTATTTATTGGGCTGGTGGGGTGCAGTTTGGCCCTTTGTGTACTTGCAATGCCAGGGCCTAATTTGATTCCCAGTCCAGACCTGATCACAGTCCTTATTTGACATCCACAGGGACTTTTTTCATGCTTGTATTGCTCCTCAACTCTTTTTACATGTGGCTCACAGGTAAAAAAAAAGTTGGGGGCCCCTGATGTAGAGAGTAATATTCTGGGACAATTTGCAGCTGGTTTTAATTTTATTATTTGTGGTTTTTCCAAGGGTCTAAATTACCCTAGCAACCATGCATTGCTTTGAAGAAAGGGGTGCTTCATCTTTAAAGTGATACTGACACTAAAAAACTACTTTCTAAAATATGAATGTACATTAAAAGTTACCTATTGCTGATCGTTTTCTGCTGAGGGGTTTATTTTTGTTTGTAATTGTTAGTTGAAGTTTCTAAACCTGACTGTCCCATCTCATCCTGTCAGTTAAAGTTTCTAATGCTAACGGACTCCTGCTGCACAAATATGGCAGCCCCTCATACAGGAACATGGGGCATGAGACAGGTAATGTAAAAGCAATGTGCAAATACTTTATGGCAATGTTATAAGTAGCTTTCAAAGGCATTATTATGACAGATGTAAAAAAGAGTTTCATTTCTGGTGTCAGTCTCTTTAAATTAATGTTTAGTATGTTATAGAATAGCAAATTCAAAGCAACTTTTCAATTGCTTCATTATCTATTTATTCTTTTATAGTTTTTCAATTATTTGACTTCTTCACTGACCCCATATAAAAAAACAAATGCTCTGCAAGGCTACAGGTGAATGGCTATTGCTACTTTTTATTACTTATTTTCTACTCAGACCCTCTCCTATTCAAATTCCAGTCTCTTATTCAAATCAGTGCATGGTTGCTAGGGTAATTTGGACCCTAGCAACCAGATTCCTGAAAGTGCAAACTGGAGAGCTGCTAAATAAAACGCTAAATAACAAAATAAAAAAACAATAAAAAATTAATTGCAAATAGTCTCAGAATATCACTCTCTACACCATACTAATAGTTAACTCAATGATGAACAAGCCCTTTAAGAAAACTCTGCTTCCTCACAGAACCTAGTTTCATCATCTGAGATCAACAATAGCTAACAAACTTACCAGCCTTTTCCCCAGATGTTTCTTTTTCCAAAGCTATTTTGCTATGAGACATTTCGCCCCCCAGGAAAGGCCTAATTATATTAGTGGAATATTACCCTATCATGGTGTAGTCATGAAGTACTGGAAAAGGGTCTTTATAATAAGGTTATAATAAAGTTATTTCCTTTATTACCAGCAGCAGACACTGGAGCACAGTGAGAATAGAAGGTACACAAAAACAGACTTCCTTACCCTATTCTTTACAATTATACTAACAATGCTTGCCATTCCTTGTCTTGAATATAAGTTCTTTTGAGACTTATGATTTCCAGATCTGAAGACCTGTGACTTACATTTATATCAGTGAATATTAGAAAACTCAGGAATAATATGGCTTTTTAAACTGTAATGCTCAGAACCCATTACTGTTCTCTGTACAAGGACTGCTTGGTCAATGGATTCACACTGTGAAGCTTATGCTCAAACATACATAAAAGTGACTGATGTCAATGATATTTAAACTGCTTACTGGGAATCATTTATAAAAACAGGTTATGGGACCTTTATTTTGATTGCTAATGGAAAACAAAGTAGGAAAATAACAGAGACAAAAGGTCATCTCTCTAGTAACCAAAGTATTTAATTTCCGAGCACTGTTAATTATGATATATTACACAGACACACGGTGCTATTTCTGGTCAAGTGTTTTAGAGAGGCTGTAATGAATTGCCCTAATTTGTTCTCATCTAATGTGCTATTAAACTAGATGGAAAATGAACCACTCTATGTAAATTAATTACAAACACATACACACACACTGTTTGAATGAGACCCTCTAAGGCACAGTATTGGTTTAAAGAATGTTCTAAGCATTTTTAACCCAGCTCAATCCAGTCAATGGCTGTAAATAATGTAACACAAAACTGTTTTTGGATTAATGGTGATTTTGCCAACAGTGGTGAATTACTGTATGTTATCCTGCTCTATGAAGTATATGCCATATTATCATATATGAATATTAGATAGCTTTAAGAAGGGGTTGGATGGCTTTTTAGCTAGTGAGGGAATACAGGGATATGGAAGATAGCTCATAGTATAAGATGGTCCAGGGAATAGTCCGATTGCCATTTTGGAGTCAGGAAGGAATTCCCCCCTCCCCTCTGAGGCAAATTGGAGAGGCTTAAGATGGGGTTTTTTGCCTTCCTCTGGATCAACTGACGGATAGGCAGGTTAAAACAATTAAAAAGGTTGAACTTGATGGATGTGTCGTTTTTCAACCTAACTTACTATGTAATATGGGTTTATAGAGGTATGGGATCTATTATCTGGAAACCCTTTATCCAGAAAGCTCTGAATTACACAAAAGTTGTCTCCCATAGACTCCATTTTATTCAAAAATCCAAGCTTTTAAAAATAATTTCCCTTTTCTCTGTAATTATAAAACAGCACCTTGTACTTGATCCCAGCTAAGATTTAATTAATCATTATTGGAAGCAAACTCAGCCTACTGGGGTTTACATGATTCTCTAGTAGACTTAAGGTATGAAGATCAAAATTACGGAAAGATCAACAGGTCCAGAGCATTCTGGTTAACAGGTCCCATACCTGTACCTAGACAAGCAAATCTGACACAAATAGTATAGTGAGGATTAAATGTATAATCATCACTAGTGGGTGTTGCACCAGCCCAGGGTATTTCTGTAGAAGCTCATTTGCAGTAATCTTTTTCTACTTCATTCTTAACATTACTCATTACAATACATTTCTGATCTAAGCTTCTTAGCAGCAGAGGAGCAAAGGTAACAATCTGTAAAGCAATCTATAACAGTTATTAGCACATATTAGCTATGGTGAATCAAATTGGGGGGTGGTGGTTACATTACACACAGTGTATGAATTCTGCTGCACACCTGTACTCCACTTCCACTGCAATGGTGGTGCTGGTCATCCGTAGGCCCGGCAGGGTCCCCTAGTAACAGCGATTGTTTGGAAAAAAAATCCGCACACACTCAATTGAATGCAGTCGGGCAATATACCCCTTTTATTATGCCCATTACACACCCCACTTCATTGAATAAAAATGAATACTTAACCTGCAAAATGAATACCTAACCAACAGATAATGTATGATAACAAGTGGTCTATGATTTCTACTTTTGCCT
The DNA here is from genome assembly GCA_038501925.1 of Xenopus petersii. Lineage (NCBI taxonomy): Eukaryota > Metazoa > Chordata > Amphibia > Anura > Pipidae > Xenopus > Xenopus petersii. Next base: position 36,045,022 of record CM076684.1, on the reverse strand, counting down.
TTTTTTAAATCTCTGCTTGATGATTATTATCATGCAGTGTAAAACATTGGAGACAAACATCACTGGAGCTATTACCCATAGCAACCAATCAGATCTTTGCTTCTGTTTTCTAAAGGTGGCCATACACTGGCAGATAAAGCTGCCGATATCGGTCGCTTGGACCGATTTGACAGCTTATCTGCCCGTGTATGGGGGCTTCCCATGGCACATTGTAATTCGATAGTTCGGCCATATGGCCGAACGTTCGAATTACCCGCGATATAGTCATGCAGTTAGTGGCATATCGGGGAAAGATCCGCTTGTTTGGCGATGTCGCCAAACGAGCGGATCTTTGAGTCTATGGCCACCTTAACTTGCAGGTGACTGTTGGAATCCAATTGCTGATTGGTTGCTATTGCCAACATCACCGGCAATGTTTTTCTCCAATGTTTGACACCATGATAAATAGGCCTTTCATGGGGCACATTTATCAAGGGTCGAATTGCGAGGGTTAATAAACCCTCAAATTCGACCCTCAAATTTAAATCCTTCGAATATCGAAGGATTTAGCACAAATCCTTTGATCGATTGAAGTAAAAATCGATAAAATCCTTCAAATCAAACTATTTTAAGCGATCGATCTAAGGATTTTTCTTCGATCATAAAAACCTTAGAAAAGTGCTGGGGAAGGTCCCCATAGGCTAACATTGATCCTCGGTAGGTTTAAACTGCCGAAGTATGTAGTCAAAGTATTTTTTAAAGAGACAGTACTTCGACTATCGAATGGTCGAATGATTTTTAGTTCGAATCGAAGTCGAAGGTCGTAGTAGCCTATTCGATGGTCGAAGTAACCAAAAAATACTTTGAAATTCGAAGTTTTTTTCTATCGAATCCTTCACTTGAGCTTAGTAAATGTGCCCCTAAGGTTGTTTATTTGTGAGCCAAACACTTAATCCCTCATTAAACTGTTTATACTTTTAGTCTAGGACTTCTGGTGGATTGTAGCGTATGTAGTAAGAGCTACCTTGTCCTCTGGTAGAGCGGACAGGCACGCACACCGGAGTCGACTCTCGCATATAGGCAGTCATCACGTCCAGGTCCAAATCCATTTATATGTACTACACACTGTAGTATGACTACAAGTACACATAAAAAGTACCATGGCAACAACTGAATTGTGTCACTGCAGGGATATCATTCATCATGTTTAAAAATTGAGGAAAACATTTACACCATTGATAATCTGCCCCTTGGCCTGTTTTGTTATTATATTCTTATAGTGCCTAAAAATCAGTAGGGATCCTGAAGCTTATTTATGTTTCTAACTACTACTGTATTAAACCACAGAGACAACCTAGATCATTTAAAAAGGACAGACTAAGGTCATTTACTTACTGCATCACAGTGTGCAAAGTGCAAATATTAAATACAATTGCCATGGTTTTTTACCCACAATACAGTGTTATTTTCCCATAATTCCAGTTGCCAGGGGGAGATGTTCTGTAGTTAGGGAGAGAACTTACCTTTGGTTAGACTAATTATTGTTATCATTCATTTAGATTGAGATGAAACAATTACACAACGATTTACATGGGCTGTTCATCACTCACATCAGCCTTAATGTTGCTTTTAGAATGATGGATTCTTGGTATTAAAGTTTGTTTAATGATGAGCGACTAAAGTCTGAAGCTAGGATTTCAAGGTAACACGTGGAGTCTAGAAATAGGCTTGAGTGACTTTATACATTTTTTGATTAAACATTTATTACATCTTTTACAGTAGAGGTAGGAAAATGTGGAACGTTGTTCCTTGTGGGCACAAAATATTGACCTACATCAAAATGAGATATTGAATTTTCACAGTTATTGCTCGAGACATATCTATTGAAATATGTATTCAATTTTGAAGCCATATATAAATCATGCCTAATAGCTCAAGGAAGAAATAACTCAGCAATGTACACCTAGTAATAGTCCAAGGGAAACAAATAAATGTAAAGGTCTTATTTTAGAGGCCAGTGATTGAAGGACTATAAAATGAATATTTCCTGAATTCTGTGTGCACTACAAATGGATATTTACTTTAACATGCCAGCCTAGACTAACCAGCCAGAAAGGACATCATTTTAAAAAGAGGTCACAAGTAGTAGTAGTAGCTCTGAGAGACATCAGTAATACAGGCTGCAAACCTATCTATACAAGATTACCAGCTACTCCAGGTAATAAATGAAGTACTAAAACCACTATAACACCCTACAGTCTATGGCAGGGCTGTCCAACTGGCGGCCCGTGACCGCCCTTTTGTTGCCCCCACCTACCTGCTGTGTTTGTTTACCATGTGTAAACTTTAAATGGTATCACTACAGAGATTGTTTAAACCTCAAATTCAGACTAATCCCCTGCATTGTTCACACATGTAATCCCCCTGCATTGTTCACACCTGTCTATTGTTCACACCCCTAAAGCCCTGTACTGTTCACAAGTGAGACCCAGACTGAAACTGCCCACATATTCTGCCTGTGTGTGACATACTCTGCCTGTGTGTGCCCTGCTTTGTCTGTGTGTGCCCTGCTCTGCCTGTGTGTGCCCTGCTCTGCCTGTGTGTGCCCTGCTCTGCCTGTGTGTGCCCTGCTCTGCCTGTGTGTGCCCTGCTCTGCCTGTGTGTGCCCTGCTCTGCCTGTGTGTGCCCTGCTCTGCCTGTGTGTGCCCTGCTCTGCCTGTGTGTGCCCTGCTCTGCCTGTGTGTGCCCTACTCTGTCTGTATGTGCCCTACTCTGCCTGTGGAACATAAGCCTGGTATTTGTTCTGGGAGTTTGTTAGCATTTGAAAATAAATTAGGGGCCCATAAGGTGTGCTGTGTTATCCACAGGGGAAGAGGAGGTATATGGATTTAAGGGTATGTCTTAATATTGATAAGTGATATCAATGCAGTGAGCATGAGCCATTTGGTTTTTTTGGTGTGCTAATGTGGATATGGTCTTATGGTAACATGGGTGTGGTTTAATATGGGTGTGGTTTTAAAACAGGGAGTGGTCAACACTGGCTTCCATTATCGGCCCTTCACCATGTAGGCCAGAAAAATTTCGGCCCTCAGTACCACAGAAGTTGGACAGCACTGGTCTATGGAAAGACATATTATTCGGCTGACCAATAAAAGCTCTTTTTTTAACTTTGCCTTTAAAAGAACAATCCAACTTGGCAAGTCTGTACCCCCATACAATAGGACAGTATTTTGCTGCCCCGTCCTGCTAAATTACAATTTCAGACATATTCCTAGGGCCCCCTGAATCAAGGAATTGCTTTAATACATTAAGGTGGTTATGTATTAAGGTAGAGTTGTGTTTTCAATGAAAATTTAAGTTTTCAAGGTTATTTTTTTGGTCAGAACTCACATTTAAGGGTTAAAAAAAAAATAATTTTTCGGAAAAAAACTCCGGACCAGACCCTGGAAATAGATCTGAATCTGAAAATACACCATCTAAAACCTGTCAAGGTCATGTAGGATTTAATGGCAGAGGTCCCTTGAACCATTTGAAGATGTTGGTAGCCTGCATGATGTTTTTTTCGGAGGGTTTCACTCGAAAACTAGATCAACTTCTGCAATTCAAGTTTTTTTTGCCAAAAACTCTATCAATTCGAGAGGGTATTTTTTAGTCAAAATCGATTTTGTGATATTTTGTGATATTTATTATACCCCGAACCTGGAAATAGGTCCATTGGCCAATGGCAGAGGTCCCTTGAAACATTTGAAGACGTTAATAGACTGAATGATGCTCAAGTTTTTTTCAGAGGGTTTTGCTCAAAAACTCTATCAATTTGATATTTTATTTCGCCGAAAACGCAATTGTTTTGAGTTTTCGGGTTTTGCAACTCAAACTTGCAGAATCAAGGTTTTTTCTTAAATAAGAAACCATTCGAGTTGTGAGTTCATTCGAGTTCATAAAAAAAAACTATTAACACTCGACCTTTGATAAATAACCCCCTAAGGGTATAATAGTGGATGTGGTCAAATTAAAGGTATTTGTAGCCTACAAAATCACCCCAGCAGTTCAATATTCCTGACTGTTAGGAATTTTGTCTGTGTTTTTACATAAACTGGCACATTATTAAAGCATATAAATAAGCAGAAGAGGTGATATTAGTATAAAATTCTTTTTCAAGCGCTGTTGGATTCTGTGCTGCTGGAAATGCCTACCAAAGAGAGGCCAGTGCAAGCTTCACCACAGCAAACGTCAGTGCCCCAGTGCCCATGCAACTGAAAGTAATTTCTAGGTCAGAAATCAATGCTGGAATAATCTGGCCTAATCGTTCACTCTCCTCCCTTCTAGAGATGGAGGACATACAGATCTAGATTTAGCAGCATGTGTCTTACACAACTGACTGCAGGGGTTAAGCAGATGAGTATGTTAAGTAAATCCCTGTATTCTCATCTAATAGACACAGACACAGGTATTGTGTATCTTGTAAAGGCTAACTATTTTATAATATAGTTCTGAAGGAAAACAGATTTTCAAATGAGTAAAAAAGTGCTGTCTGTAGTTAGTTAATAATTGGAGGGTTAGACTTCTCAAATTTACATAGTTTTTCATCCAACTAGTTTGGACCCCCAGTGTTTCAGTATTGCCTGGCATAATAGAAAGTTTACAGGCCAAAATAATCAGCAGGTCTGTGAGCTAAATAAATAAGAAAGGCTGAAATAGTATAGGTTGTCCGTGTTTGAAGCTTTACCTTCATGTAACAATGCATTGGTTCATTTTTCAAGTTTTCCCTGTTGATTTATAAAGTTATTTATGTAGCAACAGATTCTTAGATTGCATTTTTCTTCCCTAATTTATTCTGCCTACTTTATTGGAATGCTCATAGAAGGACAAAGTCCAAGGGGCATATTTCCTAAGCGGCGCAAATTCGACCGTGGGCGACCGTTTTGCCCACTTCGCCAGGCATAAATTTGTTAGGACCACGATAATTCACTAAAATGCGAAGTTGCGTCCAGGGCATCCAACGCTGGCGAAGTTGCGCTAGCATTACTTGGCAATCAAAGCGAAGTTGCGCTAGCGTTTGCTAATTTGCATACGGCGGGAAGTGAAAGTTGAATGGACATATATAGTTACATAGTTACATAGTTAAATTGGGTTGAAAAAAGACAAAGTCCATCAAGTTCAACCCCTCCAAAAGAAAACCCAGCAACCATACATACACCACTCTCTACTTTTAATTAAATTCTATATACCCATATCTGTACTAACTATAGAGTTTAGTATCACAATAGCTTTTAATATTATGTCTGTCCAAAAAATCATTCAAGCCATTCTTAAAGGCATTAACTGAATCAGCCATCACAACATCACCCGGCAGTGCATTCCACAACCTCACTGTCCTGACTGTGAAGAACCCCCTACGTTGCTTCAAATGAAAGTTCTTTTCTTCTAGTCTAAAGGGGTGGCCTCTGGTACGGTGATCCACTTTATGGGTAAAAAGGTCCCCTGCCATTTGTCTATAATGTCCTCTAATGTACTTGTAAAGTGTAATCATGTCCTCTCGCAAGCGCCTTTTTTCCAGAGAAAACAACCCCAACCTTGACAGTCTACCCTCATAATTTAAGTCTTCCGCCCCTCTAACCAATTTAGTTGCAAGTCTCTGTACTCTCTCCAGCTCATTTATATCCCTCTTAAGGACTGGAGTCCAAAACTGAACTGCATACTCCAGATGAGGCCTTACCAGGGACCTATAAAGAGGCATAATTATGTTTTCATCCCTTGAGCTAATGCCCTTTTTTATGCAAGACAGAACTCTATTTGCTTTAGTAGCCACAGAATGACACTGCCCAGAATTAGACAACGTGTTATCTACAAAGACCCCAAGATCCTTTTCATTTAAGGAAACTCCCAACACATTGCCATTTAGTGTATAACTTGCTTTTATATTATTTTTGCCAAAGTGCATAACCTTGCATTTATCAACATTGAACCTCATTTTCCAGTTTGCTGCCCAGTTTTCCAGTTTAGACAGATCACTTTGCAAAGTGGCAGCATCCTGCATGGAACCAATAGTTCAGCACAATTTAGTATCATCTGCAAAAATAGAAACAGTACTTTCAATGCCCACCTCCAGGTCATTAATAAACAAGTTGAAAAGCAAGGGACCTAGTACAGAGCCCTGCGGTACTCCACTAACAACACTGGTCCAATTAGAAAATGTTCCATTTACCACCACTCTTTGCAGTCTATCTTTTAGCCAGTTCTCTATCCAGGTACAAATACTATGTTCCAGGCCAACATTCCTTAATTTAACCAGTAACCTTTTGTGTGGCACTGTATCAAATGCTTTAGCAAAGTCTAAGTAAATCACATCCACTGCCATCCCAGAATCGAGGTCTCTACTTACATTCTCGTAAAAAGAAATTAAGTTAGTCTGGCAAGATCTATTACGCATAAAACCATGCTGGCACAAACTCATAGTATTATGATTTGCTATGAAGTCCAGTATCTTATCCTTTATTAACCCTTCGAAAAGCTTTCCTAATACTGACGTCAGACTAACTGGCCTATAGTTTTGAGGCTGAGAACGGGATCCTTTTTTGAATAGAGGCACCACATTAGCAATTCGCCAGTCTCTCGGCACAATGCCAGATCCCAATGAATCCTGAAAAATTAAGTAAAGAGGTTTGGCAATCACAGAGCTAAGCTCGCTAATTACCCTGGGATGAATACCATCTGGCCCTGGACCTTTATTAATCTTAACATGTTCAAGTCTCTTTTGAATTTCTTCATGTGTGAACCATGCATCATTAGTTGTATTACTAGAATTGGGAGTGTTGAGAAGGAAACCTTCACTTACTGGTTCTTCATTTGTGTAGACAGATGAAAAATACGAGTTCAGAATCTGCGCTTTTATTTTGTTTTCATCAACCAGCTGACCCCCCTCTGATAGTAAGGGTCCCACCCCTACTATCAGAGGGGGGTCAGCTGGTTGATGAAAACAAAATAAAAGCGCAGATATATGTTGCAGCAAATACATTACATTACACAAGGCCAGGGAACTGTAATAAAATACAGTTGTTCTAATGCTCTACACATGAGCCCAGTGTATAGTTTATGTGTAGGAAACATAGGGGGGAACCCGGGTACAGTCATTTTTCAACCTGAAAAAAGTAAAAGACGCCAGCGTTTAAAATTTTCAACCAAAAATTTAAGAAGTACTATGCACTCCATTGCACTTCGCCTGATCTGAGGTGCGAAGGCAAGTCTGGCGCAAGAGGTAACGTTCAGTAAAAATCCGCATCTTAGAGAATTTGCAGAGTAACACTCTTTTGCGTTACAGTGTGAAGTAGTGCTAAAGTCTATCTCCTTCGCTAGCGAATTTACGCCTGTGCCCATTAGGGAATTGTCGAAGTACCGAAATGACGTCACGCTGGCAAAGTTCACTTCGACCTTTAGGGAATCTGCCCCCATGTCTGTGTCTCTAGACATGAAGCTAGAGGTGAGGTCTTTAACCATGAGGCTAAGGTTGGTAATTGTATGCAGACAAATGAGCCCTTGATCTTGTATGAAATAGTTGCTACAAGCAATGGATAAAGGAGCACCAAGATGCTTCCTAGCACCTACACTGATAATGAGGTACAGCTTCCAAAGTATAAAACCAGAGACACAATGGAAAAATAAAAGCTGGTTCCCAACAGAGGCAGTCCTAACTGATTATTTGAAAGATAATCTGTTTCACAAATATAAATGACAAATTGCAGTCAGCTCCCGACACTCTTGGGACCAGTATCATAACTACAGTCCCGCAGGCCCTCCCAGTGACACCAGCATGAATGCTAATGCAAGCTAAGCTTCTACGAGCAACTGCTGTCTCTTTTGCAATATTTTAGTTCTTGCTCCTGACATGAGCATTCACAGTTAAAGATGTTTAGGGCCTTACTTCAACTGCACACGATTGTTGTCTCTCGTTGCTCTGCTTTTTATAACCAGGTACAGCAAACGGAGCAATTTAGAGGCTCCTCAGGCTCTGGAAGAAACCAAGTTATTAAAGGTTTCATTCTCTTTGAACGACGTCCAAAGATAACGATTGCTACCTTCCTCTGTCTTTCCATGTTAAACTAACCCCACTTGATCTAGATTGAAAGGGACACTATGAAAAAATAGGTTTGTATGTGCTCTGTAATGGTTGTTTAGCATAGCAAGAGGCAGTCTAGTGTGACTGTATCTAGTTACATCAGCTCTAAAAGGCAACATTCTGGCTTAGCTTTCCCTCTTGAGACCACTGCCACTACTGTGCTCATGTTGCATAGGGAAGACCTAGGCATTCTATTATTTACAGCCCTGCATCTAGTTTCGCTACACAATTTACTGAGCAGAAAAATAAGAAGCAATGCTAGAAATCATCAGTTACAACCCCATTATTTTCTGCAACAGAGTAGTCATAAAACTGAAAGCAAACATTACTGCTGGTTTATGTGGTAAATTAGATTATATAAGCATAACATATCTAAAGGCATATCCTTAAAGGGGCCTGTGCTTGCTCACCCTTAAAATTTCACTACAGATAATTTAGCCTATATACTTTCCTTCAAGCCAATTTCCTATAACATGAGATACTAGCAATGCTATTCTTCCCTTTTAATAATGCTGGAAAAAAACATTATTGTTTGAGATGTACTAACCACATATATTCACATAGTAACATAAATATCTGATACAAATACTCTATATAAATAGGGGATGGATTATACTAAAATAGCGTTATCATACAATAAACCTATGGTGTCACTGGCCAAAAAACTACTCTGGATGATAACATCCAGCCCACAGGCCTCCGGTTCCATAGGCTTAGCTTTGACTAGGTTATTAGCATTTACAGCTTTGCATATAGGTGTCACGATCGCCGCCCGGAGCAGGACCAGGAGCTCCGGGCGGCGCAGTTACCTCTTCCGACGCCGCTCCCAAGATGGCGGCGCCCATGGCCGCCACGTGGGTAGCGGCGCCGGCGCAAAGACGCCTGCGCGCAAGTGCGCAGGCGCGAAGACGTCACAACGGCGCGATGGATGCAGGCGCAGCGCGTCGGTCGCAGACGTGCTGACGTCGACGCAAGGGCGCCAAAAAACCCCTTTAAAAGGACGCCTGAGGCGCCAAGATGGCGCCCGAAAATAGGATCTTGTTCCCTAAGAGATTCCTGGGTTCCCTTGTTGTTTCCCCTGCTAATAATCTGCCTGATTCCTTGTTGAGACCCCTTTGCCTGGACCTGGACTTCGCTGATACTCTGCCTGCCATAGACCCCCTGCCTGGACTTGGACTTTGTTGTATTCCGCCTGCCTTTTGACCTGTGCCTGGACTTTGATTATTCTCTTGCCTTACCCCTGGATACCACGACCCTGATCCCTCCTGAGGGGCTTCCTCCTTGATCCGGACTACTCCCCAGAGGGGGCTCCCGGCTCCCTGACAATAGGTAATAAAGTAAGCTGATTTGGTAATTTTAAAACCAAAATGTGCGTTATCTGCCCCAATATTTGACTTAAAGGGGAAGTTCACTTCATATTAGATTTTTAATTGTCATATGTGGATCTATTACTAGCACATTTTCATTTATAATGTATGTTATATTGATTTATTGGCCCATTCTTCTTCTTTTCAGACTGCAACTAATAATGCTAGTTGTCGGGGGTTACTAACTGTGCAACAGAATACAAATGTAACATTAGCATGTACTGTATATATACTGCAGTCAGAAACTCCACCCTAAAACAGTTTTGTATATTTAAAGAAAATAGAATTTCAATCAACTTATCTAATATATATATATATTCGTTTTTTTCCCCTGAGAAAGATCACTGTGATGTGATCGAAACGTTGAAATTTCTTTTTGTCTATTAAAATCAGTTACTCTGAGTCTTTTGGGTGCAGGTATTTTTTATTATTATTATTTTATATATGTTTAATGTTTTTTAAAATATTTGTACATGTAATTGTAAACTGGACGCAGTTATCTGTTTATCCCTTTCTGTTCTCTATTTCTGACTCTTTAAACACTGTAGCAGGAATCCGTTTTCTCCCAGGTCTGTTAATCATCCGGCTTTTGCTATATTGTTTCAAGAGTCAGAGACGACTGCTTGCAATGAGAATTACACTTTCTTTTATAAGGCAAAGACAGTTTTGGTGGAGATGGCCTTTAAGTTTGGAGTTGCTTATGGTAGGCTAATGCTTCAAAAAAGCTACGTATGCATCCAAAAGATTGGGAGTTTTTCTACAAATACAGGTGACAGCTACGCACCGAATATATATCCCCTTTAATATCGTGAACTGTTGCACTCATCACTGTTTCCAAAATGAAGAGGCAACAATGATTCATAATGTTAAAACTTCATTTTATTAGAGGCTATATAAAACATTAGGGAAATTCAGTCACCTGATGTGTTTATGTATGTATATTATTCAGTAAGGACAACTGAAATGCTATCAGTTATTTGGCACAGGCAATTATTTGGTTAACAAACTCTCACAGCCTTGTAAAATAACTCCAGTAAATTTTTATCACCTCTTTCTGATTTTCAAACTAAAGCTGCCAACTTGAGGTCAGATTTGGACCTCAAAAGGGTGTTTAAGTACAGACATATTCAGAGTGATAATTTTTTATATAATAGTCCATTAACAAGTCGTATGGCAAAAAATCAATTAACATCTCTTGAAACAATATCCAAAGTTCTAGATTCAAAGCTCTTATTTCATGGACGCACTTTTGATGGCTACATGATATGTTTCATAATAGCCAGTTATTGCTTTTATTTTTGGAAATGATTCTAATGGAATGTCCTTCACCATCTCATTCTTGTCAGAACAGTGTCTAATTATAGCAGGCGCACAATGAAATGAGACGTTAATGAAAAATTATGCCAGTGCAGAAAATGACTACATAAAATCTTTGAAAGAAGAAAATCATGAATATGAAATACTTTCTATGAATTCTATGGAGCATTTCCTAAAATGAAATTGAAAAAAACTGGGAACCTGGTGGAGAGAAACAAAACTAAAAGGTATAACAAGAATTGATACAATCTTTTGATAAATGAAGGTCATGGTCTGATGTTATTGAATCTTAAAGGGATTCTGTCATGCTTTGTATGATGTCGTTTTTATTTCTAAATTACACTATTTACACTGCAAATAGTTCTCTACCATGGTGTGTAGGCAGCCATCTCAGGTAATTTTGCCTGGTCATGTGCTTTCAGAAAGAGCCAGTGCTACACTATGGAACTGCTTTTTGGCAGGCTATTGTTCCTCCTACTCAAAATAACTGAATGGGGTCACAGTGGGACATGGGTTTTTACTATTGAGTGCTGTTCTTGTACTGTATGTACTAGGGAGCTATTATATGGTTACCTTCCCATTGTTCTGCTGAAGGGCTGCTGGGGGGGAGGGGGTGATATCACTCCAACTTCCACTGCAGCAGTAAAGAGTGACTGAAGTTTATCAGAGCACAAACACATGATTAGGGGCACCTGTGAAACTGACAAAATGTCTAGCCCTATGTCAGATTTCAGAATTAAATATAGAAAATCTGTTTGCTCTTTTAAAAAAATAGATTTCATGGTGGAAGTCTGCTGGAGCAGCACTATTAACTGATGCAATTTGAAAAAAAAAACATGTTTACCAATGATAGAATCCCTTTAAAAACTAGATTAGTGAAAAGGTTTTTATTTTGTAAAATCCGGGAGAAAGTTAACAAGGTATTTTAGATATTACACTGCTACTTTAGGAAAATGTGGATAGATGTGAATCCAAAAACACGCAGTTCTCAAGAAACAATTTTATTACATAAGGACACATACGTTCAAAATGGATAAACCATAGTCCAATCTCTTAATTGAAGAAATCTTACCAGATAAATGATCAACTTTTGGACCTCCTACTCATTCCTTGAGGGCTGCTTTCTCAATAATAGAATGAAATACGGGTTTCTATTTGTAAATAGTTAATATCCTGTCTTGCTTTTTTATTTTCATTATTTATGGACTAGAGCAGGCATGTCCAAAGTCAGGCATGTCCAAAGTCAGGCCCGGGGGCCAAATGCGGCCTGTTTTCAAATTTACACTGGCCCTTAGCCTCCATCATGAAATTATTAATAATGCGGCCGCCAGCACAGTGAAATCAGGAATCGCCTTGCCGTAATATTTGGGCACATTAGTGAAATAGAACTTGGTCTATACTGCTGCCTGTGTGCTGAAGGTGTTAGCAATAGACACGTACTGGCACATAGTGACGCGCCACTTCAAATACTTCTTTAGTTTACTGTACACCTCAGTACGTCTATTGACACCTTCAGCCCTAAAGAAGTATGAGAGAGCGGCGCGTCACTATGTGCCAGTACGTATCTATTACTAACACCTTCAGCACACAGGCAGCAGTATAGACCAAGCGGCAGATCATTTCACTAATGTGCCCAAATAAACAATTCCTTGTTTAAATGAGTTTAATGATCTTAATGGTTCAAAGAGTGTCAGGCTGAATGGTCAGCCCCCACACATTTTCACTTCACCAAATCTGGCCCTCCTTGCAAAAAGTTTGGACACCCCCGGACTAGAGACTTTAAAAAGAAATTATTAAACTTGCATTTTTGAAGTAATCATCTGGAGACATCAGGGATCTCTCAGGAATAGGTTGAAAACACACAACTCACAAAATATTTATGTTAATTTAGAGCTCACCACAATAAAATACCAACACTCTCACTCATTCATTCCTACGGTATTTTTAGAGGTGTGAAAATGGGTGAAAGTTAAAGTTTACCATTTGATAAATACGCCTCTAATAAAATCCCACAGGAATGAATTGGAATGTTACTGTGATGTGCTTAATAAATAAAAACTCACCCGGGCTCTATTTATTCCTATCAGATTTTTGGAATTGTATTTATCAATGGGTGAAAGTTAGAACTCACCATTTGATAAATACAATTCTAGAAATCCCATAGGAATGAATAGAATGAGTTTTTATTTATTACGTTCTAACTCACATTTTGATAAATCTGCCCCTAAGAGTCCCAACATTGGATGGTTCCTGCAGGCCTGGACAGGTTAACTGTAGATTTGATTAATGCCAGAGGGACTGCTGCCATATACAATCATTATTTATAGGGCCTGTGGTGGGCTGACTGGGGATGTGTTTGCTTGAAATGCCAAGGCGTATTTCAGTGCTGACCTGGTCTCCTGCAATCAAATTTACCAAAGGATGACCTTCAATAGTCGAATAACATCCATAAAAATATACTCTTTGCAAACATTTGGGGTATGTAGTAAAACGTGCAAAGCTTGCTGCTGGTCTAGGGACTTATAGTGACCAGTCAGCTCAGCAGGTAGCATTTACTGGTTTAGTAAAAAAACTTCTGATTGCTAAGGGTAACTAAACCATGCGAAGTGTTGCATCTTTTAATATATTACCCTAACAGTGAAATGCCCCCATATATGGCACGATGTTGTTAATGTCTGCATTCCTCTTATTTTCATGGATATGGTAGAAGCCAATTATTGGTTTCATTAGGCAAAGTCTGATTTCTAAAGAACCCAGTAGTAAACCTGGTGCTCTTTGTGTCTATACTTGGATTTATTAGTGTCATATGCATCCCTTTTTTTTTTTAAATCAACCTGTTTTATTATATTATCAAATAAAAATAAAAAAATAGAAAAAACTAACATGTTAACATTGAGCTAAACAAGAACACATGCAGTACAGGGATCTTCATAACTTAAGTCTGCTAGAAAATCATGTAAACATTAAGGGGGTTATTTATCAAGCTCCGAATTTATCTCAGTATTTCTAAGATAAAAATCAGTGCAACTCCGAATTATGGACCTTTATCATTCAAAAAAATAGGTTCGGACCGAAAAGTCCGAAATTTTGGCCTAATATCCCCGAAATCATCGGATATTGGTACTGACAGCAGCGCAAACACTGGGACCATCCCCATTTACTAATACAGGACCGAGAGCTTTCAGAAGTCGGGTTTTTGGATTCTGAATTTTCATACCATCGGACTTTAATAAATCCCGAAATATTCAGATTTTTTTTAAGGTCTGAAAAATCTGAATTTTGTAGATTTAGGGTATTCGGAGCTTAATAAATAACCCCCCAAATAAACCCAATACGCTGCTTTTGCTTTCAATAAGGATTAATTATATCTTAGTTTGGATCAAGTATAATGTACTGTTATATTACAGAAAAAAAGGAAATCATTTTTAAAAATCTGGATTAAATTCACTAACCTCCGGAAATTCGCCAGCCATGGCTTCGCTCACATCGTCACACTTTGGTAGGCGAAAATTTGCCAGGACAACGCTATTTCACAAAATGCGAAGTTGCGAAATTCGGCAAGCAAAGCAAAGTTGCGCTAGCGTTGGCTAATTTGCATACAGCACCTTAAATTTCAATGGAAGTATATGTTGCAGCAAATACATTACACTACACAAGCCCAGGGAACCTTAATAAAAAAAAATAGAGTTGTGATATTGCCCTACACATGAGCCCAGTGTGTAGTTTATGTGCCATATGTAAGGAACTGTAGGGGTGAAGCCGGGTACCCTAAAAAAAAATGACGATCTTTTGCAGCCTATCACACTGACAAAACTGAAAAGTCGCCAGTGTTTTTTGGGACTTTTTTTGAGGAACGCCTATCTACTCTGTTGCACTTCACCTGGTCTGAGGTGGCGAAGGTAAGTCTGTCGCAAGAGGCAACGTTCATTAAAATCCGCATCTTTGTGAATTTGCATAGTTACGTCAAATCGCCAGAGAGAAAATTTTCCTGGCGTTAGAGTGCAAAGTAGCGCTAGAGTCTATTTCCTTCACTAGCGAAGTTACGCCAATGCCTGAATTTTCGCCATCACGGTGGCAAATCACTTTGCCCTTTAGTAAATTTGCCCCTATGGGAGACGGCCTTTCCGTAATTCAAAGCTTTCTGGAAAACAGTTTTCCTGATAATGAATTCCATACCTGTATTGTTTTTACAGTTTTCCAAACATAAACTTGCTATTGCAGCATATTATCCTGAAGCAGTTTTGATTAGTCGCATCATTATCAAATATAAGGATGTGGCAAAAAAAAAAAAAAGAAGAAGCTTGCCAGAGCACAGTTTGGCTTTAAAAACAATTACAAAAAATAAGGATGTGGCAGTGTGTCAAAAACAAATTAAGTAGTGTTATCAACATTCACTGGTTGACAGATAATAGTAAGATAATGACGAGGTGCATATGTACTGCTCAAAATATTTGTTAGAGTAATATATATATATATATATATATATATATATATATATATATATATATATATATATATTGTATACACTCACTAGTGTATATGCAGCACTCTACATTTTTACAATATATTAACAGAACAAACAGTGGGAGAAATGTGGCAATGAATAAAAATAAATATTCACAAGGAAAAAGGTTGACGTTTTGACAACAGGATTGTGGTAATAAGAGAAATAAAATCCGTTACATACCACTAACTGAGGCACCGGCAGGGTTTTCCCTTCTTTGCTTAAGGATACATAAGTAAAGTATGCGCTGACAGCTCGATATCTCTCCTGTGTGTCACCAACAAGGGTATCAGCATCCACAAAAACCTCAATCTCCATAGATTTATTGCTAGTGAAGGTCATACGGCCAGATATGGTAATGATGCAACCTGAAACAGGCAAATATATTATTTTATGTTACGTGAGATGTGAAATGGAATACAAGAGATCTATATAGCTGGGAACCCTAGTAATGATTTATAAAAGTTTGTGGTACAGTCTATAAAGTAACCCATATTAACTTACACTATTCATTTACTCAATATTATAAATAAGGATTTAAGAAGTCGATGAGGACAGTGGCATAACTAGATATTACCGGGCCCCACAGCAAATTATTTTTCAGCCCCCAAAATGTCTAGAGATTGACCTGTTTGACCAATATTTATTGAAATTGTATATGAATTAGGTCCTCATGGGGGCCCTATACTGCCTGGCCCCCCCTGCAACAGCTGGGTCTGCTTCCTCTGTAGTTACGCCCCTGGATGAGGAACCTGTAAATTATTATGTTATAAGACTCTGAGATAAGACTGTTTTATCATTTCCAGCAACTGTTTGCTGTAGCACATTTTTCTGCACTTTTACAGTATAACAGACAAAAAGGAATGTACTTAAATGGGATCTACAAACAACTGTGTTTTTATACAGTGAACTGTATGGTTAATTACCATCAATGCATCAAATAAATAATATTCCAGATTCAAATTGATAAGCAAAATCAATTATCTCAAACAATGTTGCAAGTCAGGTGATTAAAACACCTGTCAGAGAATGGACTCCTGTTTCCCGTTACATTGTTTTTAAAGGAATATCCAGCATAAAGGCTGCATGTTAACATATAGCACTCCATATTATTTTTTTTTGGTTCAGATAAGTTTATTAGAACAAAGAATAAACAGGTAGTTAGCAGTTTTACAGTGGTAACTAAGCATATATGCATAACAGTCAGACGTGCAAAACAAGCCAAACATGAGGTTAAATTACAGAGAAAAGGTGAAACAGACAGTTATACATCTTCCAAAATCCATAATTGCCAAATCTTAAGATTCTGTTTGGAAGTACCATTCCTCCTAGCTATGAGATCCTCCACCTTTTGCAAGTCTTGGACCGCTTTTTCCCAAGCCTGATATGTAGGGGGGAGAGAAGCCCTCCAGTGAAAAGCTATGAGCTTTCGGGCCAGGAAAAGTAGCTTGTTAACCATTTTACGAGCTGGGGGTGCCAGTGGGGTAGGTGGGTCCATACATAATAAGTACCATGTAGGGTCAAGAGGGATCTCAAACCCTAGCAGTTTCGTTATCCGAGCCTGAATGGCCACCCAGAAGGAATGCAGTTTGCAACAAGACCAAAACGTATGCATGAAAGTACCCTCTTCCCTCTCACACCGTAGACATGCATTCGGGAGCACCGGATTAAGCCTGTGAAGGAGTGTTCTAGTGTAATAGGCTCTGTGCACAAAATATAACTGTTGAATTCTAAACTTATATACAGGGGAAATAACCAGCGGGGACTGGAGAACTAGTTGCCATTGGTCATCAGTCAGTGGGGCCACATCCTGTTCCCACCTGTCCCTGGCCTTCAGAGAGGTCTTTTGATAGATACTGTGCTGTAGTGCCTTATAAAAGAGAGATATTTTGCGCCCGGGTTGTGTTTGTGTAAACACCTCTGATACAGGTGTGCAAGGCAATTGACAATTAGAAGACCTAAGAGCCTTCCGTACCGCCCCCATGATTTTATGATAGGTAAGCCATTGAGAGGGGGGGATGGCATACCTTTCCCTAAGGGTAGAAAACGAGACCCCTTCGCAATCCTCCCAAATTTGGCCCAGGGTAAATATACCCGCTTCTAGCCATGCTTTGGGGACACTCAACCTATCCAAAGGCGGCAGTTTACTATTATACCATAGGGGAGTAAGGGGATCCAGTCCTGCCCGATTCGTAAGATGGTTAACCCTGTTAAGTATACCTTTTTGTTGAAGCAGCAGCGGATTATGAGCGGGCCTGGTATTTTTAGGAGCAACGGTTAGAATGGCATGCATTGGGGGGAGTTCTGTGTGCAGTACTGATTGCCACAACTGATAAAGTGCTTCTTCCTCTGAGGAATACAGTAGAGTCCACAACTGCGAGAGCTGTGCTGCCAAATAGTACATCTGCATATCAGGTAGAGCCATGCCACCCAAATCCTTTGGCCGATAGAGTGTTGCCAAGGCCAATCTATTCCTGGAGGACCCCCATACAAAGCGTCTAAACGCAGACGCTAGCTCTACAAAAAAAGAGCCCTGTACCCTGGTGGGCGCATGCCAAAGTAGGTACAGAAGCTTCGGGGCTATGATCATTTTAATAATCTGGATACGACCTGTAGGTCCCAATGGCAGCCTCTCCCAGATTTGAAATTTGGACCTTACCCATTGCAACAGAGGGGCAATGTTTAGAGCGTAATAGGTAGTGATCGGCAGAGCAACTTTAACCCCTAAGTAAGTGAACTGAGAGGATCTTTGCAGCGGAATGGCGTCAGCACTCCATATTATTAGTAAATGTATTCATTAAATGTATTAAAATAAATAATCCAGATTAAAATTGATAAGCAAAATGTATCATTTATCTCAAAAAGTTAGTGGGTACAGAAAACTCGATTTGAATTCCCATGATGACAGCTCTAAAGAATAAAATTATGTTTTATATGTTAATTTAGAATTCCCCTAATTCTTGAGGGTGGCTGTAATCCAAGTCAATGTTCTTAGCTGGGTTAAAAAATCACTGTCCATACAAATTTGAATTTTTACTGGAATAAGTCTGTACAAGCTATTTGTGTAATACATCACTGCCAAAGAATTCATCAAGTTTTAATAGTTAAGTATAGAATCACATAGCCTAATACACCATCCTCCGCCTTATATACATTTGTACTGGGTGTAGGAGTTTGAATGTTGCCCATACACTTGCTATAGCTGGTCCCATGGAATTTTGGGAGCCCTTGTGAATCTGATACACACAAATTTCAGATTTACAAAGGGCTGTTCCTGCAAAAGGGCAGTTAGTAAACTAAAACTGTATTTTAAACAGAATTGGAAGCTAAAACATGACTCACTAAAGCCAGTACTGATCATAAAGCAGTTTTTTCCCTCTGTGCTGCTTGTACTGCCAGTGCTTTCATCATTATGTGAATCCATGACTAACATATAATCGTTAAGACTCGGATTTCTGCCATTTAAATGCCTCATTTCCTAGTTATCGTCATTGTGCTCAGTTATAGCATACAGGTCTAAATATATAAAATAAATGATGAATTCATGCAGTCATATCTATGGGTCCCTCTGGAAGGCTGCAGGCCATAAAAACCCCACTGGGCTTCACACCTGACCTATAGGCCTACAGCTGTATAGTCCTGCACAGAATATTAAAATAGCTTCTGTTCATTGAAGGGGTATTTCAGCTTAAAATGAAATTCTAGTATGAAAAGTAGACCACTATAGTAGCCTTCATTTTAATTTGTTGTAGTTTTTGAATTAGTTCTCTAGTGTGTCTTTAAATGTCAGGCTTGGAATTTTAACTGCTGTTTGCTAAGGGTTATTTAATCTAGAAACCAGGTGGCAGTTAGAACAGAATATGACCAGGTAAAGGTCTAAATAGAAAGCCAAAACAAATAATAATAATACTGAAATCTTGCAGTCTCGCATTTTTGGTAATTATTTAAAAATAATACAGACGATTTGATTAGAATGGATCCATGATAACATGCTAACATTTAAGACCATAGAAAGAGTCAAAGCCTGAACCCATTTCACTGTGGCAAATACTGTATGTTCAGGATCAAACGTATATGGCTTCTTGAATTTATATTACTAGAAGTGTAGTTGACTTTGGTGCAATTAAGCACTGCCCCTGACAAAAGATGTTTTTTAAGAATAACAAGGGCATCTTACATAAGTAGCAGTGCTTAATCTACACATACTAAATTATTACAGGGATGCTATCACATACAAAAAAATTGTATCCCAAAACATGGGTGCCGGAGATGACACAGGAGCCTTTTTGTTTAAATTCAAAATGATAGATTTTAGATGGTTAAAAAGCTTAAGATATAACTCTATTACAGAATTAAGCACCAATCTAAAATAAATCTTTAGGGCTTCTTATTGTCCTCAATTTCTTGCATTGACTCTACTGGTGCAATCACGGTTTTGCTTGAAAATGTGGCAGCGAGTAGTGTGACAGCTTGAAGTTATTCAGTGGAATTTTGCAGTGGAAAAAGCCTACTTAAGCATGATGTAACAACATTTGGGTCCATATCATTTTGGTGCCGGTAAAGTAGTGCTCGCTCACGATCAATCTGAAATTCTGGGGAAAAGTGTGTTGTAGTAAAAAAAATAATTTACATCCAGAAATTGCACTTTGCACATTCTTTGTAAATGAGTATTTTAATATAATATGATTTTTGCTTTTTCGGTAATATTTATTGCACAGCACTCTGTGCTGCAACCAAATCAAGGAAAGGCTGAACTTGACAGGTGTTTTTTTTTTTTCAATAAAATTCAAACAGGAATAATGAAAAACTAAACAAATACATTCCTACCTATTGGCTTATAATGGTACAGGGGAGTTCATCATTATCATCCTTGTATGCCATGTATTAGGGAACTGTGATACACAACCTACGCTACATGCAGTGACCTTGCAAGAAGTGAATTGCAGTAGATGGTAAATCTAGTGTTATTAATGGCATCCACTAAGAAATCCTGCACAAAAGTCCCCAAGCAAACCAAAAGTAATAAAAGTCAAAGGAAACATATATAAAGAAAAATTGGCTGTTTGTGTGCAATCTGACAAGTTAATTGGTTACTTAATATTTTTTACTTGTATAGGATCCACTGGAAACCTAGACATCCCTACCTATGAACCTATAATACACTTACAATAATAACAACATGTAGACACTGAATTGTCTGATATTATATGATAAAAACAGTACTTGTGGATATACTGTAATACAGCATAAACATATTAGGAGTAATAACCCCCAGATTTACAATTTATAAGCAGTTTTCCAAAGATTTCTATGGCCATTCAAAGCACATGCCATGAAGCAGAGTGTTTTATACTAGACATGGATCTCCAAGGTGACTTCTAACATCATTATAATAAAAGGATATTAATAACCTGTAAAACTATCCTAATAAAGATTTCATGCCACAAGTCATCCAAACCTATGAATTATAATGTATCCGACAATAAAATTTGAGATTATTATAAATAAGTAATAAACTGTGCCTTTTTTAATGCTAAACACTGTCATATATAATAATAATAATGTGCAGGTCTTTGATCCAAGAACCTTTATACAGGTCAGACTTGAAGCATTTACTTCAAGACAGTCAGAGACATCAGCTTCCCCTATATAAATCTAGATGATTTTTGGCCATGCCATGATTCACTCAAACCAAGCCCTGTACTGCCTTCACCAGCTTTACGATTTATAAGGGCATTCCTAAGGATTTCAATGGCCATCCAAAAGCATATGCCATGAAGCAGAGTTTTATACTGGACATGGATCTCCAAGGCGACTTCTAAAATTATTATAATGAAAAGATATTAATAACCTGTAAAAGATATCCTAATAAAGAGTTATTATTCATTCCACAAGTCATGCATTATAATGTATCCGACAAATATTATAAATAAGTAAGGAATGGTGCCTTGTTTAACGCTAAACACTGTGATATGTAATAATGATAATAATATGTAGGTCATTGATCCAATAACCTTTGAACAGGTCAGACTTGCATTTTCTTCGAGACAGTCAGAGACATCAACTTCTGCTGTGGGATGATTTTTGGCCATGCCATGATTCACTGGACCAAGCCTCATAAAACTCAAACCAAACCCTGTACTGCCTTCACCAGGGGAGAAATATGGGTGACTTGACAGGTCTGGAAGTCACTGGCAACAGATTTATTTATTAACAGTAATTACCACTGATTTCCCATTCATTTAAAAAGACCACATCCTCCATAAAACTTTCTACTGAACCAAATGGTAAAGTTATCATAGGCTCAACTGGGAAATCCAACTAGACTATCAAATAGATCAAAACTGATAACAGAAATTGTCTGAGTCATCCAAAGACTCAGCATCTCAGATCTCAAAAAGTATTACTGGGATGAGATGTCCAATCCCATGGAGGGCTATAGGAATTGTTTTTTTCCCATCCATTCAATTAAGGAAACACCAGCAATCTTAAATTGATACAGATCAAATAGAACCATGGATGCAATTTGATTGGAAATAAATCTAGTGTATTAATAAGTAAGAAATATGTATTTGTGTTAATAATCACCAATGGTAGGTTCAACTGGGAAATCCACACTAGACTATCAAATACAGTATATTAAATTCCATGGAGGGCTATGGGGATTTTTTTCACAATGTTCCATCCATTCAATTATAGATACTAACAAAATAGAACCATGGATAAACATAGAAATCAACCTGGTCTTATCATATTTATTTTCACTAATAATCACAAAATGAATAGCCAGATCTTTATGAATGCATTTGAGGTTATAGAATCTTACTGATACTGAGTCGGGCCTATAATTTGAAGGCCAATAAGAATGTTCAAATCAATTATATATATAGGTGAACAAACAGTTACCTTTAATTGTTTAGCACTTTAAAACAAATGTCAACCCATACATTTTGTAAATAGCCACAATGAATTTAATGCCTAAACAAAATAAACATGTAACACAATTTCCTGTTGAAACTATGGCAGATTAATGGAAAATGAAAAAAAAATGGGAAAAAAACACTGACCTTGACCAAATATATAAACAACCTATGTTAAAAATAGGCACTAAATCTATACAGATGTTATTTACAAAGACACTTGGTCAGCTTTCCTCATTAAATATCAACAATGGAAATGCATTTTATCCTTAGATTAGCTATTTTTGCTACATGAAATAGTCAGATACACAGTTTACAACATTCTACTTAATCTCCAATTCCTCTATTTGATATGCTTTTAGTGCACTTTATCCTTATCCAACCCTTTCTGACCACAATGTAAAATCAATTCCAGCCATTCATTCACTTAAATAACATGTAACATGCAACCCTGTACTAATCATTCACATAGTAAGTGCTCTAATGGTAAAACGATCATCCATTACCTTTGTATTGGTCTCTAAATAAAGATTACGATAATGGTTGCACTGCAAAACTAGATACATATACTATTGTTGGGACTACTGTGTATTTATATTTACTAATGCTAATGGACTACTGTGTGTGTATATACCGGTATATAGTTTTGGGAGAACATAGAATACAAAATTTGGATAAATACAGCAATAATCTCTAATGGTTAAAACCTAATTTTGTGTTTCTTATGGGACCAAGATATATTGCAGGAACAATTTAATACAGAAAAATAATACTTGCGTCTATTGGACATAAAATGAAAGTTTAAACTGGAGGAGTAATGCAATAATGTAATGTAAGAGGAGATACAACTAAATTTACTGTATATCATTGTTGTAATTTATTTATATAGCCCCAACAATTTACGCTGTGCTTTACATTATTTAACAAACAGGAAGCAAACAGTAAATAACAAACAAGGGTTTACGGAGTACAATAGGATTAGAGGGCCCTACTCGCAAGAGTTTACAAACTAAAGGGTTAGGGTAAAATTGAGACATTAGGGATTTTAGAAACAAATTTGTGATTTATAATATGACTGATTAATTAAGATACATTGAATAAGCTTCCCTAAACAGCCAGTGGGTCATTAGAGTGGGCAGAGAGTTCCAGAGAAAAGCAGAGGCACGAGAGAAGTCTTGAAGACGAGAATGGGCAGAGCGAAGGTTGCACGAAGGAGTGCATTTTAAGACCAGAGATGAAATATAGGGAGGGGTTAATTTTTCAGGGCCTTGAATGTGAGTGTTAGTAATTTGAATTTAATTCTAGAGGAGATTGGGAGCCAGTGAAGGGATATGCATACGGGAGCAGATTGGAATTGTGAAAGGCGACTTGCTGGAATACCTGCAAGGAGTAGGTTGCAACACTCAAGGTGGGAGATGATAAGAGACTGGATAAGTGTTTTGGTTGTATCTGAACTGAGATCTGAGGGACATGGGAGGATCTTGAAGGAAATATAATGAGTTCTATCTAGTATAGGTAAATCTAAAAAAAAAACCAAAAATCTAAAAACAACTGGACTTGCTAAGTAATCAATGAAGAAGCAGCTTCTTCAGTTCAACTGACTGGTGTGGGAAGTTCTCGGCATATAAACTCTTCCACTAATCCAATCACAATGGCCCATTGTAACTCTTCAAAGAGGTGACATCTGAAAACCAGTTAGTTGAACTGAAGAAGCTGCACGGATGAGTAGTGAAACGTCTTCATTGATTACTCAGCAAGTCCAGTTGTTTTTAGATTTACCTATACTAGATATACCATGACCTGGATGAATGAAAATCTTCATAGTCATAATGAGTTCTGTTTTTGAATGATTCAGTTTCAGGTGGCGCTGTGACATCCAGGAGGAAAAAAGGCAGTCTATAACTTGGGAAAGAACAGAAAAAGAGAGGTCAGGTGTAGACAAGTGGAGTTGTCGTTTCATCAGCATGAAGGTGATACTGAAGTCCAAACGACTAGTTTTCCTAGTGAAGTAGTATAGGGTGAGAACAGCAGAGGACCTAAGACAGAGCAACAGAGAGAGGGAACATAGTAGAAGTAGAGTTAGAGAAAGCAACTTTAAAGGAACGGTACAAAAGATAAGATGTAAACTATGAAAGAGCAGTGTTATAATTGCCAGCTGACTATAGAATGTCTAGGAGGAGTTTGTGGGCTGCAGAGAGATCTAGAAGGATAAGTATGGAATAGTGACATTTAGACTTTGTCAGGAGTATGGAATAGTGACATGGTTACTTGATGAGTGCAGTTTCAGTTTCAAAGTGTGTTGGGTGGAAGCCAGATTGCAGGGGGTCGAGAAGGGAGTTGTTAGTGAGATGCTGGACCAGGCGTTTGTAAATAAGCCTTTCCAGCAATTTAGATGTGAATGGAAGAAGGGAAACTGAACCATTGTTGGCAGGAGAGCCGAGATCTTTGAGAATAGGAGTGATTAGTGCTTTTTTTAATTAAGATGGAAATGTACCAGTAGAAAGGGAAAGGTTAAATAGTTGGCTAAGTGCAGGAGATACTGTATCAGAGATTGGGTAAAGGGGATGAGAAGGTATGGAGTCAAGGGTGCAGGTTGTGGGTTTTGAGCAGGCTAGAAGTTTGCTAACTTCATCTAGTGTTGCAGGGGTGAAGGAGTGCAAAGTGAATGAGAATGGACTGCAAGATATTCTGAGATAGTTGTCAGATGATATGCCCAGATCATTGAGCAAGGTCTTGGGCAGTTACATTAATGGGGAGAGGGTGCGGAGGGGGGCATAGTAGTTAGTTAAATGTGGCAAACAGTCAAGGTGGTTTAGAACATAAAGAGGAGATTAAAGAAGAGAAGTACAGTTGCTTGGCTATTGAGAGAGCATGAACTTGAAGTGGATGAAGTCAGGATCAGTATGTCACTTTCTCCACTGTTGTTCAGCTGAGGGTTGGGATTTAGCTGGTCGACTGTGAATGGTGGTAGAAGGAGCAAGGGAGTCAAGAGCTGTTAAAACAGCATCATTGTAGAGAGAAGCTGCCATATTTGGACAGGAAAGGTTGTTATTGTGAGAGATACTCTGTGCTGCTACTATTGATAATTGTTGTGGATCAAATGTGTTAAGGTTTCTGTACGCGTGGATGGAGACCAGAGTTAACAAGTTGTTAGCGAAAGGAGTTTAGAAGTAGCTGGAGAAGCAGAGTTGTCAATGGGAATATTGAAGTCACCTAAAATAAGAGCTGGTGTGTCGCTTGAGAGAAAGTATGGAAGTCAAGCAGCAAAGTGATCCAAGAAAGTAGGAACCGGGGGACGATATATGACTGCAACATGCAGAAATATTGGAGAAAACAAGCGTATGCTGTGGACTTCAAAAGAAGTGAAGGAAAGAGAAGTTGGTGGAGTTTGAAATGTACATTTGGAGGAGAGAAGCAATCAAACTACATTGCCATGATGGTCTCCTGATCTAGGGGTATGACTGCATGAGAAGCCTCCAGGAGGCAGTGGATAGGGCAGCAGATGAAGCAGTGTCTGTAGGAAAGAGTCATGTTTTAGTGATATCCAGAAGGTTAAGAGATTTGGATATATGGAATAGAGTAGGATTGGAATAGAGTAGGATTGGCCTGCATAATAAAGGCTAAATTGTGGCCTAATAAAACCAGGATAGTCACAATTCAGTTGGCGAAAGGATACAATAGCATTTAGGGGGGTTTCAGAGCTTGGCCAGGTGAATTGGAATTGTGGGCAAAAATAATCTGCCTTTAGTCTGCAATACTGGTGGATATGCACAAGAACTCAGACAGGCAGACGGCACTTCTGGAATGTGGTTTATTAGGGTTGCTGCTGTTAGACACCTAACGCGTTTCGGGAATGTATCCCTTAGTCATAGGCTTTTTTATATTTTTTATTTATTTATTTTTCTGCAGATATGCACAAGAAAGTAATAGGTTTGAATTCTGTTACCAACATCTTACATTGATTGTGTCCCTAATGTAGCATAGTAAGTTCAGTAGACTTAACGTATGGTGATCCAAATTACAGAAAGATCCCTTCTCCGGAAAACCCCAGGTCCTGGGCATTCTGAATAACAGATCACACAACTGTGCAGGTATAATGTTTTGTAATAAGGATGCCAGGAGAATTAACAGAACAGATTGGATACCCTGTATTTCTTTTTCAGTCTTTGCTAGGACAGATAGAAAGTACTATATGCATAAACACACAGATGAACAGATTTTTTTTATTACTAGTCTTCACTTTTTCTATAACCATTTAATTAGAGAGCGGAAATCATTTTAGCTCTTTTTACTGATTGCTTAATGAATCCCTAGAAAAAATTTGTTTATTATCCCAATGTTCCTCAAATTACAGTGTTCTTTAAAAATACAATCACATTAATAACATAAAATGTTTTACTACTCAGTGGGAAGTAATGCAGCAGAAGATTCTTTCAGATCTGTCTCTATACATTAATGAGTGCAATTTAAATGGTATTGCTTGCTTTTCAGTCCCAACCTATTAATACGAAGCTTAATGTGCTCCAAAAGCTATGCTAAGTAAATTAGTAGAGTGTCGTTTTAATGTTTAGCAGTAATGACTGACTTGATAATGTATCTCTGAAACTCATAGTGTGAACACATTTTTCAAGCACAAAATCTTACACTGTCATTCTGTTAGCAAAGCATCTAAAATAAATGAAATAAATAGAGAAATGGCTCATTATTTTATAGACAAATAATTATGGCTCCCAGCGCCATATTTATTTTTGACATTGCAGATGGTGGTGGGGATGTGGGCTGCAGAAAGCTGCTAAGGATAACCATTGGGGAAATTGTTATAATAAAGCAGAATTACAGTTGCAAACATGAAAACAGAAGCTTTAAACATCGTGCTACATCTAGTGAACATTCCTATGGTTAATGGTACACAAGACACCAGTGCAGCACTGCAGGTTTTCAGCCAGAAAATCTCACATTTCCCATTACATGTATGTGAGTTGGCAGGGGAGGTTGTGGGCATGTCTCTGCTGGTCCTGGGTGCCATCAGATAAAGGAAGGCTATAGTTATAATGAACTCTCTTAAAGGGGACCTGTCCCCCAAACAAAATTATCCAAATCCTATTTTATCATGTTAGTCAAGCAAAATTAACTTTAATTACACTGTATAAATTATTTAAATATTGTTTCCATCAGTCTGGGAACTCATAATCATAGCAACCAGGAAGCAGCCATTTTGTGGATACTGTTATTAAGGCAAGCCTTGTATTATCTCAGAATCTTGTTTGTGCACCAGGGGACAGGGACCCAATGTCCATCCCCATGCACTGGTTACACAATTAAATCGTTAAAGGAAAACTATACCCCCAAAATGAATACTTAAGCAACAGATAGTTTATATCAAATTGAATGACATATTAAAGAATCTTACCAAACTGGAATATATATTTACATAAATATTGCCCTTTTACATCTCTTGCCTTGAACCACCATTTCGTGACTCTATCTGTGCTGCCTCAGAGATCACCTGACCAGAAATACTACAACACTAACTGTAACAGGAAGAAGTGAGGAAGCAAAAGGCAGAACTCTGTCTGTTAATTGGCTCATGTGACCTTACATGCGGTTTGTATGTGTGCACAGTGAATCCTACGATCTCAGGGGGCGGCCCTTATTTTTTAAAATGGAAATTTTCTATTTATGATTACCCAATGGCACATACTACTAAAAAAGTATATTATTATGATAATGGTTCATTTACATGAAGCAGAGTTTTACACATGAGCTGTTTTACTCAGTATCTTTTAATAGAGACCTACATTGTTAGGGTTGTATAGTTTTCCTTTAAGAGAGCTGGGGGAATGTAGGGAGAGCGGTGACATCTAGGAAGTGCAGAATGGAAAGTGAAAGTAATTGCTTGCCCCGCCTCTATGACTAGGCATAGAGGCGGGGTAGGCAATACTTGATTGACAGCTGATATTTTTAAATGAGTTTACAACAGCTATGAATGCTTTAATATAAAAAAGAAATTAGATTTCATATTTAATTTAAGAAGGACTTTTATTATACAGATTTTTATGTCTGGGTGACGGGTCCACTTTAACTACTCTCATTTAGTGGCAAAATATAATTGAAGGCTTTTCTGCCAAATCAATGCACCCAATATGAGGCCATCTTTTGTAAATATGCAAAACGAAATTAAAACACCAGCAAAGGGTTTCTCTATAATACAGTAACATAAATCTGGAATTCCTGGCCCACGGTGTCCAGGGTGGTAGTTCTATTGACAAATCCGATTACTGATGGCAGGAGAAATCTGATTGTTACTCTTGGGGCAAGAATATTTTTTTTATCGTGACCATATATCGAGTTGTTTGTCTGCCTTCCTCGCAGGTTACCGTCTGGAACTGAGAGGACCATACACCAGCCAGGATTCACCCTAATCCATCCAAACCCTGCCCAGATCTAACTTAGCCCTGTCACTTGTCCAGGCCCCCCAACTTAGTCCAGCCACCTGGCCAGAATCTTCTCTGTCATCCCTAGATAGCAGGCTTCCTTCCTCTGGATCCAAATAAAACAGTCCTTGTAAGGTTTAACTTGATGCACTTATATGTATTTTTCAGCCTCAGAGGTAAGAAAAATGATAATGATACATTTATAAAGTGGGTCTTGTTCAAAATGTAACATTATATAAACTTGTAATTTCCTAGGCTGGAGAAAATTCCATCATTCCCATATAACCTTGCTAGTATCATACATGCAATGCTTTCAATGTATTCTACTATTTAAACAAGTTCAAAGAACTAAACATTTGGCTCTGTATGAAGCAGCCCTCTGGCCATAAACTCCAAGGGAACCCTATAGTAAAATAACTTATTCGTGAAATAATATTGGCTGACATTCGTTTTTTTTGTACTGTTGCAAAATCAAAGATATGGCAACAACTTATTCAGTTTCATTTTTGTTGCATATTCATGATTACTTCCAAATTCTTTATTATGCCCACATATGAGGAAAGTGGTTTCATGCACAGTATGTTCAACAGTTATGGCATTCAAGTTGTTAGCCCAATAGGTCAATAGCCAAAGCTCTTGTGCATTTAAGTTTAAAGGAATTGCTCAGCATAACAATTGTGAAAATTGCAAAATAAAAATGTTTCTAATATAGTTAGTTAGGCAAAAATGTAATGTATAAATGCTGGAGTAACTGGATGGCTAACATAATAGCCAGAACACTACTTCCTGCTTTGCAGCTCTCTTGGTTTCCACCAGGCAGTAACCAATAAGTGACTTGAGGGTGGGCCACATGGGTCATAACGGTTTGCTTTTGAATGTGAGCTGCAAACTCACTGAACAGTTATGACCCATTTGGCCCCCCTAAAAGTCATTGATTAACTCAGAGTTAGAGAGATGCAAAGCAGAAAGTAGTGTTCTGGCTATTATGTTAGACTAACTATATTAGAAACCTTTTTTTATTTTGTACAGCCTATTTACACAGTTTTTAGTTTTACACTGAGCTGTTCCTTAAAGGAGTTATACTGACCACACAGGCTGATATTGTTTTTTTGTATTTGCTTGAATGACTGGTCCTGACCAAGCCAGCAGCTTATTTTCTATGTATGGAGTGAAACTAAAACAAATTTATTCGTATTCAGAATTCATGTTATGACATATACCATTAAAACTGGCTGGCCTACTATTATATACCTTATCAGTTAAAACAACAAATAGCTGTATTTCATATATTTTTTTTGTTTTAACTGATATTTGTTGTTTTAACTGATAAGGTATATAATGGTAGGCCAGGCAATTTTAAATCGTATGTGACAGCATGAATTCTGAATACTAATAAATTTGTTTTAGTTTAATTGCCATTTTTAGTGATTAAAGGTGGTTTGAATTGGATAAGGTCCCTACCCGTTGGTATTTGGAACTGTTTAGTGCCCCAATCTGATTTATTTAACTATTTTGTATGCACTGAAACCAATGGCTTCCCCAACTGATTTCAGGTCAGCAAGCAAGATATTGATCTGGCTTGCTGAATAATGTGAGGACCGAGTTCCTGCTGGGTCTAAAGGGCCAATTATAGACCTGATTTTTGCCCTGATGGAAAAAAGATTACATCAGCCTGATATGGCCTACAAGCTGGGTGCCAAAATTCAGCAGTGTATGGCCCGCTTTAGAACACTTTATTATTATACTATTAAATGATATAGAATTCATCATTGTATCAAGAATATATTTATAAATAAGGGACCCCAGAGCAAGCATTCGCTCAGCCCCACACTATAAGTGTTTTCCCGATTTTGAGCACTCTTTTCTGATAATTGCCATCTCAATGTCTGCACTTTTCTATTCTCTGGAATGAAGGGTGCATGCAGATGGCTAGCTCCCAAACACACTGCACATACCTTTCTTAATCTTCCGATGGAAATTTATGGCATCCACAGAAGCTGTAACAATGTTGGTCTTACAATGACGAAAAGCAACAATTCCTGCCACTTCATCCATAAGTTTCATAGTAACACCTAAGAAATGAAGAACAGATTATTGTATAATAGCTACAGGTAACAGCTCCCAACAGCCACTAGGGTAAATAACCATGCAATAAACACCTGACTGTAAGCACTTCCAAAAAATAGATTCACCTATCTGCGAATCATTAACTTCATAGGCTTCACATGAGAATTTACATAATTATGCACTAAAAATACTTTTCCATAAACTGTTTTATCCCTGTAAGGATATAACTTTAGCCTTTGAGTTCTCGTAAATTGTATATGATTACATGACAGAACTGATTTTACAGAACATGTTATTTTATAGAAAGATATGTACTTTTTGGATGTTTTCTTTGAATAATTAACTAAAGAGGTCACTCTGGATGCAAACAGGAAATAGTGTTCATTAAAACATTCCATACAGTGCACGCTTTTTCTCATATACTTATGTTTGTATAAACAAGATTTATTTTACATTTGGAAAGAAAAACGTGAGCCAATTGGTAAAACAGACTGAGGTTTCAACAAGCTCTCAAAGTGTGTTTCCCATGAATTAGCCCCTGAGAACAGTATGAAATATCTGGCAAGATTGCTTCTGGATTTAAACAGGAAATATTTTTAAATGCTGGCATGATATAAACATTGTTTACATGGAAGAGGCATTCCGCAAAAAGAGAAGTCACTGAAAATCTAGTCACCAGCAAGTATTACACACACACACACATATAGTATATTTATATATATATATATATATATATATATATATATATATATATATATATATATATATATATATATATATATATATATATATACCAGATGGAGGCTCGCACTCATAGGTCTTCCAAAGAAATAACTGTGTTTATTAGTCAAAAATAAGAATACATTTTTGACTAATAAACACAGTTATTTCTTTGGAAGACCTATGAGTGCGAGCCTCCTTCTGGTATATATATATAAATTTACTATATGTGTGTAATACTTGCTGGTGACTAGATTTTCAGTGACTGCTCTTTTTGCGGAATGCCTCTTCCATGTAAACAATGTCATTGTCGTGTATATAAAATATATGTAGCCCACTGGGAAAACATTTCTACACAACTGAACTGTAACTATTCATAAAAAAAGACACTTTCAGTTACAAAGTTTTTACACAGTATACATAAGCATAAGCCGTCAAGGCAGTGTCCATGTGTCAGTCCTAACTAAGTCAAAAAATAAAGTGTTATCTTTGGGGGGGAAAAGACCATACCTGCTTCTCTCTCCATAGGGGTTAATCTGCCCTTATGATTTAAGGGCCCTACCCTTTTCTCAGTTACCTGGCAAAATCCTCTGTAGCTCAGTGTTATTGGCCAAGAGGTGCAATGACCACTTCCTGCCACACTGCAATATAATGTGTGTAAGGAGTGGCCTCTTCCTCTTTGGCAGCTGGATGCTGATCCAGATGGGTGTGCACAGGGAGGCCTGGGTACAGCAAGGCCCAGTTAGCCATGTGCTCTTGAAAGAAGAAGTTGGGGACCAAGAAACCCAGTGAATGAGGTTTAGCTATAGTAGGGCAGACTTGTAATAGTCTCTCTAGGAGAGAAAGAGCAGTTGACGCTCCAACAAGGATTTGCAGCAAGGAGTAGCTTCCCAGAGGCTCTGTGTGAATGCCTCCAGTGCAGGGACCTCAGCGAAGAGGGTGTTAGGTTAGCTTCCATCTTCCTGAACAGTGCACTCAATTGGGATGGCGTACTGAATCACTGCAAATGCCTAATGAATGTCCTTCCTCATGTGAATACCTATTACCTGAAGCTCTGTGTGAGTTATATGTGCAGGGGCACATCGGGAATGACTTTGACATAGTTGGCCAGCTTAAATATATTGCAATATATGGACAAACAATCCCTGTAATAAAAGTGTAAGGCAGTGTAAGGCATATTTAGTAGCTTAAGGCACAAAATGTTTCAATGTCCTTAATATATTGATAATAGGTTGAGTGCAGAGGACCTCTTGTATTTTTGAATTTTGTGGTCACAACCTCACTGCATCCCCACTTAATGTTTTTAAAAATTAGTGGTGAGCACAACTTTCCCATTCTAGATACATTTTTACTCTGTGAGCATTTTCTCTAAACTATCTACTGAGCATTTAGGTTTAGACTGTACTGCTGACTTGCAGCTTAAATAATGTAACTCAGGTTTAATTCAGGTTTCCTGGCAGTGGAAGTACACTAGAAGATGAGACACGGTATCTCTGCTTATCGTTTTGCCAAGTTCTAAAGTAAATTAAAGGGTTCTGGTCACTGTGTAAATAACATACTTCAAGCAGACAATTTACAATTCATTGTGCATGGCAATATCTGGTTGCTAGGGTCCAAATTTCTCTAGCAACCATGCGTTAATTTAAATAAGAGACTAGAATATGAATAGGAGAGAGCCTGAATAGAAAGATGAGTAATAAAAAGTAGCAATAACAATACATTAGTAGCCTTACAGAGCATTTGTTTTTTAGATGGGGTCAGTGACCCCAATTTGAAAGCTGGAAAGAGTCAGAAAAAGAAGGCAAACAATTCAAAAACTATAAAGAGGAAAAAATGATGGCCAATTTAAAAGTTGCTTAGAATTAGCCATTCTATAACATACTAAAAGTTACTTTAAAGTAGAACCTCCCTTTTAATGGAGGTGAAGTTAACAGCAACTGCCCACTAGCAAATAAAGAAAAAGCGAATAGATGTTGGGTATTACATTACTCTCATGAAACCACTCCCCAGGTTACATGTTATCCATTGGCTAAGGGGTAGGGTGGCTTTTCTATAAACTATCATTCCATTTGCAACAGCAGCTTAGCTTTATTTAGCAGCATCACCATTATAACAGTAAACATCTCCCTCTACCTAAAAGCAATTTTACATTTTTGTAGGTGGTACGCATAAATATTTTACTTAGTGGAACGTTTTAGAGAGACAGCATGCAACATTAGAGCAGGCACATCAATTACTGAATGCTAAGTCATAAGTGTTTGCAAACATTCACTGCCTATTGTATAAACTTTTGATCTAATATGGTGATGTAAATAAAATGTTATGTGTGTGCATGGCAACATTTAAAGTGCTTACCACAGTTAGAAGTGTGTGCTGGTTTGAACACTTGCATTCATGCACAGCTACAAAGATTTGATAGAACATTGCTTGTGAGAATGTGGGAAGGGCCGCTGAATGACTTGGAAGTTTATCAATAAGCAGTTTACCAATTTTGCTTTATAAGCAGTTCTCCTTGATTATCCCATCTTGAAAAACATTTGAGAGGGGGCACAGTCTGGACTAAACAGACTCATCTTAAAACAAACCAGACAAATTTATGACTTGTACTGAAATGCCAGCAAGGATTTCTCAGTTTATATTCCTAAATTTAATTATAAACCATCTCATATTGCTTCTTTTGGCAAGTTCTTAAAAGAAACCAAACTAAAAACGAGAACGTGACGGATTGTAATATGATGTCAAGTTTGCTAGAAAACATTCCATTACAGCAGATGTAATTCATATGGTTTCAATTAGAATTTCAGAATTAGGTTTCGCTTTGTCCGGCAGTGGAAAATGTGAATATTCCGATTCCTGAAACAGAATATTTTCCACTCCAGCTGCCACTGGAATTTACCCCGTAGTTAATCTTAAGTCACTATTTGTTTAATGGGGAGCTAAAACATCTATAAAACTTTTGCACACATATATGTGCCCTGCAGAGAAGGAAGAGCGGCCATATGATAGAAACATTCAAATTCATGTTAAGAATTACTAGAGTTCAAGAAGGAAGCATTTTCCTGAAAAGGTAACATAAGGAAACAGTTATGTAACGAATGAGCATATATAGAATATCGTTTCACTGGATGTAGTGGAGACTGTGTCAATAAAGGAGTCAAACATGCAAAACATGAATAGTATAAATACAACCCTAAAATTAAGAAAGCTTTATCAGAAAGGTCTATATAAATACACCAGTAAACCCTCAATGTGATGCTGCTCTGAGTCCTCTGTCAAAAAAAATACCACATTTCTTTTCTGCTATTATTGTTTTCAGCATAAAACTCCAGGGCTAGGGCTTGAGCATGCTTAGTTTACTACTCTCTCCCCCCTCCCTGCTGCAATCGGAGCCCAGAGCTATGAGCGAGCAGGGAGAGATTCAGGCAGGAAGTGATGTCACACAAGCTAATATGGCAGCTACTATCAGGTACGGTAAAGAATTATGCAGAAAAAATATAGTGTTATAGCTTGCAATATTGTGGCTTATCTACTGGCAATAAACTGCTTTGGTAGCTTTCCTTCTCCTTTAAGGACTTAAAACAAAAACAGAATTAACCATTTAAGTAACTGAGCCAACTGGCACATTTTTGCAGTTTTCTGCTCCTGTACAGAAGGTGTTTTGCAGCCTATATTGTTACATTTATATCTATTGGCAGGGTTGGATTGGCCTACTAGAGAACCCCTGTGTGGGGCTTGGCCCTAAAATGTATGTCAGTTCCCATTAACCTTATTTATTTACACATACTTGTGAACAGCAGTACAGTGCACATGCTCAGTGTGCTCTGGGCTGCTTCTGAGAAGTGAACAATGGAGGTCACTGGCAATCATCAAAATATTTAAAGAAAATGAGGTTACATCTGTCACAGAAGCTGATTAACCAGGACTGATTATGAATGAATTCTGATGTTGAATGCATCGGTTTCAATTCTGCTTGGTAATGTGAATCTAAACTAATGACTCATTATACATGTATCTGGAATTTTATATTGTGTATATTCTGTATATATACTTTATATTGTGTCCCTAGGCTGATGGAACTGACAGCAGCCCACAGCATCCGCTGTGAATCAACAGAAAGATGGGAACTACTGGAGACATTTTAGAAGAAAAATATTTTCAGAACTAAAGCACTGCGGTGCCCGTAGGCTGGTACAGAACCCCAAAACATAGAGTGCAGCATTTTTACCCTACTTCTTTGTTAAGCTTTATGACAAGATTTCTCTATACCTATTAATATAAAAGAAACAGGTGCGCTCTCATAGTTTCCCTTCCTACATTACCAATTATTCTGTCTGACATATTATTAACTTAACTTTATTATTCTGAAATGCATTCATTTATAAGTATTTTTAAAGGGGTAGTTCACCTTTAAATTAACTTAATGTAGACTGAGAAATTATTTAGATATTTGTTCTGCAGCTTTCATTGCACAAAGACGTGAACATGAATTCTCTTGTTAAAAGTATGTATATTTTCCCATTTAATTGCAAACAGCAAAAGGCATGTCACTATAGCTCAATCTATCAGGTCTTTGTAGTGAATTCATTACTTCTGCATTCTTTCTCTTATTACCATTTCTGGTACCTTGCGCTCTATCTTATTTTCCAAAGCAAAATCTACACTTTAATAATGAATTGGGGATGAGTCTAATTTCCATTAGCAGTTTTACCGGTGCTGTAAAAATAAAGAGCTCTGCAGGGACTTATCAATTGGCATAATTCCTTCCAATTTCTATTAGGGAGTCATGTAAGATATTATGAACATGTGCTATATTTAAACCCACCAATGTATTCAGTTTTGAAAAGTTCCCTTGTTTTTTAAATTACTGTCTGGAGCTGTGTAATTAAAGCAGAGTAACTGCTTGATAATGAAGAGTTACTATAGTAACCAGCTTTATTTGCACCACAAAAGGCAATGACATGGTAGTAGGTGTTCAAGTGAAAATAAAATTATGTCATTGGATCAGTAAAGATACTACTCAATTATTTTAGCCAAGGAAAATGTCTGTATTTCATGCATATGCTTTTTTTTACCACATGCTATTAAAGGAAAACTAATCTAGTAAAACAATTTACCTTCATATTTTACATAGAAGGGTATTGAAAGCTTAAGGGATACTGTCATGGGAAACAACATTTTTTTTCAAAATGCATCAGTTGCTAGTCCTGCAGAATTCTGCACTGAAATCCATTTGTCAAAAGAGCAAACAGATTTTTTTATATTCAATTTTGAAATCTGACATGGGGCTAGACATTTTGTGAATTTCCCAGCTGCTCCTGGTCATGTGACTTGTGCTGCACTTTAGGGGAGAAATGCTTTCTGGCAGGCTGCTGTTTTTCCTTCTCAATGTAACTGAATGTGTCTTAGTGAGACATGGGTTTTTACTATTGAGTGTTGTTCTTAGATCTACCAGGCAGCTATTATCTTGTGTTAGGGAGCTGTTATCTGGTTACCTTCCCATTGTTCTTTTGTTTGGCTGCTGGGGGGGGGGGTGATATCACTCCAACTTGCAGTACAGCAGCAAAGAGTGATTGAAGTTTATCAGAGTACAAGTCACATGACTTGGGGCAGCTGGGAAATTGACAATATGTCTAGCCCCATGTCAGATTTCAAAATTGAATATAAAAAAAATCTATTTGCTCTTTTGAGAAATGAATTTCAGTGCAGAATTCTGCTGGAGCAGCATTATTAACTGATTCATTTTGAAAAAAAAATGTTTTCCCATGACAGTATCCCTTTAGTATAAATGTAAATAGATAATTGTGTCTCAAAAAACAAAACAAAAAAAAGGTTGCAATAACTTAATATTTTAAAAGGTTAATTAACCATTGTCCCAGGGGCAAGTCCTTGTGCGCTAAGGAGCACAAATATCTCCCTTTAGGATTCAATAACAGTACCTGTGAGTGGTACAATGTACTGGGTCCAAAAAAAAACTTTGTATCAAAGTCATCAGGAATTGCCACTTAAATTGTTTAATGTCAAAGTTATCCAACATTGGTTAAGGTTAATTTCAAGCTATTATGGCAGCAAATTGGTTTCACAAGCACCAATGCTGATGCAATATAAGTACTGCCAGAAATACCAGATAGGCCTGGCTTTTAGAGCAAAACTTTTTAGTCACAGTCTGCACAACCTATGAATGTTCTAACCTGGTCGGCACAGATCATATGTCAAACTAAATATATGGTTGAGGAAAAAGTTATTTGTAATGGCCCAGAAACTGCACAACTAACTTGGTTTTGGATTACAAATGAGCATTTATGTTCCAGAAACAGATCACAGATCACCCTGAACTGGAATCCAGTTTAAAGAAAATCCTGGCATATAGGTTAGGGCAGATACTTATTTGCAAAGAAAGCTGAAATTGGCAGCAGCACAGGTGACTTGCTCTTTGTTCTTGATAAACTTGAAGTGATATTAAGTGTAATAAGTAAATATTAAGGCATACCTCCATGAACATAGCCATGCAGTGTACAATCCGAAGGACCCACCAAATGAATCAGGCTGGACTGGCTGTATCCAACAGTATATACTTCTGCAGTGAAATACAAAATATTTATAAATTAGTTCATCTTATAATGAATTTCTAGTATGACAGACATCCTTATATTTGTCAATTTGTAATTACTATTCTTTTTCTCTTTCCTGTGTTTTTAACAGCCTCTGTCTCTCTTACCTGGAAACTAAAATAATAATTTGGTTGTTGTGGTTATGAACACCGACCAAAGACAAATCCAGTTCATTCCTATTATTGATGACTTATCTTCTCCTTAATCCCTTTTCCTATGTATCTGTCATAACAATCCTGTGGGACCCTAGCAACCATGTCTTTTTTTTTTATAAACACATCATTTATCTGCTGGTTTTGTCACAGAAATATTATTGTCATATTTCATTTAACTAAAATGTCAACAGCGTCACAATAGTGATTTTATATATTTTTATATATCTGAAATGTTGAATGATTTTGTTTGCTATAATCAGCTAACCTTTTTCTTCTACTCACACAGCTGGATATCGTCTCTAACTACAACATTCATTTTCAGGGGGTTATTTATTAAAGGTTGCCGAAAACTCGATCAATTTGAGTTTTTCACTCCGGCTACACTGAGTTTTTTATATTTGAGTTTTTTCATAAATTAGAAACCATTCAAGTTGTGAGTTTATACAAGGTATAAAAAACCTCACAAACTCGACCTTTGATAAATAACCCCCTAAAAGCTGGGTTATGTCAGGTGACATGAAGATAGCTAAACGAATATGTGGCAGATAATGGAAGATGTAAACATTTAAATTAAAAAATATTCAATAGTTGTTGTTATAATTTTTTTAAATAAACTACTTTAATGCCACGTCTTCATGCTCCAGAGAAACTCTGCATCGTAATATAGGGAACCTGTTCACCAAATGTGCTTGCTTATTTATTTGCTGTACCTGTTTAAGTACACCTGCAGCAAAACAGGCAACTTATGCTGGCGAGTTGATCCAGGCATGTCACTTTTTATAATTTACTTCAATTAAAATTTCTGAACCAAAACCTGTCTCTGGACAATTTGAACTGATTTACAGTTTAAATACTGTATCTTCTCTTTTAAGGTCAGCATCCTACAGATAATTACATTTATGAATAATACAATGGCAGAATACGAGTGGTAGATGAGGGTAGAAAAGTTGGGATGGAAAAGATAAAAATGAAAAATAGCACAGAGACAGTATAGAACAATATAGAACTTAAAAGAATGGAACAATGACAGCTTAAATGTAGTGCTTATAAAGGTAATGTCAACATTTTAAAAAACTCAATAATGGTTAGCACAATACAGCAGAAGGCAAAAGATTATTTATCGCAGTGGCCTTGGGAGAAGGTCAGCTAAATGTCCCATTCCAAAGGGAATTCTGTTTGAAAACTTCTGCTCATAAGCAGCAAGTGAATTTTCCACACATTGCTTCCTATTGCCAACAGCAGAAAGCAAAATGAATAGTCCTTGCTCTGCAGTTATGGTTCCAAGCTGGTATCCATTTATAAATAACAGGACATGGGCTACAGAAATGCAAAATGTGAATCAGAAAAATCAAAGTTTGGTAGTATTTCTTACCTTTGTTTTGTCTGTCTGAAGCAGTAAAAACAAACAACACAGTAAATACGTCTTTATGAAAAATACCAGTGATATTTTACTATTTTGTCCTTTAGTTTTAGGTCTTTGCTGACTGACCTATTGTTATAAAACATAGTTGTCTGTAGGAAGTGAAACATCTCATGCAAACCAAGTTGCCAATTAAAAAATAACTAGAAGTAAGTGCAGCTCTCAAACTCATCCTCCCCTATGAAAGCAGACAGAAATATGGAGCTATATGATATATGATATATTGAGGCCACAATCTGGCAGACAAGCAAGATCTGGGTTGCAAATGATCCAGCCCAAACAATGCCATCCACACTGAGCTTTGAAAAACACTGCATGCATCCAGTTAAAACGTACTAAACACAGGTATGCGATAAATATGCTTTTAAAAATCCCATTGGAATGACTAGAAAGTGAGTGAGTTTTCCTGTGGTGAGTTCTAATCTCACATTTTGATAAATATGACCCTAAGTCAAATAAAAAAATTAAATATTGAAAAAATATATATTAAATATCTTCAAGTACAAGGTATTGTTTTATTATTACAGAGAAAAGGTATACCAATTTTAAAAATCTGATTTCACTAAAAAAAAGAATTTATGGAAGAAGGCCTTCCCATAATCCGGAGCTTTCTGACGGGTTTCTGGACCCCATACCTGTACATGCATGTTGGTCAAAACAAAACTTAGTACAGTGTACAGTTTGTGTGCTAGTGAGAATACAAGTGTATTGCAAGGGGCCATCGTATCTAAGGATAACAATAAATTGTAATCTTAGATTTCTGTCAATACTGTCTATTAAAGTGGACCTGTCACCCAGACACAAAAATCTGTATAATAAAAGTCCTTTTCAAATTAATCATGAAATCCAATTTCTATTTTTTATGAAAGCGTTCATAGCTGTTGTAAACTCATTTAAAAATCTGAGCTGTCAATCAAATATTGTCTGCCACTCCTCTATGCCAATGGCAGAGAGGCGGGGCAGACAATTACTTTCACTTTCCGTTCAGCACTTCCTAGATATCACTGCTCCCCACACATTCCCCCGTTCTCTTTACCATTTAATTGTGTAGCCAGGGCATGGGGATGGACATCATTCTGGTGCACAAACAAGATTCTGAGATGATACAAGGCTTGTCTTAATAATAGTGTCCACAAAATGGCTGCTGCCTGCTTACTATAATTTTGAATTCCCAGACTGAAGGAAATTAGATTCAAATAATTTATATAGTGTACTTAAAGTTCATTTTGCTTGACTAATGTGATAAAATAGGTTTTTGAATAATTTTTTTGGGTGATGGGTCCCCTTTAAGCATTGAAAAAGAAAAATAGAGCTTTATGTGATTTCTAGGTCAATTAGTTGTTATATTTATATTTCATAGGTTGTTCTACAAAAAATCTTACTCTAGGATATAATGGCTAGCTAATGCCAGCTGCAGGCATATTTACTGAGAAGAAAGTGTGAAAAAAAACAATTATGCATGAAAAACAAAAGTGGAATAAAGCAAAGACAGCTGCCACTTAGAAAGTAGGGAAATGGAAATTAAACAAATATTTGAAAATATGAAAATAAAAGCACTTTTCATCTTTCAGATTAATATGCCCATGTGCATACTATTCAAAAATAAATATACTGTAATAAGTGAGTGCAAAACTACAGTACAGGAAGAAAAAAATACTGCAAGAAAGAAAATAACAGAAAACTGGTTAAATGAAACCCAAAACCAAATGAATTTTGATTCATCTAACACTCTCTAAGACCTCAAAAGAGCCCAGACTGTCACGCAGGTGGTTGTGAGCATTTCCTTTAATGTGTATGTGCATGCATGCGTGCACTGGCTGTTCCTTGGTTCAGAATGAAAATGTATTGTTAGCTGGAAGAATATAACTGTTCTGTGAGCAGATCGTGACTGAGACAAAGAAAGAAATAACAGGAGAATTCAGTTAGCAAAAAATTGTCATAGATTTCTCGAGGGTCCACATCTTAGAGAATGTCATTAATATCACCTTGAGGATTTTTCCAATCCCAATAAAAATTAATGAAAGCAATGGCAGTTCTTCTGTAAGCAACTTGGGAGCTTCAGTTTTTAAATACCAGGGTACCAAACTATTAAATGGGTTGTTCACCGTCCAAACTTATTTTTTCAATATAGTTGTTTTCAGATAGTTCACTTATACAACAGTTGTTTACTGTGAGAAATGTATCAACTAACATAGAAAATTGTAACAGTTCAGGTTACTGAGCTGCTACACTCAAAGACCAGAAAGCATTAAAGTTTAAACACTCATTTTTAAAAAGTATGTACCATATACAAAATCCAAACTTGAAGTCTATGTTTTTCTATCCCTGAGCAGAGGATGAACCTGCAAAGCGCCATACATGCTTGGACAGGACATATTATTAATGGTTTTAATTTGAGTACAGGTAGCCAATTGATGATATACCCTGAGCTTTTGATATACCCTGAGTTTTTGTGAGTGTCTTTACATTTCATAGAGTGGAGCTCCTTTAGAAACATGTTTTTGGCTACACACAGGAGACTTTGTCAAATACAACACCAAGTAAAACACGTGTAACTATAGGAACTCCTAAACAGGAAGTTCTGCTAAACCTTCTTTAAGTTCCTGTACAGTTTGATGTTATGTCTACTCTCTTCCAATATGGTTCCATAGATTCTGTATACTGTATACATTTATTCTATTTTCTGGCTTCAATTTTCTTTAACAGCAAGGTTGGTTATCCGTATAAGTAAAAAAAAAGCATAATCAATCAGCCTAAATTGAAACCAAGGAAACTGGACCGTGAATCAACATTAGAGCAAATAAATTTAAGCTGCAGAGCAAATGAGTTTGTAATACAGACTGCCTTGCACAATAATTCAGATATGGATTTGCTGGCATTGCTATTTATGAACGCACCACATTTAAACTCTTTTCAGTTACAGATATGCAGATATATTGGTTGCCTTACTTGGGGCTACAATATTAGGTGCACCACAACCTTGATGAGCAAATTTAGCATTGGCCCTGGTTAACAATGGAAGATATTTCTGCCAAGCTTTCATTTATAGCAGCTGCCACTTGTTACCTACTGTAAGTGCAAATATGTAGATAAAGGATCTCTACATCTTATATATTTAAGGCTTATTTAGTATTTGTATATACTGGATAAGGAAACAAGAGGGGCACTACTGTGTTTGCACGACTTGAGGGAAAATAC
The DNA here is from genome assembly GCA_038501925.1 of Xenopus petersii. Taxonomy (NCBI): domain Eukaryota; kingdom Metazoa; phylum Chordata; class Amphibia; order Anura; family Pipidae; genus Xenopus; species Xenopus petersii. The sequence continues at coordinate 36,002,220 of CM076684.1, read as the reverse complement.
AGGGAAATTAAATTATATTTTTTACTTTCTTTAGAAAGTAATAAAGCACTAGGTTTGGACTCTTACTAGGGATTTATTGAAGGCTGGACTGTTATCATCAACAAACCTTAACTCCGCCTCCTCCAACCACACACGCAAAAACACAGTCTCACCTAAGGGCGACGCCAGACAAGTAACTATTCTACAAACATTTACTTTAAAAGAAGTGAAAAGACCAAAAACTGACAGATGAAGCTTTCCACAACCTATTTCTCGCAACATAAAAATGTGAAGACATGGAAGCTTGATGTGTAAATGCTGACTAGATCTTTTAAGTTCGTGCTGCTATTAGTAAATGTAAAAGACGGTGAAGATGCCTTAACGGAACATAATCTGTCTGGGAGCAGAGCAAAGAAACTCATTTGGCCCTTATGAAATGTTGCTAGGCAACAAACATATAACTGCCTACAGCCATGTTATACTCTCAAAGTTTAAAGCTAACTAAAATTAACAAGTAGGACAAGGATTGTTTGAAAAATAGTGTTATCTTATTAAAGCTGATCCTTCTACTCGGAAGCTATTTGGTCCTTTCTCGCCCACTTAGGCACTTTTTTTTTTAATTTGTGCCAGATGCAGCCCTGTACAAGTCTATGTTTTATAACCATTTGCTGATTCTCAGTAACTGGATGATGCAGTTCCGTGCCAACCGTAAAGACTGTCTTAAAAATAACTATATAGATTTACATCAATGTTACCTGCAACATAAAAAGTAGGTGTGATTGAGGAGCTTGCTTGTACAGTTAACAAGCTGTGCAAAGAAAGCAAACTGAAATAAATAATATTAATAGTGAGAAGCTTTCTAAAGTAGTTGGCTGAAGTATTTAAGAACTTGCTTATGTGCTTTATTAGTTGTCTGAACTGAAAACCGTTAAATATGGAAGAACAGCTTGTAAATAAAACACAAGCTTAAAATACACAGGATGTATGTTCCAACCTTGTGACAAGCTCTCTTCTCTTCAAAACTACTTCCAGTCTCAGTGGATGTCATTTACCATATACCTACCTTGCAATAAGCTGTTCATTAAGATGTGATTGTATACATAAATCCTCCAATGCCTAGTACCTATATACCTTTATGGAGTATATATATAAAATTAGATTATCATACCTTGGTTAACAACGGGTACAATAAATTCACCATTCCTTTGTTTGGTTTCCATGCGTTCTAGTTTTTGATCTTCATAGCGTTTCCTTCCTTCCTGTTCTAGTTCTTTTCTTTCATACTACAGACAAATACAAAAAAGAAGAAACAATTTATTGGGAAGAAACTATTTATTTTATTTCCTACTAGATGATCAGGTATACATTCCTGTGTCCAGTGCACGTCAGATCAGGCTAATACTATTCTAAAGTCATTTATGCTCATAATATAGTGAATAAAGTACCCCCTCTTGTAAAATATAAGGATATTATAATTTACCAAAGAGTTTCATGACCATGGAACTCCGAGGTAACTTCTAATATCCTCATATTTTGCTTTGCAAAGAAATGCTATTGAAATAATTTTCTACAGTGGTCTGTGGAGGCTGGATGCTAACTTTATCATATTAGTATAGCAGAAAGTAGAATGTGGAAACTGAGACACATCATGGGATTTAAAGATGGTGATAATTGCAACTAACATTATAGACTTCACAGTTCTATAAAAATCCATAGTGTTTACAACAGTGTCACATTCCAGTCTAATTTCTCACCAAATATATATACATATATTTTCTTTCTGCTGCTCAGTAACCATGTGAATGTGAGGGAAGTTGGGTGGGTGGGTGAGTGCGTTGGTGAAAACGAGAATTATTCAGTAATACTAAAATCATTTTCTTATCCAATTCTTAGAATTCCATGTATGGAACTCAATGCATGAAAACACCCAAAATATTTCAGGGTGCCAGATTTACAACAGGCTGTTAGATTATGATTACAGATTTTTGCCAGGCATTACCATGCTCTATTACCATGTTCCAAATTACTGACCCCTGTTTGTCCTATTAATGTATTGTTCAACTGTACAGTGCTGCTGGACTAAAGCCTCACTTTTACCATAGCTTATATGTCTTTACTGTATTTGCTCACTTTGGGAGTTATTTGTCAAAATCCAAGAATATCGCATTATTTTCTGAAAGCTACTCCGACCAAATGCACACAGGTTTTTTCACCTTATTTATAAATATCCTGAAAATGCCTTGTTCGGGAAAAAAACTCGTGAAAATAATCTAAATGCGGCGACTTTTTCAGATTCGCCCACGAAAACTGCGACTTTTGTATTTGATGCCAAAAAACACGAAATCTCTTGCAAAAAATCGGATTACTGCACGAAGCCCAGTGCAGATCAGGATATCTTTGGGAAGTCTTCCATTGACTTCAAGAACTTATTATTCGGACTTCTAATACCCTCTGTGTTTAATAAATTCAAAAAAATTCGATGATTTCTTTCCACTAAAAATTCAGATATATTACAGTTAAAAAAAACTTGAATTTTTCAAGTTTTTGCCATTCGGACTAACCCCCTAAGCCTGTTGGTTATTTGTATTTGCAGCAGAGACAACTGGCACTCCTTGTACTAGCTACATATTGGTGTACTTTTAGCTGCGGTTCAATGTTATTATGGAAGGCGACATCTCTAGCTTATGGGAATTATGTCATGTAAACATTTTCCCTTATAATTCTAGTTCTAGTGATTTTAGCCCTGCCTTGAATCCTGAACATTGTACAAAACCATAAGCTTTATTAGCAGTAAAATAGTACATCTGCAGATGACAACACCAACACCTTAACACAAATCCATGGCATACCATTTATACCTGTGTATAGCTACTCATATGGTATACATTTGTTTAGCCCACACGTTGATTAGACAGATACTGTAGAGGGCTGGCTAGTTTATGGCTACCTTTACATTGGGTTGATGGGTTTAACCCTTAAATGAGGCTGCTATAAGCTGCCAATAGCAAGTCTTACAAGAAAAAAATAGAAAATAATTCTTCTGTTATAAAAAAAAAACAGTTTTAACCTATTAGTTATGAATAAAATGATTAATTGCATATTTTCTCTGTTCACAGAGTAACAGGACTGCAGACACATTGGCCTCCAGAATAATATGATAAAGAAGATGCATTTGTACACACATCTGAGTCAGACAACACTTCATAATACATGCAGCTATACACAGTGGCACCAGTGTTTCTATATTTAGAAACCAGATACCTATGAACGTCTCAACAAATCTCTAACATGTGCCACAATTGAAAAACTTGAAAACTGAAAATGCTCATTAAGCGAACCAAACCTGAACCTAAGTACAATCATCTAAACAGAACAAAAAGTCATCTTCAGCTATTCAGTCCCATAAAATGGCATAACATTAGGGGGCCGATTCACAAAGGGTCGAATATCGAGGGTTATTTAACCCTCGATATTCGACTGGGAATTAAAATCCTTCGACTTCGAATATCGAAGTCGAAGGATTTTAGCGCAAATAGTGCGATCGAACGATCGAAGGATTATTCCTTCGATCGAACTATAAAATCCTTCGAATCGAACGATTCTCGAACGATTCGAAGGATTTTAATCCAACGATCGAAGGAATATCAAAAAAACTTAGGAAAGCTTATGGGGACCTTCCCCATAGGCTAACATTGAGTTCGGTAGCTTTTAGATGGCGAACATAGGGGGTCGAAGTTTTTTCTTAAAGAGACAGTACTTCGACTATCGAATGGTCGAACGGTTTTTAGTTTGAATAGTTCGACTCGAAGTCGTAGTCGAAGGTCGTAGTAGCCCATTCGATGGTCGAAGTAGCCCAAAAAACACTTCGAAATTCGAAGTTTTTTTACTTCGAATCCTTCACTCGAAGTTAGTGAATCGGCCCCTAAGGGTTCTCAATAGGTTCAGGTCAGCATTCCTAATTTAAAATGATGCTGAGACTCTTCTAAATAAGATAAGATATTTCAAACCGACAGTTCAGCACTGAAAAAAGGGTTCCCCTGCTGGTTAAGGTGGATATTTATTATCCTGTTCAAAGAACAAGGAAAGGGTAATACACTGGGGGCACCAATATGTTACAATTGCTAACTTTTTCCCAGGCAAACGCTCCAAAAACTGAACTGCAATTGAAGTATTTATAACAATACTAATAAGGTGGTACCTTGACATGGCATGGTAGCTTGGTAATTTTATGATCATCGCCTTTTTTGCTATAAAGCTCATTGTTTTGAAATGTATGTTCAACATATTTATACCTATTCTATATTACTAATAAAACAGGGGGAAACGGAAGTTGCTTTTGTATGTTTATAGAAAAGAACCTCACCAAACTGGTATATATATATTTAAGTAAATCTTGTCCTTCTACATCTCTTGCCTTGAGCCACCATTTTGTGCTGGTCTGTGTGCTGCCTCAGAGTAAGGTTGCCACCTGGCCGGTAAAAATGATGGTTGATCCCAATGTTATTAATAGGGAAAAAAGATAAATATATAGGCTGGTATATTTTTTTCCAAAAAAGGTGACAGCCCTACCTCAAAGATCACCTGACCAGAAATATTACAACTCTAACTGTAACAGGAAGAAGTGTTGAAGCAAAAGACAGAACGACGTCTGTTAATTGGATCATGTGATCTAACAAGTATGGTTTGTGGTATGTTTGGGGCGGCCCTTGTTTTTTTAAAATGGCAATTTTCCATTTATGATTACCCAATGACATATACTACTAGAAAAGTATATTATTATGAAAATGGTTTATTTACATGAAGCAGGGTTTTACATATGAACTGTTTTATGCAATATCTTTTTATACAGACCTACATTGTTTGGGGTTTAGTTTTCCTTTAAAATCAATTTATATTTAATCATTCCTTATCTGTAAATCTGAGACACAGGCTGTAGCTTGGGAAAGGAGGGGCTTCTATATACAGAGCTCATTATCTCTATTTATTCAAATTGCTCCGATTATGGGGGAATGGGGGGTAAAAACAAAACTATATAACGTTAAATGGGTAGGTATATGTCCCCTTATATATAATGTGAATAACAGTACCACTTGGAATTCTGGGAATTGTAGGCCAGCCAATAGAGTTATTATACTGTCCAAGATGATTGAGGACAATTAAAGCCAAATGTTATACAGAACAGGCAGACCACTAAACAGTATATAGCATTCTTCAGGGGAGAAATAAAAATGAGGGAGAGGGAAGACGGCAGTAGCAGCATCTTCCAAACAATGCAATATATTTTTACTACTTTCTGGCGGGACTCCTAGAATAATATATTGCAAACAATGGTGGAGCTTGGAATAGTTTAACATTTTTCTTGCATAAAAAACGTGTTGGAATATTTTCCATAGCATTCAAAGCCAATGACACAAAACATTTGTTTCCCAACCAAGCCAATCATAATGTATATTATCGGCTTTTCCATTGTTCGGATTTCCCCAGTGGGTGCAGGTAGGAATGTTAATAGACCAAACCCTTCTCATTTTTGGGCCAGAATAAGATGATGAGGTTTGGGGTGGGTGTGGAATTTTACCACCTGTGCATTATTACAGACTGCCTGAGAGCAGAACATCTGTCCTACGTGGGTCATACCCCTTAAGGGGTGGTTGCCAATGATAATAAGGGCTAGAAAAGGAGTACATTTATGTTCTATCCTATTAAAACCAAAAAGAGGTACACTTACCTGAATTGGAGGAACCTCAGTTACTTTGTCCACATTTGTTAGAGACAGCGGAACATACCATAAAGTGGCCCTGTTAGTAACCCTTTTAGCACCTACAAAAAGAAAAGTTTTTATTTGACATTGCAATACAATTTAGTTACATTACACAGCCCAATCATATTTAACCTTATATACAAATCCTCCAATCATGACGGAGACATAACAATATATACTATGATATTAAATAGAACAAAAAAAAAAAAAAGCCTTTTAACCAAGTTAAAAGAACTTTGGCTTTAGCATGGCAAAAACATACACAACCCAAAAAAAAAACAGATTTCTTTCCCCAGCTGGAGCTGCTTATAATATAAAATAGATGTAGTGTAACATAGCATTTGAAAATGGTCAAAGAGAAGCTTGTTAAATATTTTGCAAGAAGAAAAAGCTATGCTGTCAGGATTTCCATGCATTTAATTAAGCTTTAACGTTTCCTTACAGAAGCATAATTACTAATAGAAAAATTGAGATCATAGAACAGCAGGATCCAGACCCAGGGAATGTAAAACAGATAGTGATGTATAACACTGCCTCCTATGATTCTAAGCAGTTATCAATCCAAAAAAATCGCTGTAAGTTAAGCCATACTTCTATAAATTGCCAGCACAATAACATATGAATATTTACAAAGCTGAAAGCTATTTTGCTCGGGACTTTTATTTCATAGCTTCCATCATGGGGTTTCATAAATAGCCCTGGCTCTTCATTTCCCCAGGTTGCTGGAACCTTGGAGTTTCCTAAATAATGACACCAGAGTGTTTGCTTTACTTTGTCACTTATCTTTAATTTGGGTCTGATATAGATTTCGAAGACACGCCATTCTTCTGGGCTACATCTCCTCATTATTTACTGGATTACAATTTGCATCTCTAAAGCATCATTTAGAAGACTTGTATTTGTTATTATTGACGTAAGATGATATTGATATGTGATTGCTCTGACCAGCAATATCTTTCAGCAGTGATATGTCATTCAATTGGTATATTTTCCTTTTGCTACATGAGCTGCTACCAACACACAAAATATTAATGAATAAAATTGCTACTTTTTCTTAAATATGTGACTGATTGCGTCAGTTATGCCAAATATTAAAGGGGTTGTTCACCTTTGTGTTGACTTTTAGTATGATGTAGAGAGCGTGATATACGGAGACAATTCGCAATTGATTTTCATTTTTTATTATTTGTGGCTTTTGTTATTTGGCTTTTTATGCTGCAACTCTCCAATTTGAGGTTTGGTTGCTAGGGTCCCAGTTACCATAGAAACCATGCATTGATTTGAGTAAGAGACTGGAATATGAATAGAAGAGGGTCTGCATAAAAAATAGCAATGAAAAGTAGCAGTAACAATAAATGTGTAGCCTTACGGAGCATTTGTTTTTAGATGGGGTCAGTGACCCCCATTTGAAACCTGGAAAGAGTCAGACGAAGAAGGCAAATAATTAAAAAAAAACTATAAAAATGTAATAATGAAGACCAATTGAAAAGTTGCTTAGAACTACCCATTCTATAACATACTAAACATTAACATAAAGGTGAACCACCCCTTTAAATCAGAAAAAGCCACAATCGCTCATACTGAATAGATCAAAGTTAAACAATCAACTTAGAAAGCGCCTCTAGTAAAGAAGACTCCATTAATATTGATATTGATCAAACCAACTAAAAGACAAATACATGAAATTGTCTATTGCCTTGTACAGAATTTGATATCTCAGACCACTCATTGTTTTGGGATCTGAAACCTGCAGGATTCCCTTCCATTTTCTTAAACGGTCCCTATAGAAATGAAAAAATAACAGCCTTCCTAACTAATATGCTTCTTCCCTGTTACAAATATTGGTCTATAAAGTAACATTTTTACAGCTTGGTAGCAAAGAGTAGAATGAAATACTTTCAAATATCACAGCTGATAAACTGTATGGTTACACTGCAACCCTCTCTCTGCTGGACCCTTGTGATGGTGTTGGAGAAAGGGTTGTGTAAACTGAATTATAACTTTATAAATACCTTGAGAAATTTTCAAGCACCCGTGACTCTTTACCATCAATAGGATTTATTAACAGTAGCACAGATATTCCCTTATCCCTCGAGTACAACAAATGTTAAGGCAATAAACATTTCGTGGCATAATAACAGTGATCAAGCACCACTACCTGTAAGAAAGATATCTTGTTAAGTGTTATTCTCACCAGTAGAGAGACATCTGAGTGAAATGAATCCCTCAAGAGAATATAACCTGAGTGCCTATCTAGTTGAGAGTCTCAACACTTAGGCAAGGTGTTGCCTGGGAGAGCTACCTCCACCCTTTTTCTCCTTTGTGGAGCAGATGCTGTTTTTGCAGGCTGGTCTATCTAACTCATATGTGAATGCTAAGACAGAATCTACTATTGATTGCCCTATATGTCATTCATGGGGTCCATGCTCCCTAACTTTTCTAAGATTACCTTAGTGATCAACTTGGATTCATGTACTGAGGCCTACCTCCAGCTAAGGATCTCTGGCAGATCTACCTCTTGCCAGGTTTAAGTGCAATGTGTTCTCACCCAGTAAAGGTGGCCATACATGATAAGATCCTCTTGTTTGGTAAGGTCGCCAAACATGTGGATTTTAACCCAATTTGCTAACCAGGGCAGGGCTAAGGCAGGGTGATATATTATTATTATTAACATTTATTTATATAGCACCAGCATATTTTGCAGCGCTGTAGGGCTAAATGATCAATGGGCCAAGGACTGCATCAAGTAGCAGATGCGGTCCTTGATAGCCAAGAAAAATCAAACCTGCCCCATTGACATCTGGCTGATTTTTGGCCTATTGATTGGGGAGACCAGTTGGAACGCCCCATACACGGGCAGATAAGGACCTAAAGGTCTAAAGGACCAATATCGGCAGCTTTAATCTGCCTGTGTAAGGCCACCCTAAGGGAGAAAGTATAGTCACTAGATCCCTGGGACAGTTGGAAAATGGCACCACAGGGCATATGTGACAGAACCAGGATTTCTTCAGTCGGTAGGGGAATTAACTCCTTGGGTTCCCTTAACTAATAAGAAGGGTCAATTATTTAGCATGAGCTCTTTATTGCAGCCTCTAGGTACCAATCTACATAATTTTCTCCTAAATTGTATTGAGGCAAATGCTCTACAATAAATTGTGTGTTTATTCTACCCCATTAGCATGTGCTAAATGGGTCCATGTTTGTTGCAGCTCACTTACAGGGAAGTGTTTATTTTTAAGCCACAATAATGTTGAGATTGGGGGAACTACAATCTCATTGGAAGCAATTTTATTAGGCTAATGCTATTTAATAGAAATGGAAACACTATCCGCATGAACAAGTGAAAAAACAAATCTACAAACTGAATTGCATAACTGAAAAAATGTTAGTAATTTATTAGTAGGTCCAATAAAGCTATTTACTCCTATCATTCTGTCACATGGAGAATTGTTTCATTTAAATGCAATTTACAATATGGAAAAAACGACACGCAAATAATATAGGGAAATTTGATTTAAAGTGAATCTGACAACATGCATTTGGGAATAAGAATTACTGTTGGTCCTAAATAAAACTATCCTGACAGACTGGTTGCTATAGCAACTGCATGTCCCCTTCCTTGGGCCTAAGTTAAACATCCACTACCAAACATCCCCCCATACATTCATTACTGTTTATTCTATTCCATGCTCTTTTACAGCTATTAGGCACAGAAATACAAGTACTGTATGCTCTTTAAAACAAAGAACTAAATAAACTATATTGTAATGGTATATGGGATGTTTTATTGGCTGGATGATGTCACACTTGCAAGCGACAAAGTGCCTGGAAACACCTTTCCATTAAATTACTTTGTAATCTATGTTTCCCTGTGGTTTTCTCATTCATTTGAATCTGGCCCAATGTGTGTAACACATATTTTCGTTTTTCTAAACTAAACCCATTCCAAAAGGAAGCTTGAAACAAAAAATACCCAAAAACTACCACTGCTATAGGACAACTAAGACTATGAAAACATTTTAGATGTACATGTATGGGACCTATTACCTAGAATGCTCTGGACCTGGGGGGTTCCAGATAATTAATCTTTCCATAATTTGGATATACCTTGGATATACAGGTATAGGATCACTCATCCAGAAACCTGATATCCAGAAAGCTGGAATGGTTGTCTCCCATTGACTCCATTTTATCCAAATAATCCAAATTTTTAAAAATGATTTCCTTTTTCTCTGTAATAATTAAACAGTAGCTTGTACTTGATCCCAACTAAGATATAATTAATCCTTATTGGAAGCAAAACCAGCCTATTGGGTTTACCCAAATTACGGAAAGATCCGTTATCCGGGAAAACCCCAGGTCCCGAGCATTCTGGATAACAGGTCCCATACCTGTACCTTAAGTCTACTAGAAAATCATACAAACAAATGTAAATGAACCCAATAGGCTGGTTCTGCTTCCAATAAGGATTAATTATATCTTAGTTTATATCAAGTACTAGGAACTGTTTTATCATTAGAGAAAAAGGAAATACTTTTTAAAAATGTGTATTATTTGGATAAAATGGAGTCTATGGGAGATGACCATTCCGTAATTCAGAGCTTTCTGAATAATGTGTTTTTTTTTCTTTAGATAACGTAACCCATACCTGTATTTCGTCTCACTGGCTCAAAGGCCCTTTGACAGAATTTACCCTAACGTTTCTCAAGCCTCTCCTCCTACGCTTCTTGGATGAAGTGTGTATGCTGTATGTCACCCAGGGGAGCAAGTGCCTGATAAGGAGAGATCATTTTAGAAAGGGGTGGTTGTGATTTAAAGGAAAAGGAAAGTCTAAACCAATGGGGGGGTGCCAAATGTTTGCCCCCGTCCCATGGCCCAACTCATGTGCAGCTTTTGAAATTCGGCTTTTCACTCTACAGCACATGTGCACCCAGAAAGAGAGAAGAAGAACGTAGAGGACCACTGTGTGGTGGTCACACAGAAGTACCCCACCTGCCTGGGGTACCAGGTAAGTGATTACAATTACTGAGGGGTGCCTAACATTTGCCACCCCCCATAGAGTCCTGCGCGGAACCAATTGATAAGACCCAGACCCGACCCAAACCCGCAGACCTTTTTTTTAGGGTAACCCGCGGGTACCTGACCCGCTGCAGGACTCCCAGAGATTTAGACTTTTCCTTCAACAAAAATAATGCTGCTGGCTATGGAGAAAGGCACATCATACCCATGCCCTAAAACCATACAGTGTAAATTTAGTAAAATGTTGAGTTGCCCTTGAGAATTAGAAATACATAACATTAATAACACCTGCAGTGGTGTTCCTGATCAGATCTGCTGATCCTAATTACAAAGATATCCTGTTATGTTTTTCTGGCAGGAGATGACAAAACACAAAGGAGACGAGTATGTATTATGACAAAGGCAAGACAGAAATCTAAAAAACAAAAGAGTCAAAAACAAATAAAGACATAGCACAGCAAAAAGAAAAGGTTCTGCTTTCTTCTGCAACGAACATGTCACACATGGCTTGTTTGATTCCTTCCGGGAGACCAGTTATTTATACATTTGCAGTTCACACAAGGATAGCACAATGTTGCCATATTGACTATGCTTTTTTTCCCCCCATCATAAGGATTTTTGCCTTATTCTGATATTATCATGGGGCAAACGTCTCCAGTACACTAGTCCATTCTTGGACAAATGCAGAAGGTAGCTGGTTGCCATAAGATTCTGTTCTAAAAACATACTTGTATATGCCCTAGTTGTAGCTACTTAGATTGGTGATTGGCACTTGGCAGACCTAGATAAAACAAAAACATGGATATGGTATAAAAGGTAGTTCCTCCTTATATTAACTTTTAGTTCAATTGGCCATCATTTTTTATTTATAATCACAGCCTATCACCTCTTTCCAGCTTTCAAATAAGGGTCACTGACCCAGCAGCCATATCAGCAGTCATATTGTTACTTTTTTCTTTATCGTTCTGTTCAAACCCTCTCCTATTCATATTTCAGTCTTATTCAACGAGTGCCTGGTTGCTAAGGTAACTTGAACCCTAGCAACAAGATAGATGCTGAAATTCCAAACTGAAGAGCTACTGAACAAAAATGCTACATATTCATAATTAAAAAAAAAGACATCAAAAAAAATAAATAGCAGTTTGACTCTGTTTCAAAATATCACTGTCTGCATCATACTAGAGGTTCATTTAAAGGTGAACTATCCCTTTAAATCAGATCAGTGGCGTAACTGGATGGGAATAAGCAATTCAGGGGTGTGATTTATACTGTTCAATGTTTTACAGTCAGTAATATTAGAAAGCATGACGTCTAATGACTTCTAACTTGCCAGAATACCAAAGAATCTCCCAGTGGGCCTCAGCTAAGAACACAGTCCTTTCTATTTTACCATATCCTTATTATTTTATACATGACACCTTTTTAGTACTTTCTACAAATTTTGCTAATTTGTCAGGTTCTCTGGTCGACACTGTTTTCCTTTAAGGAAATGGGCCCTTATTTATTCAATCAATATTGATTACAGATCAGTATTGATTATAGATTTATTTACCAGGATAAATCCCAAATCGTTATGATTAATTGGAATGGATCAGTCCATAAACATTATTGATAAATATGTCCAAATGTGCTTTACCAAAGGCTGTAATAAGAATGAACTAATCCGTCCACTCTAACCAATAATGACCAGAACCCAACTTAATGCTGATCAGAGGACTGAGCAAAAATTGTCTAACTAGTTTCCAAGGTGAGACTGTATACCTTTTTTTTTTTTAATATCTTTATATTTTCCCCATGGTTTTGCCAATTTGTCCTTTCTTCTGTAGATTTTCTTCATACAATGAGAAACAAGTGGTAGCCATTATCTCTTGTCACGGCGATACAAAAAAATAACGGTGTAAAAATTATGACAGCCACGAACACAATTAACCCCATTTGCTTTCAAAAGAAAAAATACAGTGTATACACTCTGTGTGAAATAAAGTTGATGTGTTGATAAAATAATGTGGTGCAATTGTATTCATTTACATGTTCAGATCACTCATCCCAGAGGTTTGTTGCTAGGGAAACGGGACTTTCAATTAGTGGAACAGCTGCAAGGGGTGTGGGGTGCTATAATAAAGCTGTTAGGAATGTAAAGAAGCAGCCATACCTAAAAATAGCCTAGTCTTTTATTAAGCTGCACACATGCACCATAATGATTCTAATAGAAAAAAAAATCCAAAAATGTACGTATTGCTCTGGAGTTGCTTGATAGAAGCAAAGGCATCATCCTGGTACCCACCTAATTCAACTTGGGGGGGTGTGTGGGTAAAAGGGGCTTCCAGGGGGCAGAGCTAGGAAATATTTACCCATAACCCATTACAATAAGCTAATAAAAGTATTAATAGAGGGGTGTCATTTATTTTATGCCAGACTAATGCAAAGCAGTAGTAGGAAAATTTGACCTACAGCATGGCTGTGGCGAGCCGGATCAAGCAGGGAATGTTCAAAATTGTAGTTCAGCAATCGCTAGTGCTTAGAAGGCTGCCTAAACTTTAAACAGCAGTTGATATATTCAAAACCTGTTTTTTTCCTGGAGGCATAATATAAACTATACTAAACACTAAACTTCTTTTGGGCTCACGTTGAACATATTGATATGTTGTCCTATAAGATACCCCCTGCGACTACAGTCACTTACCTGATACCCCGGGCTACTTTTCCTGAATCATGAAGGATTTGATTGAATCCGGAACTGAATCCAACCCCAGAAAGAAGGGGCACTATGCGTATGAAAAAACTCTGATTTCCTTGATCGTGCAAACTAAAGTCACCGGTTTTTAAAGGGGTTGTTCACCTTTACATTTACTTTTAGTATGATGTAGTGAGTGATGTTCTGAAACAATCTGCCATTGGTTTTCATTTTTTATTATTTGTGGTTTTTGAGTTATTTGGCTTTTTATTCAGCAGCTCTCTAGTTTGCAATTTCAGCAATGGGGTTGCTAGAGTCCAAATTCCCCTAGCAACCATGCATTAATTTGAATAAGAAACTGGAATATGAATAGGAGAAGATGGCAAATATTTAAAAAACTATAAAAAAAACAGAAGAAATGAAGGACAACTGAAAACTTGCTTAGAATGAGCCACTCTATAACACACTAAAAGTTAACTTGAAGGTAAACTACCCCTTTAAGGATTTGCATTTGGTTTTGCCAGGTTCTTAGATTCAGCCAAATCCAAATCCTGCTGAAATAGGCTTGGATTTGGCTGAATCCTGAACCCAATCCATGATTCCTGCATATCTAGATTTAATGAATAGCTAAATACAACTATAGCAACACAATTAAGTCATTTTATATAAACTTTTATTTTTGCTTTTAAAAATAGTATTGCTCATATGATTAGTCAACATTTCCTGCTGTTCCTCATCTGATCTTTTAAAGACAAATATCTTCTTCTTCGAATGGAGCAGCGGACCAATCAAGGAGTTCTGCTTCATGGTCTGATTCTGCTTCATGGACTGACAGCTCCCCACTCCCCTCCTCTGTATCACAGTGATTTGCTTGGGGTGTTGGGCAGACACTGTTTTGTTGAAGGGGCTGATCAATCTGTAGACTCCCTACACGCAGTGGTTTCAGAAAATTTATATCGTTAAGGTGACACTCCAGAAGGACATATGCAGCAGCAACATTGTCCTTCCGTCCCAAGATTATAAAATTAACCTGATGCCCTTCTGAGAACAGATATAATTCATCTTCAGCATGGATTCTCACAACACCAGTTTTTTGTGCAATTACTCCAATGAAGTTTTTGCTTTTTGAAAAAGCTTTGTCTACCAATGTTTTCTGAACTTGAAGCACTTTCTCTTTGTATTCCATGTAGGCTTTAGCTTTACTCACTGCCTCTCTGCTGTTTGCATATATATGGAAAGTGTGGTTCTCTGGATCAAGGTCTATTGATATTACTCCTGGAATCTTTTTGGCTTCCTCTATGTTGGCACCCTTCTTCCCGATGGCAAGTCCTATTAGATGTTGTTTTACCTTGACCTGCTCATGGAATCTAGCTGAGAACTTCTCTAGTTTTTTACTGGCATTTTGCTTGCCCACTTTAAGATACTGCTTGATCCTAAAACTGTGGAAAAGGTTGTCTTTTAGCATGTTTACCCATTTCATGGTAAATTCGTTGGAAGACAGAATGATAATCTGGCTGCTCACCCAGTCGTATCTTATTGAAAATGCCCCAACTGCCTTTCTAAAGTCTTGAAGTAGGACTTCCTCAGCACACACTTTCTGTAAATCTACAGGCACGTCTAATGTGACTTTATGGAAGGAGTTTTTTTCTGCCGGTTTGTTTGGATTGACCCGACTCAGTTGTTTGATTGTAATGTTCTTGGCGTAATGATTGTCATAATCTGTAAATGCCACAACAGCATTCTCCTTCTTTCTCTCTAAAACTTTAGCAAGCCAGCAGCTCCGTGGCTCTTTTTTATTTATTCTGGTATACACCTCTATCACACCACCTACATCGATTTCCCTGCAGTAAGTAGAAGAAGGTGGAAATCTTACATCTTGGAATGGTATCCGCTTCTCTGCTTGCCAGCTATTTTCAACAGCAATGGTGATGGCATCCTTGTGTATGTCTCTTACAAATGCCTTATAGTAAGCTCCATTGGTGCCCCTCACCTCTTCTTCAAGCTCATCCATGTTGATCTGTGGCATTCCTTTGATCATGGGTAGTATATATGGCACTTCTTTCCCTGCCATGGATCTTCCCATAGTACCCAGCATGATGGGCACAAGCGATTGCTCCTTCTACTCCTCTCAGCAAACAAACATATAAACTGCTGCCTCTTCTAGTGATGAATCTGAAGTCTTAAAGTGAAATAGGCACACATATACATTTATATTAATGTGCGGTATGCATAGTTTTTATCTTTTTCTAATTTTCCATTCTGTCGGGCATAACTGTGACTCTGATACAGCTTTCAAAAGTCAGGTTGACAGTTAATGTCAGTTAGCCAGAGCTGTCTTTAGGTCACCTAAGCAGGAAAAAATGCCCTGCACACACTGTAGTAGGGACATGCAAATCAAAAATACCAGGAAGAGTGCATGAAATCTCAATATTGCACTTGCAATTAATCTTTTGTCTGTGCAGGAAGAGTCTCTAGGAAGGGGTTGTGGGATAGCAGCCCATTGAAAACAAGCCTCATAATGCAGCAAAATTAATTTAATAAAACTCAAATGCTACATCTGAGTTCAAATATTTTCACTTCTCCAACACATCTAATGACCTTACAATGTACTCTGCATGGTGTATCATCTCAGTTTCTGACACTACAATGAATAATAACAATAAGTAATTAAAATATAGACAACCCTTTTCTACTTCGTCCCAGACAGTATTAGTCATTCTTAAGCAAAAGGCTGGACTGGAATAAAATGCAGGCACAAATGCATGTATCCCTGGCACTGTATCATGTCCCAAATAATCATGTGCATTTGCAGTGATACTGTTTCATTGTGCTTGAGCTCTCTGGGGTCACTGTTTAGCAATAAGCTACGGCATCTTATCTATAAGCCTGCTTATTTAAACCTTATGTCTCTTGAAGAAATGCACCATACTTGGAAAACAGAAATTTTTGAGTAGTAGCTAAACAGCTCATTTTCTATTTTATAAGTGCACACATGATGAAAAAAGGTTGATACCTGCCAAGTTACTAAACAACTTTACAACTCGAACTTTGATAAGTAACGTCAAACCCTTTAACGGTTTCATGAGTACGCTCAAGATGTATTTTTTCTATCCCTTTTATTTGTCTATATTTTTTTCTTTTATTTTTCTCCCTATTTTTCTTTTCTCTATTCTGGCTGAATATTTTACCTAAAGCACAATACTGATTTGCTTGTTGTTATTTGTGTATGTATAATGATTGTGCCATGATAACTTATACCCCGGGATATCCTGGCAAGTACATTTAAATATTGTCATATGTTTTGAAACACAAATAAAAATATTTGAAAGAAAAAAGGTTGATACAATTGCAATTAAGTAATTTACAACCTGTACATTTCACTTTTAAGTAAGATATCATTAGGAAACCCTTTATCCAGAAAG
Source organism: Xenopus petersii (assembly GCA_038501925.1). Classification (NCBI taxonomy): domain Eukaryota; kingdom Metazoa; phylum Chordata; class Amphibia; order Anura; family Pipidae; genus Xenopus; species Xenopus petersii. The sequence continues at coordinate 35,985,368 of CM076684.1, read as the reverse complement.
TTCCAGATTACAGAACGGCGGTCTCCCATAGACTCCATTTTATCCAATTTTTTTAAAATGCTTTCCTTTTTCTCTGTAATAATAAAACAGCACCTTTTACTTGATCCCAACTAAGATATAATTAATCTTTATTGGGGCAAACCCAGCCTATTGGGTTTATTTAATGTTTACATGATTTTCTAATAGACGTAAGGTATGAAGATCCAAATTACTGAAAGATCCATTATTCCGAAACCCCCATGTCCCAAGCAAGGATAGCAGGTCCCATACCTGTATGTGTAACAATACTCAGAAACACCCAACATAACATACACTTTATAATCTGGTTTTAAAATGCTGCAGAAAGGGAACATTTTTGTACATAGAAAACACTGGAACACTGAGCCTGCTGCAATTAGAGTCAATTTACAATTATGCCCAATATTTTCCATTGTGTTGGAGATCAGATAAATTAACATTGCTCACACCCAGCTTTAGATTACTTGAACATGGAGGTTTTTGGACTGATTTGCTGAAGAACAGATAACATGACAATGCATGAGCACTGCCTAGCGATGCTTCATATCTGGGCCAGGGGGCGGAGATTTCCTTCCAAGATTGAATGGGAAATGTGGTCATTCTAGCCACTTGCTCTCCATGGACTATGTACTGCTGATTTCCCGACTCGGAAGTGCCTGCTGCATATTGCTATCCCCTTCTGCAATCTCTTTATTTATAAGGAGGCAATATAGATAATCACATTCCATAGAAAGAAATACTGGATCTGAACTTGTGTGCCAAATCTCGTATTTGCAGCACTGTCCCATTTATATTAGTGGTAAAACAGACAAAATCCTTTTGCACTGATGTGAAAATCTGTTTCAAGTGAGTGCTAATTTGCATAAAATCTGGCACAATGACTCTCTGAATGATTAAATATATTGTGTAAATAACAGGGGGTTGTAGTGGAGCAGATCCAAGGATATTACAGAGTGCCTGTGTTTATGGAAAAAAAGCTGTAGCGAGGTTTGGTGTTGTAGATAAAAGAACAATACAGTTGTCCACATGAATACCATGGTAGGTGCATTTTTTATTGTAGTTAATAAAAAAGAGAGTAATAGCACAAAGCACCTGTTTCATATATGGATTCTATCACACATTAGTTTCTATTGCTAATTTATTTGCTAGGGTAACTAATGATGTTTTTGGTGCTTTCAATGTATATCAACCTGATTTGGGAGATTCAGACAAATCCCTAAACCCTTCATGAAAGATTCGGCCGAATACAAAACTTAATGCTAATTTGCATATTAGAGACGGGACGGGGAAAAAACATTTTTTACTTCCTTATTTTATGATAAAAAGTGTACGTGATTTCCCTTCCCGGCCCTAATTTGCACATGCAAATAAGTATTTGGTTCGGCCAGGCACGAGGATTTGGCCGGATTCCGAGTCTTCTGGAAAAGGCCAAATCCCGAACCGAATCCTGGATTTGTTGCATCCCTACATTATATGAAGTGTATTAAATTCAATTCGCCATGGTTTGTAAACCTGCTCCTTCTGATATAGCATTGGTTCTGAAACCAGGGCCAAGCAGAAGGCAAGTTACAGTGAGATGTGGGTAGGATGTCTTTTGGCTCTACTCAATAGTCCTAGAAGCCTGAAGGTCAGTTAGTGTGAGATTGGGGAACACATATCCTGCCATAGATATTTCTGTTGCAAAATAGCTCATATAATAACATTTTCTAAAATCTGTAACCTTGTAACTCGGTAAGGGTGACCCTGACCAACTATTAGATGTCACACATGACTCAAAACAGTCTGAAAATCACTGCGATCCATACACAGAACATGGAGGAATTGCTGCACAAAAATGCACACAGGGCACACTTAGTAATCTTGGTGAGAACTTAAAATACATACATTTAAAAGAAATCCTTGTCAGATTTCTACAATCAAATAAGGACAGCTGAGTAAAAGGTCACAAACTTGTATGTGTTTTAGGAAAACTTTTTAGAGAATTGTGTGGAGCCTTTAAACCCAGCTCCATACCGTGACTCTGAAAGACTTTTGGGAATGTTTTTTAAAGACTTTTGTTTGAAGTAATTCTTCTTATGCAGACATTTTGCTGTTATTGAGAATGGTATTAATGAGACAATATTCATTTAAAATATTAGATGCCACCTCGAAGAGGGCTAGCAACACATGCTAGATTGTATGTGTTCTTGCATATTTGTCAATCTGCTCTTAAAACATATATTTCTTGCACTCTCACACCTGCATGTACAGGTATGTGATCTGTTATCTGGAAACCAATTATCCAGAAAGCTCCAAATGAAGGAAAGCCCATCACCCATAGACTTATGCAAATAATCCAATTTTTTTTTTAAATGATTTCCTTTTTCTCTGTAATAATAAAACAGTACCTTGTCTTGATCCCAGATAAGCTATAATTAATCCTTATTGGAAGCAAACCAGCCTATTAGGTTTATTTAATATTTACATGATTTTCCAGTAGACAGGTATGAAGATCCAAATTACAGAAAGATCCGTTATCCAGAAAACCCCAGGTCCCAAGCATTCTGGATAACAGGTCCCATACCTGTATAAGAAAATATGCTTCAGCTTCTGCACTGATTATTGACCAAATAACAGTAGGTTGGCATGGGGAAGACACTGCAAAAGGCTTAAAAAATATTCGTAAGTGCTCATACACATGACCGTTCCGACCTGCGCTCCCCTGCGTTCCATTTTTTAGCGTTCAGCCGCAGGGGAGCGCAGGAATAGACGCAAGTAATTATTTGAAATGGGGCTGTACTCACTCAGGCGCGTGTAGGCGCCGAACGCAGGTTCAGACGCAACATGCTGCATTTTTCCTGCGTTCGGCGCCTACACGCGCCTGAGTGAGTACAGCCCCATTTCAAATAATTACTTGCGTCTATTCCTGCGCTCCCCTGCGGCTGAACGCCAAAAAACGGAACGCAGGGGAGCGCAGGTCGGAACGGTCATGTGTAAGAGCCCTAATGCAGAAATATTTTGCAAAGAACACATCAGTAGAGACATTAGTGTGACACGGTTATTCAGGTGGGAACAGGAATATGCTTTGTAGGTTTGGAGAACAGCAGATATAATTGTTCATGCATAATGAATTAGAAATACACAGATAAATAATTTCCTCTTTCTAAAACAAATTCAGCTGCAGATTTCAATGTTTTACAGCCCATATGACTATGGGATCTAACTTCTTCACAAGCTTTCTATGGCAAAGATGCACTGAATTCTGAAAAATATGATAGATAAGCCTTTACATTAAGGATGCACTGAATCCAGGATTCGGCCAAGATTCTGCTTTTTTTTTTAAGCAGGATTCAGATTCGATGGAACCTAGTGCCATGCTAAACCGAATTCTAATCCGAAAAATTACAATTTGTCCCTAATTACATATGTCAATTAGGATTCGGATTTGGTATTATGCCGAATCTTTCAAAAATAATTCAGATTCGGTCAAATCCTAAAACAGTGGATTCATTGCATCCTTATGTTACATTGAAGCTGCTAGTCAATACAGTACAGGTATCAGTTATCCGGAAACCCGTTATCCAGAAAGCTCCGAATTACGGAAAGGCTGTCTCTTATAATCAAATAATCCTGATTTTTAAAATGTATTTTCTTTTTCTCTGTAATAATAAAACAGTACCTGGTACTTGATCCAAACTAAGATATTATTAATCCTTATTGAAAGCAGAACCAGCCTATTGGGTTTATTTAATGTTAAAAGGATTTTCTAGTAGACAAGCTATTGAGATCCAAATTACGGAAAGATATGTTATTCAAACAACCCCAGGTCCAAGCATTCTAGGTAACAGGTCCCATACATTTATAAGCATCAATCGTGGATCATGTTTGAAAGCTAATTGACTATTCTTATAAGAAGGACAGGCTTGTTTGCACTCTAGGATAGGTATGTGATGAAGGCTGTTTTTTTAATGTGAAATCTTCTGTCTTAATGAAAAGGAAACGTTTGGCCAAGAAGCAGAATAACAAATAAATCTGAAGTTTAAAAGGTATGCTTAACAGCATAAGAACTTGACAAATATCTGCAGAGAGCACAGCCTCTCAAACTTGCTATTATACACCAAATGCATAGCTCTAATTAAAGTGGACCAGTCACCAAGACATCAAAATCTGTATAATAAAAATGCTTTATTAGTACTTAAATTAAGCAAGAAAAACAAATTATTTTTATTATTTAAGCATTCATAGCTGTTGTAAACTCTCAGCTGTCAATCAAATACTGCCTCCCCCTCCTCTATGCCTTATGCATAGAGGTGGGGCAGGCAGTTAATTTCACTTTCCATTCAGCACTAACCAGCTGTCACTGCTCTCCCCACTTTCCCCCTCTCTCTTTACCATTTAATTGTGTAGTCAGTGCATGGGGATGGAAAGCAGCTCCCCCATTCTGGTGCACAAACAAGATTTTGAGATGATGCAAGGCTTGCCTTAATAAGTGTCCACAAAATGGCTCCTGTCTGCTTAATATAATTATGAGTTCTCAGACAGAAGGAAACAAGATTCAAATAATTTTGACAGTGTAATTAAAATATAAAATAGGATTTGGAATAATTGTTTTGGGTTACAGGTCCCCTTTAAACCAAAAGTGGCTACCAACAGAGTGATGAAGGAGATAAATCAGCTATCTAGCTTGACTATTTTAACCCCGAGATTTGAAACTTACCATTCCATTAATTATTCATAGCCGCAAAGCAATCAAGGTTTGTCTGTCACTATCAGTCACTGTGCTGAGCTCATCAAAACAATCCTTTCAGGACAGAAACATAAGCAAGAATCAAGGTTACAGCCGCAACTCCATACTCTGCAGATCTGACCCAAAAGTTTTATACAGACATCTGAAATGTACAGGCTGCAAACTTTGTTCTCAATTGTCTCATGGAGGTGATAACATGAGCTTCAGGTTATTATTTTTCTCACTTTATTTTTTTTTATAACAAACACGCTAAAAAAAGATTTTTTTTTTTTTTTTTTATTATTATTACAAAAAGCTTCAAGGGCAACTGTCTGTGGAAATACCCAGCACAGCGTGACAAGGATTGTCACATTTATTGTGATTTCTAGTTTCTCACCTCTGCTGCAATCCTGCAGGGGCGGAAGGTGCCAGCGTTTTTAGAAAGGTTATTCTGAAGCATGTTATTTTTGGCCTAATTGACTGAAGGAATGTATTTTCCCCCCACCTGCTTCAGTTTTAGACAAGATATGATAATACCTAGTTTGCAATTAAAGTGATGGGACACACATGGTCATTTATCACTAGCCACAAGCTATCTGTGGTTCAGCTCATGCATAATGAAAAGGTTAGAGCCCAGAAAGCACATTAGTAAGGTATCACAATAATTCTTTCTTTTCTGAAAATCATAAAATCCTAAATAGATACCATGATAACAAGAATGAGAAGTTCCATCACTAACAACAACAGTATAATTATAAATATCTAATATAACAGCTTTTCTGTTCTGTGAGAGGCACATTTATCAAAGGTCAAATTTCGAATTCATGTGAGTTTTTTTTAAACTACCTTAAATTCTAATGTATTCTAAATTCAACTGGGGGGTTATTTAAGAAAAAATAGAATATCTAAAACTCTGACAAATTTTATCGACTCGAAAACTCGAATCGAATTTGACCAACCTCGATTCAAGTTTTTTCTCTGGAAAAAAACTCAAACGTCAGAAAGGCTACAAACATCTTCAAATTGGTCACTGGATCATTGACTTATACATGAATTCAGCGGGTTTTAGGCGGTGAATAGTCAAATTTGAATTCTTAAAGGGCCAGCGTATGATAAATATTTAAAATCAAATTAAAATTTTGGTTTGGATAACTCCCTAGTCGAATTTGACAGTTTTGACCATATTCCCAATTAGACCCTTAATAAATCTGCCCCTTAGTGTGTCACCAACATTAGAGCACTAAGGCTAAACCAACCTACACCGTGTGAGAAAAATGAGAATGTTTATAACTGCCATTTATCTATTTTTTTTAATTATTTATTTTCATTTTCAAACAGTGCTCATGACATTTTCAAATTTACCATATATTCCTGTGTCTTATGAAAAGGTGCCATTTATCTATTTTATTGCAACATTTGCAATGATTAATTTTGTGCTGCAGCTGGCAAATTGACATGCAAAATATTAAATCCAGGAAATGTGTCTAATTCAAAGACATATAATATTTCAACTGAAAACCTAGTTAGGGACTGATCACAAGTCAGCGCTACACTTCCATAAGAACCCCCACCCCAGGTTTCACCAAGCAGTTTTTATTAGCCCAGTAAAATATTTAAGAACACCAATGCACCAATAAAAAGCAGTTTATGGTACACTTATTTGAAAGAAGCCAAATATTCAGGTCTGTAATAGATAGTTTCAATACTCCAGCATAACTGTGCCTGAAGCAAACGGGTGCACAATTGTAAGTACTCTGCACTAGCATGCAACATTGCTGGTACATAGAGCACAATATTCAAAGTTAACGGGACGGCTAATTGCTAGTGCTGCCTATGGTTACTATTGCGCCCAGCGTTAGAACTAGAAGTAGGCAGAAAAATACCTCTGCTGCCTCCTCTAATTCCGTCCCTGCACATCAAGATCAGAAGTGGTGAGTTTGGAGTGATGAGTTTGGAGTGGTAGGGTGGGAAGATAGAAGCTGCCGAGTGGCGGAAGGGAAAGTTGCTGAGTGGAGAGCGGATAGATGAGGTCTCCAGCGCCCTCCTATTTTGGCTCCCTCAGCTGAACAAGTTATACAGGTATTGGATCAGTTATCCGGAAACCTGTTATCCAGAAAGCTCCAAATTAAGGAAAGGCCGCGTCCCCTAGACTCCATTTTATCCAAATTTTTAAAAATGATTTCCTTTTTCTCTGTAATAATGAAACAGCACCTTGTACTTGATCCAAACTGTCAGGCACGCTAGATGGCGCTCCGCTCCTCTTCGTTACCGCATCCATGATGGAGGAGCCCATAGCCGCCACGTGGACAACGGCGCCAGCGCAGTGACGCTGGCATGCAGACGTGTGACGTCATCACGCTATGCCTGGCGCCAAAATTCTAAATAAAGGGACACCGAGGTCACAGGTTCAATGCTCGATTATAGGATTTGTTTGTTTCATTCCTAAATTCCTGAAATTACAGAGTCTTGGACTTTTGACTTTTGCCTGAACTCTAGACATTGATTCTTGCTGCCAGCCTATTGAACTATTGCCTGAATCCTGACTATGTTTATTCTTGATCCCTTTTGTAACGCAAACTTGGACTTTAACCAAAAGCTTTCTCCTTGGTGTGGATCTCCCTGTTGGGAGCCGATAGGCCCCTCTGACACAAACCAAGATATAATTAATTCTTATTGAAAGCAAAACCAGCATATTGGGTTTATCTAATGTTTACATGATTTTCATGAAGATCCAAATTACTGAAAGATCCGTTATCAGGAACACCCCAGGTCCCGAGCATTCTGGATAGCAGGTCCCATACCTGTATGTGTAACCTCATCAATACAATACTCAAACACCCATCATAACATATACTTTATAATCTGGTTTTAAAATGCTGCAGAAAGAGAACATTTTTGTACATAGAAAACACTGGAACACTGAGCCTGCTGCAATCAGAGTCAATTTACAATTATGCCCAATATTTTCCATTGTGTTGGAGATCAGATAAATTAAGACTGCTCACACCCACTTTTAGTTTACTTGAACATGGAGGTTTATGGACGGATTTGCAGATATCCGGAAAACCCTAGGTCCCGAGCATTCTGGATAGCAGGTCCCAAACTTGTACAGAGAACTTAAGTAAAATGAAGTAATAAACCCTTCTACCAAAACAGCGAATAAGGCAGTTATGAAGTAATGTTCTATTAGCAACCCACAGCTAACTTCAAATTAAATAAGCAATATGGTTTTAGCTTCAGAGAGAACATCACCCACAGGCAATCTTTACGAGTTAACTACACAGTTCTTTAAATAAAAAAAGGCTTGCTTGGTGCTAAGCATCAACTGTAATATTAAATGGTGCCCTAGAATTTAGCAAGGCTCGCTTTCTTTCTGTGGAACATTTTAGCCCATGAAGAAGTAGTCAAACAAAGAATTCTGAACAAAACATGTGAAGACAAAGCAATAAAATACAACTTGTGTCGATATTTGAGCAATCATCACAACATCCATTCGCAGTTGCCATGTGTGAAGCTGAAAATGGGTTTCCATGGTAACAACTGCTTAGTGAGAGATTTTTCAAAGAAAACGAAAGCCAAAGGTTCACTGCAAACAGGGCTACAAAACCATGATATGGAACCATCAATCAGAACTGGCAGCAAACCGACTCTTAAGAAATCCTACAAGCAAACAAAACCATTCTGGTAATTCTATGTTGCCCAGAGAGTGGTCCTCAATTACAATGGTCCTTTCTCTCTGCAGTTGCAAATATCCATTGTCTTCAAATTTCCGATGGCGGCCAAAGTTGCCTCGTGAGGCAACTTCGGAAACCTGAATTGATCCCTCTGGCAAATTGTATTCTTGGTGGCGGGAAGGCAATACGGGGAGATTAGTCGCCCACAGTAGAGGAGATTTGTTGCTGGGTGACCAATAAACCCATCTGCCACCACCCTAACCTATAGGAATTTATCAGCAGGTGGCATTTACTGGTCACCTGTTTAAAAGCAAACATCTTATTGTTTGCTTTGGGTTACTGCTCCTGCGAAAACTCAGTGCCTTTTATTATATATGGTAAGTGTAGTAAAGTTACAGACATCTAATTCCAAATGCTTCTATTGAATCTATTCAGCTGAACCTTACATAAGTGTGAAAGTGTGATTCAGTCACAATTCTACCATGATCTTCATTGAGACAGGTGTTAATTGTTCACTGTATATGACTATAAGAGTGACTTGTTGTGACCTGTACCCTGGGGTAAGGATGTCATAATGGCATTATATGTATAAGCAGTGTTGCAGGCCCCCTCCTCTGTTCAGAGATAGTTTTTCCAGTATGGCATAATTGGCCTTCTTCACACCTCTTTAAAGCCATCTGTCCAAAATATGCACATCAAAGGAGTGTCCCCTTTCCTTTAGATGTACAGACTGCCAAGTCTTGTTGTAAGAAGTCAACCCTTCTGTGTTGGGCCATTATCTTACCAAGTTGTTGTTTAGTCTCCCCAATGTATAGATCCAAGCACTCTTCACTACACTGGATGGCACTGACCTTTTCATGTGCTTTAGCATTGGGTATTTTGATGTGCCAATTTATATATTATTTAAAATATAGACATTTTTTTTAATTAAAAAAAAAAAAAAAAACTATCTCTAGAGGGCACATTTACTAAGGGTCGAAGTGAATTCAAAGTGAATATTCGAATTCAAAAACTTCAAATTTCCAAGTAATTCTTGGGTACTTCGACCATGGAATAGGCTAAATTCGACTTCGATTTGAAGTAAAAATGCTTCGACTATTCGACCATTCGATAATCGAAGTACTGTCTCTTTAAAAAAAACTTTGACTTCGACACTTCGCCTGCTTAAACCTGCTGAATTGCTATGTTAGCCTATAGGGACCTCCTAGAACTTATAGCCAACATTTGGCTAAGTTTTTAGAAGTTGAAGTAAAATCGTACTAAATTGTTCGTTTCAAAGTACGATCTTAAAAATCCTACGAATTCGACTTTGAATGTCGAACTAGCATATTCGATGGTCGAATTTCCAAGTTTTTTTGCACTTCGAAATTCGACCCTTGATAAATCTGCCCCTAGGTGTTGCTTGGTTTCTAAAACTCAACAAAATTCTCCAAGTGTGTTTGTTGTTCCAGCCAAAAGCTGAAGAAAACCTCTGCCCTTGCTCCATCAACCATGAGCAACACAGTATCTGATCCAATGGATATCTTTAAAGGGGTTGTTCACTGTTGAGATCACTTTTAGTATGATGTAGAGGGTGATATTCTGAAACAATTTGCAATTTGTTTTAATTTTTTCATTATTTGTGTTTTTTGAGTTATTTAGTTTTTTTATTCAGGAGCTCTTCAATTTGCATCTTAAGCAAGCTGACAGACATGCATTGATTTGAATAAGAGACTGGAATATGAATAGCAGAGGCCTGAATAGAAGGATCAGTAATAAAAAGTAGCAATAACAATACATTTGTAGCCTTACAGAGCATTTGTTTTTTAGAAGGGAGTCAACAACGCCCATTTGAAAGCTGCAAAGATTCAAAATAAAAAGGCAAATAACTATAAAAAATAAATAATGAAAAACAATTAAAAAGTTGCTTAGAATTGGCCGTTCTATAACATAATAAAAGTTAACTTAAAGGTGAACCACCCCTTTAAGGGAAATAGCAAATGGGGTGATTCTAAAAGTTTTGTTGCCCAGACAATTAGCAAGGGACAAAACACTTAGGGGCAGATTTATATCTTTCATTGGAGTTCACCATTTGATAAATATGCTTTTAAAAAACCCATAGGAATGAATAGGAGTACGTTTTTCTTTGGTGAGTTCTAATCTCACATTTTGATAAATCTGCCCCTAAATATTGCTTCCCATTTCTGGAAGGCACATAAAGTCAATAGTCCAGCAAACCCATGTTTGAAGGTGAACACACAAGTGCATGTGGGGTAATTTTGAGCATTGTTGGTACTACTGTTTGGGGAAAAAAATGATCAAAAGTGTGCCATTTGTCATGTCCGTAACAGAGAACTTAGCAAGAAAGCTTAACAAAGAAGTAAGCTACAAATACTGCACATTAAGGGGGTTATCAAAGGTACAGTTGTTTTTTCCCTGAAAAATTCGAGTTTTCAAGGGTATTTTTTAGTCAAAAATCAATGTTTTGGGTTAAAAATAAACTTGATTTTTTAAAAAATATTTTTGAGATTTATTATACCCCGGACCTGGAAATAAGTTGAATATGAAAATAGAATGGCTGAGGTCCCTTGAGCCATTTGAAGAGGTCAATAGCCTTCATGATGTTCGAATTTTCGAGAAACCCACTGAAATAAACTCGATCAATTGGATTTTTTCACCCGACTACATTGTTTCGAGTTTTTTCTTAAATTAGAAACCATTTGAGTTCATTCAAGGTCTAAAAAAGCTCACAAAGCTGTAAAATTCGACCTTTGATAAATAGGTCTATACCAGCCCCAAGCAACCTCAGCCATTTAGCAGGGAAGATATGTGAAACCAAAGATGACACTAGTAGCCCACTATCTTCTTTCTGTTGATTCATTGCACATGCTCTGTGCTGCTGTCAGTTACCTGAGCTTAGGGACCGACTCACGATATACAGTGTATATATATATATATATATATATATATATATATATATATATATACTGTATATATACACACACAAAAGCTATGAATATCTTGTAAATTACTGTATATCCTTACAAATGGTGAGTTCTGATGTAATTTCTGTCACATGACTCACTGAAATGTGTGTATTATAATAAATAAAGTACCCCCAGTTGCAAAATATGAGGATATTAGAAGTTACCTCGGAGTTCCATGATCTGTATAAAAACACTCGGCCTTGTGTTTTTATATGGTCATGAAACTCCTCGGTAACTTATAATATCCTTATATTAATGCATCCTGGACTGGAGCACTCCATTCATAATAAGCAGCTGCCTGGGTGCTGGTTAAATTTCCTGCATACAAACCAATCTCAAAGAACCGCACAACACAGGGCTTATTTGATGCAAAAAAGTGGTGAAAAGTTTATTCAACATTTCGGTTCAAATACAAGAACCCCACCTGAGGAAGGTTCTTGTATTTGAACCGAAACGTCGAATAAACTTTTCACCACTTTTTTGCATCAAATAAGCCCTGTGTTGTGCGGTTCTTTGAGATTGGTTTATATATATATATATATATATATATATATATATATATATATATATATATATATATATATATATATATATATATATATATATATATATATATATATATATATATATATATATATATATATATATAGATATATATTATACAATGCTGATTAGTAATTAAAGGGATACTGTCATGGGAAATAATCAGTTAATAGTGCTGCACCAGCAGAATTCTGCACTGAAATCCATTTTTCAAAAGAGCAAACAGATTTTTTTATATTTCATTTTGAAATCTGACATGGGGCTAGACATATTGTCAATTTCCCAGCTGCCCCCAGTCATGTGACTTGTGCTCTGATAAACTTCAATCACTCTTTACTGCTGTACTGCAAGTTGGAGTGATATCACCCCCTCCCTTTCCCCTCCAGCAGCCAAACAAAAGAACATTGGGAAGGTAACCAGATAGCAGCTCCCTAACACAAGATAACAACAGCCTGGTAGATCTAAGAACAACACTCAATAGTAAAAACCCATGTCTCACTGAGACACATTCAGTTACATTGAGAAGGAAAAACAGCAGCCTGCCAGAAAGCATTTCTCTCCTAAAGTGCAGGCACAAGTCACATGACCAGGGGCAGCTGGGAAATTGACAAAATGTCTAGCCCCATGTCAGATTTCCAAATTGAATATAAAAAAATCAGTTACACGTGAACTTTATTCTACTTGATGATTTACAACAACCCCTAAGCTTAGCTTCTCAACAGCTGCCCAGACCATACTGAGCATGTGAGGGTCACTGACACTCCTAACAAAATGCAAGATGATGACCCCCTGTGCACAACTTTGAAGGCCTGAATAATTTCTGTTATAGAAATTCTGAAACATACTTTTTTGTAGGGTTTAGGTCTCCTGAGAGCTCACCAACTAGCACAATCAGTTGGGGAATTCAACAGAGGAAGCTTGTTAACATGCATTAGATGCATCACAAAAAATATGCAATAACAGAAACAATTCTAAATATGTTTATGTAAAAATAACACTGTACACTGCATAATACATATATAGTTATAATGAACTACACATCCATCAAGTTTGTGGTAAGTCTCCTTGGAGATCACTTAAAGGGATTGTGCTTTAATAGCAATACATGTATGAGACAATCATTCAAAAGTAGGGGCAGTGTGAATCTGCAGTCAAAAACTATTCAATACAATTACATTTTATACATAAACCATTTCATAACCAATAAATCTTTCTTATTTTGATTTTCTCATAACTGTATCCAATGGCAAGTCAAAATATAATGAAATACAAGGTTGCCTATAGGCAGTGGTATAATATTGTCAATCTGAAACAGTAGCATGTAAATCAATAAACAGAAATATAATCTCATTTATTTTGTCTTGACATCACTGTATAAATCGTAGTGACTGCTATTTTGTTGCAGCAATCAAACAAATGTGCAGGGTAGGGTTCATAATGAGAACATATACAGTGTGTTACTTTATTATTAGGGTTTATGTTCACTTTATTTTTTTCTGTAAATATCTAGTAAAATCTATTGGCTTAATATAACCATTTTGTTCAAGGCTGCTTTGAGTAGGCATACTGGAAAAATAGTACTGGTAAGGGATCTGTTATCTGGAAACCCGTTATCCAGAACGCTCCGAATTATGGAATGGCTCCGTCCCATTGACTACATTTTATCCAAATAATCCAAATTTTTTAAAATGATTTCCTTTTTCTCTGTAATAATAAAACTGTACCTTGTACTTGATCCCAACTAAGATATAATTAATCCTTATTGGAAACAAAACCATCTTATTGGGTTTATTTAATGTTTAAGTGATTTTCTAGTAAACACTTTAGGTATGAATATCCAATTTTGTAATGATCCATTATTCGGAAAACCCCAGGTCCTGGGTGTTCTAGATAACAGGTCCCACACCTGTATTGGATAATTCTGACAAAGCACGTGGGGATCTATGAACGGAGTTTCATGAGTGCTTGATGTACCCCATGTTGCTCATGTCCTAATAAATGTATGTATAAATATATGTTCAAGGTTTGCAAACACGGGATGAAGTTATCCTATTTACAGTAGGCAGAATTGACCCATCTTCTTCTGGCCTCCTGGGTCTAGCTGCCTGGATGGAAATGGTAAGAACAGTACAGCAGGCTAGGAAAGGTTTCTCTAAGGATTCCACACTTCACAATAAAATAAAAAATTAAAATAACTACTCCGTCTAGAAGTGGTGTGGAGAATACGTAAACCTGAGACTTTTGAATAGGACATCCCACTCTGGGAAATAGACTTACAAATATCAAATTCTGACATTCAAATATAGTATACAAAGTTACAAAACACAAACGACTAGAAATATTGACGTATCCCTCTCCATGGAGTGCGCTTTAGTCAAAAATCTTCCACATGTACAAGACAAGATTGAAATTCTAGTCCTGTAACTTAATTAATGTCAGAGTGAAAGACATGATAGGCAAATGAAATATCAAGCACATATCTAGCAATAACACAGAAGACTATTTTAAATAATATTAATACAAACTCACCAGGGCATTCCACTCTTTGACTTTCTACTTTAAATGAAAAGATAATTAAATCCAAAGAAATTATTGGATGTCCATCTTTTGAATTAGGGGCTGGAGTATGTCCAAGAAAGATGAAAAAAGACCATGCAAAGAGTTGCATATAATAAGTTATATTCACATGCAACTTCAGTTCTACGTCAGGGGTAGTAAATCTTGGGGCAGGGACTACAATAAGGGTTAGAAATATGAAATAATAAGGTCAATTTCACTTGAGAAAGATAGCCGTTTAGGAAATGCACTGCTAGTGCCAGTGAAGTTGTTCCTCATGAACATTAGACAAAATATAAATGATGTTCCTTTGGCATTAGATTTAAAAATTCTTTTAGCCCCTAGCAAAAAAAAAAAATCTGGATTACATAGTGATGTTCAGTGTGCAGTTAAAAATCACTGCAACCAATAAAAGGATAAAAAAACAAGTACATTTAATCCACTTACTGGAAGTATCCTGAACGAGCATATTAACCACCTATCAAATGGCATTCAGGGTGGGCTCTAGCATGTTGAAGAATATGGTTATTACATTTGCTTCACTGAGATTGTATTATCAAATTACTAATAAGCTTTACTGAGATAATTTGATTGAGTTAATCACTTATCAGGGATATCAAAAGGCTTTGTGTGGCTGCTCCATATTTCACAAAGTATTTGAGATTTGCATCTCAGCAACATATTCTCATGTTCTGCTCTGATTAATGCTATAACATACTCCAGTGTGTTCATTGTGTTTTTTGTTTTTTTTTTACTTTAAATACAAATATGGGATGCATACAGAGCAGTGATATAATTAATATTTTAGTTTCTGTTGATGGGTATTTGTGGAGGCATGTTTCTGTATAAACTGCTTTTTCTGTGTTCATCACTGTATATGTATGTGTAGTTTAACAGATCCAGAGACAAACGTTTCCTATTTGTTCACTGAACAAAAAAAAACATAGGTTAGCAAGGGCCATTTGTAATGCCTGGGAATTAGAAAATTCCCATGCTGTAGGCAACGAAAAAAAAGTGTTACTGCTTTGGTTCTAAGCATAAGTAGTAAATGCTGGGGAAAAGAATGCAGCAAGAAATTTGAATAATGTTCAAACTGGACATTCCTGCTTGGATCTTTGAAGAGACAGTACAAGGGTGAGTGGTTCTTTCCAGCCTCAAATTTAAAAACATAAGCCACCCTCAAATGTTATGCTAGTCACATGAAACTTAGAGATGGAAGCTATGACTATTTTAGTAAATATCTAACTTACCTTCTCTATTTCCCCTGCATAGGAGGCAGATGAGGGCCCCACGTGTGATGCAGAAAAAAAAAATTACACGATTGGTCATTTTTTTTGTACTTGCGTTCCGTTTCGGAGCACAGGGACTTACGACTGTGCTTTGAAAAAAGTGGCAGCGTTAAATTCAAATGCCTTTCTAGCCTGTCCTTCCCCAATAAAGATACATTGTCCAGAAACCTGTTATCTAGAAAGCTCCGAATTACAGAAAGGTGTCTCCTATAAATTGCATTTTATCCAAATAATCCAGATTCTTTTAAACCTGATTTCATTTTTCTCTAATTATAAAACAATACCTTGTACTTGATCCCAACTAAAATATAATTAAGCCTTATTGGACGCAAAACCAGCCTATTGGGTTTATTTAAAGTTTATATTATTTTCTAGTACATTTAGGGGCAGATGTACTAAGGGTCGAAGTGAATTCGAATGAATTTTCGAAGTAAAAAAATTCGAAATAACTTTTTGGTTACTTCGACCATCGAATAGAATACTACGACTTCGAATTGACTTCGTTTCGAAGTAAAAATCATTTGAATATTCGACCATTCCATAATCGAAGTACTGTCTCTTTAAAAAAAACTTCGACTTCAATATTTCGCCAAATTAAACCTGCCGAAGTGCTATATTAGCCTATGGGGAACTTCTACAACAATTTTCTAAGTCTTTACACATCGAATAAAAATCGTTCGATCGTACACTAAAATCGTTCGATTCGAAGTATTAAATCGTTTGATCTAACGATTTTTATTCGATCGCAGGATTGCCAAATTTGCTGAAAAAATGTCAAATTCAATATTTGAATTCAAAGTTTTTTAATTCGATGGTCGAATTTCGAAGTTTTTTGTACTTCCAAATTCGACCCTTGATAAATCTGCCCCTTAAGGTATGAAGATCCAAATTACAGAAAGATCTGTTATGTGGAAAACCCCAGGTCCCTAGCATTCTGGATAGCAGGTCCCATACCTGTACAACAATGGCTAACACAGTTGGTGCTGTGTTAGTGAAGGAAGCCGCAGGTCCATTTGTACACACCGTGCAAAATGTAAATTTTTTTCTACTTTGTACGCTGTATCTAAATTCACAGGTCTGTATGCAGAGGCTGCCTGTCAGATATGCAGAGATCTTGAATAATGATATTTGGGGTGAGAACTTATTTATTTCTTTAATATGACAATTCATAATCTGGTTAAAAGGTAAAAGGCACTTAACAAATGTTGAACCAAAGAAGGGATTATAATCTCTATAACAAGCAATATGCATTAATGTTTCTCTTTCTAGCAGGAGCAATCTGTTGCCACAGGCAAGATACATATGACAGTAATTCCCAAAACTCAGATCAAATAGATGTAAATAGGATATAAAAACATCCTTGTCTTTGCAAAAAAAGATAAATTGTTTGGTAAACGTTCACATATTTATAGAGTCACATTTCAATTGAATAGGGAAAGTAGAAAATCAGATAAGGGAGAGGAAGGCAAACTATAAACCTGGTGAATGGTTAGAAGGGGCATACTCTATGTAACACATTTTGCTAAAAGACTGGTGTGCCTAGTGGAAATAATGTGTGGTGTTTCAGGTACATATTTGTTATGCAAGGTAGGGGTCCCCAACCTTTTTTGGCCCAGGGACCAAAAAAGATCCAATTTTTTTCCAAGGACCGGGGGGGGGGTCAGGAAGGTTGTCGGAGGGGGGTCGGCATCCAATTTGGGCGCGCTGGCATCCAATTTGGGTGATGGCGTCAAATTCGGCACACCACGTTCATTGTTCTGTGGCCCAGTTCAGGACAGTCCGCAGCCCAATTCTGGGCCGCGGCCCAGTGGTTGGGGACCCCTGATGCAAGGTATGATTTACATAAACTGCCAGGGGAAAATATTTAAGGAAATGTATGAAGTGAATTCTCAACATACCTTCTTAACTTGTGTACGGTAATACTAAACATGTCCTCAGCAGCACATAACTCTGCCCTGGTTTTGCTAAGGAAAAAGGATATTTTGGATTCAAGGAAGAGAAATCAGGTCTATACCTCGGAAGTCTCTCCATATAAATGAATGAATGAATGAATGTTGAATGTTGTGGGGATGTTCCATTCGCAGAACACAAGTTTGAATCAGACATGCTAGGACTGAAAGGGATAAATGGCTTCCTGAGTTAAATTAATTTAGTGTATTAAGAAGGCTAGAGTCTGGCATAGCTATATATCCCCTGGTTTGGAGAAGGATATCGTTATAGCTTAACTATAATGTGTATAATTCTACAGACCTGTAGAATGGATTTATGGAGAACACGAGCAGTTTAAACAAGCCAAGAACATCCTATCACATCCCTCCTTGTGCTGTATTTACTGTGCCATGTCATCATACAATGGTGGAAGCTATTGAAAGGCATTATAAATGCTAATGAGGATGCAGCCGAATCCCTTCATGGGAATTGCTGTACCAAGTTTAACAAGCTGTTACCAAGGTATTTTATTTGCCAGTGGGGAAGCAGCCTTAGGGCTCACTTTTGCAGTGAACAAAACATGAAACAAAAGGCTAAAAATATGTTAAAACATATCCAGAGCAGCAACATTACTTATTAATAGCAAAGTTACAGTATTCAATAATAAATATAGCAAAGCCAATAAAGAACCTCAGAGCAAATGCTATAGAAACTCTGTTCTAATAAGTGAATGGATGTAGACTCTATTATGTGGAATGCTTGGGTAATTTGGACCATCACACCTTAAGTCTACTAAAATACATTTATACATTGAATATTGAAATGAACCTAAACAACATTAAGGGGCAGATTTATCAAGGGTCGAATAGTAAATTTGAATTTTCGAGCTTCAAAATTCACACATATGAATTTTAATCCCCCTATTCTTCGAATGAGAGATTTATCACACCTCGACCAAGGAAACAGTCCTAATTAGAATATTCACCACCTAAAACTTGCTGAAGTCAATGGCAGAGGTCCGTAGAGCCATTTGAAGATGTTAATTGTCTTCATGACATTCAAGTGTTTTTTTTTCAGAGAAAAACTTGATTTATACTAATCGAATACGAATTGAATAAGATTCAGATTTTAGGGTTGGAACCATTAGATCGAATATTAGACATTAGAACTTTTTCTTAAATAACCTCCCAGTCAAATTATGAGTATATTAGAATTAAAAAAAAAATCACATGAATTCAAAATTAGACCTTTGATAAATGGGCCTCCCCATAACCCAGATAGAATTGCTTTGCCGACAACCCTGATCTATACAGCTTAGTTACCATCAAAAACAAGCTATTGTTTTATTATTACAGAGAAAATGGAAATAATAGAAAAAATGTAATCATTTGCTTAAAACAGACTCTATAGGAGATAGCCTTCCTGTAATTTTGAGCTTTCTGTAATTTTAGGGAGAAAAGAATACAGGGAAATTTCTAAATGTGAATCTTAATTTCCAAAACAAATGGGAACAAAAATAACTGCGTTTTTCAGGGGAACAGGAGAAAATGGTGTAAAATCAGGGAAATGTATAAATGTGTAAGGATTATATATTGATAATACCACAGAAACACATTGTAAAATGTGGTAATACTTAAAATCAGGGGATTTAAATTTGAAGCTGCATTGTATAATACATACTGTATTGATGATTAGCTTAGACTCAATGATTCCCTGCCATGGTCTGTTCTGTTTGCATCACTGGAGTTAATGTGCTTAAATCAATAGGCTGAATACATATGAAATTGGCAATTATTATGCAGAATTCATTCTGTCTCCTTTCTATAATAGCTGCCATGTCACCAGGGCTCATTTACAAGCACAAGTGCAGGGTGCAAAATTGCAGCTATGTCCCACAGAAATCTCCTAAAGGGGAGTGCTAAGTGCATATAGTTTTTAGTGTTATGAGATTATTATGGTTCTCAGTCTTTCCCCCAGCTCCCCTGACCTCTATATAACAAGTATATTATTTTTAAGTAACCTGCCCTGAAAACATGTACTGGGAAAAAAGTTCTCTTTGAGGTCTGTTACTTTACTACTCCTCCTCAGAAAAGCTTATAGCTGCTATGCTAAGCAGTCCTATTAATGCAGTGCTGCTACAACACCAAAACTAGGATCTAGCCCTAAGCTAGTTAATACCCCTTTACAAGGTCCCCTTACACAGACATACACTTCTCCTTGGGCCTATACACACCAGAATGACAAAAAGTCAAAAAGCTCCCTCCAGGATGAATGGTATATTTCTCTGTAGAGCAGAGAATGACACAATACATTGCAAGCTGAACATTAGCAAGGGTTAATTGACGACACAACCCAAGGGGAAAATGACCAGAGAGGAATGTATTGATATGCCTCCTCTAACTATAGCTAAAGCTGAGCATTTTTATATTGTTACAATGCACCTTCATTTTGCCTTTGGCCTACTTTACTGCAAAGCTTTTAAAGTAGAAGTAAAGCTAAAATTAAGATGTAGGTTATGTTGTACATGATGTTTTGGTCTTCTGTACCAGCCCAAGACAACCACAGCCTTTTAGCAGTAAAAATGTGTGCCTCCAAAGATGCCCCAGTAGCTCCCCATCTTCTTTTCTGTTGATTCACTGCACATGCTCTGTGCCGCTGTCACTTACTGACCTTAGGGACCAACGCACTATATACAGTACACATAGAATATAATAATAATCACAATATACTACTACTAATAAGCTAATTAGTAATTAATACAGATAATTACTACTTGGCAGTACAGAAACCAGTGCAATTAGCATCAGAATTTAATAATCAGCCCTGTAGCATCATCTTATATTACAGGCCAATCTCATTTTCTCTTTTATAATTTGTGACGACCCCTAAACTTAGCTTCACAACAGCTGCTCAGAGCCCACTGAGCATGTGAGTGTCGCAGACACTTTCCAAGATGGTGACCCCCTGTGATAGGTTTGAAGTCCTGGATAACTGCTGCTATTAACAAGCTGAAACTTTAGGCTGGTGCAATACGTTAATTGTATTCATTCTTAGGGTTTAGTTCTCCTTTAAAGGGATACTGTCATGGGAAAACATGCTTTTTTCAAAATGCATCAGTTAATAGTGCTGCTCCAGCAGAATTCTGCACTGGAATCAGTTTCTCAGAAGAGTAAACAGATTTTTTTATATTTAATTTTGAAATCTGACATAGGGCGAAACAGTGGAGATATCACCCCCCCCCCTCCAGCAGCCCAACAACAAAACAATGGGAAGGTAACCAGATAGCAGCTGGCAGGTAGAGCTAAGAACAGCACTCAATAGTAAAATCCAGGTCCCACTGTGACACATTTAGTTACAGTAAGAGAAACAACAGCCTGCCAGAAACCAGTTCCGTCCTAAAGTGCTGGCTCTTTCTGAAAGCACATGACTAGACAAAATGACCTAAGATGGCTGCCTACACACTAATATTACAAATTTTTAAAAAAATACACTTGCCGGTTCAGGAATTAAATTTTATATTATAGAGTGAATTATTTGCAGTGTAATTTAGAAATAAGAACTACATCATGATGATGAATCCCTTTAATGGCAAAATTTTGGTAACAGCAATGCATATGGTGATCAGCATATTACCTCCTCCTTTCTGATGGAACACACGTGACCATGAATACAAATTAGTTAGTCACACAGGCAATGCTCTACCTACCCGTTAAGATGTTTTCTGCCACGACATTGACTTGAACCTCCACGGAGTGCTTAGAGGTATAAGTAATTTCAGTACTGACGTGACCCACTTCTCCAATACACATCGGTGATAGGAAGTCAGTGCGTTCCACACGAGCCAATGCGGCAACACAACGCTCCTAGGGAAACAAAGCAATGGAAACACATAAAATAATACAGTACTTCATCTTGTTGCTCAAAGCATTGATCTGGCCTACGACCTAACCATTTTCAGCTGGCAGAATCTACATTCTTCAATTATACATGCATGCAGTTATCACAAGCATGGTTCAGTGGGCAGCCAGTCAAGCACAGAGAACGCTACAGGCATTGCAAGATCACTCTTCAGACTCATCAAACTGCAACTAATTCAAAATGCAAATAAGATGAGTGTTAGGTGTGCCGCTGGTTTCAATGGCAGGCTGGCTTGCTGATGCCGGTACCCAAGAGGGCCAGAGGCTGGTACGGCTGCAAGATTTACCTGTATTCACAATATAAAAAACAATAAAATATATATAAGGGTTCATTTAAAGGGGTGGTTCACCTTTAAGTTAATTTTTAGTATGTTATAGAATGGATAATTGTAAGCAACTTTTCAATTGGTTTTCATTATTATTATTTTTTTACAGTTTTATAGTTTTGCCTTTTTTCTTTTGAATCTTTGCAGCTTTCAAATGGGCGTCGCTGACCCAGTAAGGTTGACAAATGCTCTGTAAGGTTACAAATGTATTGTTATTGTTACTTTTTATTACTCATCTTTCCTATTCCAGTCTCCAGTCTCTTTATTCAAATCAATGCATGGTTGCTAGGATAATTTGGAGCCTAGTTACCAGATTGCTTATAAATCATACTGGAGAGCTGCTCAATAAAGAGCTAAATAACTCAAATACCTCTCTCTACATCATACTAATAGTGATCTCAAAGGTGAACAACCCCTTTAAAAACAGGAGGGAAGGTACAAAGTGCAAAAAAACAGAGCAAAAGCACTTGTTGAAATTGAATTGAAATTTTGGTGCCTCCAGTAGGTCATGTAAATGGTATGCTGATGATGTCCCTTGTGCTCGACATTCATGTGGTTACAAGCGCACCATTCTGCAGGTATAACTGAAAAAGATGTCCAAGACACATGAGAAGTCCTGTACTTAAAATTTGATCAAAGCAGACACAAAGTAAAGGGCTCTAGAGCACTGTCTGGGCCCTGTGATCTCATGCTATATTTATGCTTATCCCATTCTTTGCTTCATTTCTGTCATAAGATTTGTGTCCTCGCCAAAACATTATACAGTGATGTTGCACTTTAAACAAGCTTTAATAACAATTAGGATACAAAGCACAGTTGCACTGCGCAAGAATCAGGTGCAAGTGCAAAGAATAACGCACACTTATTCTATAAAAAGTTAAATGTGAACTTCAAATGGCAAGGATTTATATATATATATATATATATACACACACACACACACACACACTGCAAGCAAACAAAGAAAATTAAGTACAGTGCACCACCTTGTGGAAAAAAAGGCAAATCGCCGCAAAGGCTGAGAAGATATACCATTCTGGGGAAGTGGACACAATGTTTTTTTATTTATACATAGCTCCAATATAGACATCTCAATCTCCATCTATTCACACCAATACATTTCTGTAAGGGATAGGCTCATGTTGGTATCATAAGCAGTCATTTTTATAAAAAAAATCTCCCAAGCCTCTGGTCTAACATGGCTTAACCAAAGCCCAGAGACCTAGGGCCCAGTTTGAAATTTTGCCAGCTATCTAGCTGCTAGGGTCCAAATAACCCTAGCAACCAAGCAATCATAAGAGTGAGACATTGGCATATGAATAGAAGAGGCCTGAATAGAAAATAAGTACAGGTATGGGACCTGATATTCAGAATGCTAGGGACCTTAAGTCTACTAGAAAATACTCTAATCATAAGGGGTTATTTATTAAGGGTCGAGTTGTGTTTTCCACTAAATTCGAGTTTTCTAGGTTTTTTTGGTCAAAAACTAATTTTTGGGGTTAAAAAAAGGAAATGTTTCAAGTTTTAAAAAAGACTTGAATTTTTCGAGATTTATTATACCCCAACCCTGGAAATAGCTTGAATCCAAAAATACACCATCTAAAGCCTGTCAAAGTCTTGTAGGAGTCAATGGTAGAGGTCTCTTGAACCATTTGAAGATATTTATGATGTTCAAGTTTTTTTCAGCGGGTTTTGCCGAAAACTCAATCACTTTGAGCGATTCGAGTTTTATTCTGGCGAAAATTCGGTTAATTCAAGTTTTCAGGTTGTTAACACAGAACTCGCTGAATCGAGTTTTTTCTTTAATAAGAAACCATTCAAGGTATAAAAAAATTGTAAAATTCAAACTTTAATAAATAAACCCAATTAGCTGGTTTTGCTTCCAATAAGGATTAATTATATCTTAGTCTGGATCCAGTACATGGTACTAATATATTATTACAGAGAAAAAGGAAATTGTTTTTACAATTTTGGATTGTTTGCATAAAACAGAGTCTATGGGAGATGGGCTTTCTGTAATTTGGGGCTTTCTGGATAACAGATCCCATACAAGTACCATAAATGCACCATTTTTAATTCTATCTTTCAGGACCCTCCAAGATACTGGGTCAAATTAAAGGTAATTTTTAAAGGCGTATTTATCAAAGGGTGAACTTTCACTTTTCCCCTTTGATAAATATGCCTTTAAAAAGCCCATAGAAATGAATGGAGGCGGTATTTCAGTCTAGCGGACTGTGGTGATCTCTAACTTCACTCTTTGATAAATATGAGAGAGAGAAAGAGAGAAGGAAGGAAGACTAAAAGAGCTGGGAGTTCTAATTATTTATATTGGTACCTACTTACATAAAAAGGGAGGAAAGGGAGGAGGGAGAGAGGAGCAAACTGAGCATGCTCAAGTCCTAGCCCTGGAGATTTATGCTGAAAACAGGAAGTCTGATACAGAAGCCCATGTGTACACAATAGAAGGAAAGAAATGCAGTGTTTCTTTTGTCAGAGGTCTCAGAGCAGCATTACTTCTAGGTTTTACTGGTGTATTTATATAGAACTTTCTGATAGAGCTTACTTAATTTTAGCCTTCCTTCTCCATGGGCATGTTTTCTGCACTCCTGTGTGCCAAATATTCATTATTGTTTTGGGAAAAAGTATTGCATGTACTTCTTAAAATTCCATACAGATTGCATGTCTGCCACACCAAGATAAATCATTTTTTTGGTTAAGTTGTGAACAAAACCTGCATCTAATTCGTTTGTACTGTTCTAGGGTTTCCTTTTGTTTGTGGTTTAGATGTCATCATACATTGTTAATGGGATTAGTTTTGTGCAATGAGCATTGCCAATTTAGGACTACATTAATAACCTGTCAGGAGCCACTGACCCGAAGGTTGACAAATAAAAAAGTAGGAAGCAGGAACTGGTGCACAGCAGTGTTCTCCCCAGAAAAAGTGGAAGTGGAATGGTGGAAGGGGAAAATATTTTAGCAACACCAATTAGGACCGCTCCAACTCACCACCACTTCGCTGCTTCCCTTTGAGGTCGGGTGCTCAGTCCGCAGTGTCCCCACTGCCGCAAATGTATACACCAACAGATGAACGGCACTCCGATAAAAAACAGGCTTTTTATTACTGGGTAATGTGGAAATACATAGGCCTTACGCGTTTCGGGAACACCTTCCCTTAATCATAGGCTTACAGAATGAGTCGAAATTTACTTTATATACAATAGGTCTCCAGCGACCCCTGTTGGTTGTCTGGATTGTTACAGTTAAAAATACATATTTACTCTTGCTTTATTATATTATTTATATTAATAAAACCAACCACACTTTGCTAAAATATATAAAACAAAAGGGAAGGGGAGGGGGGTAGAGGGAAAAAGAAACCTTTTGGGCCTTGGATGTTCCATCTAGTTATCTATTTAAATTAGCATATAGCCTTATCCTTGTGACAAAGAGCTCGTAATTTTATTTCCCTTGGGACAAATTGGCTCTTTTTCATTTATTTAATATTCTATTGTTTAGATTTTTCCTTTTATCTGTTCCTTCACATATTGTGTTAATGCTAGGATGGATCGGTATGTGCAAACATATATGTATATATAGGGAAGAAGAATTGACATAATCAGATGTGGTGTCCTAACTGGTTGTCCAATAA
The DNA here is from genome assembly GCA_038501925.1 of Xenopus petersii. Classification (NCBI taxonomy): domain Eukaryota; kingdom Metazoa; phylum Chordata; class Amphibia; order Anura; family Pipidae; genus Xenopus; species Xenopus petersii. Next base: position 35,959,796 of record CM076684.1, on the reverse strand, counting down.
CTCAACCTGGATCAATAAATATTTACATATATGCTCAAATGGTACCGCCTGTGTTCCACGTGTATCAATATAAGTAAGCAATGTCATGTCTTGTATTCAGGCCTTTTGGCATTCTAGTTTCAAGTTTTAAAATCCAAAAAGCTTCCCTTAGGTTAATGGAGTGTAGTAGATCGCCCCCTCTGAGTGGTACCTTTATCTGTTCAATGACTTTTACCGCTAGATCCTGGACACCTTTTGAAGAGCATAGGGAAAAATGTTTGCCCACAGGAGATCCCTCATCTTTTTTGTCTATCGCCCTGATATGCTCCCTGACCCTTTCCTTTAGGCAGCGGGTTGTGCGTCCCACATATTGTATCCCACAACACTTACATTCAAGTAGATAGATTACCCTCTTGGTATTACAATTATAGAAGCCATAATTTTGAAAAGTTTTCCCAGTGACATTGGATTTAAAATTGGGTCCTGTGGAGATAACCATGCATGTCTTGCATGGCATTGTCCCACATTTGTATGTGCCTCTAACTGAGAGCCAGGTACTCTTGGGATTGGTTGGAGCTTTAGTCACCAAACTGGGTGCCAGAATCTTCCCTAACGTAGGGGCTTTCCTTGGGACATATCTGATATCCATTGACTTCAGTATCTCCGCTAATCTCATATCATTGTATAGTACTGGAATATGTTTCCTAATGATGCCACAAATTTTGTTGTACTCTTCGCTGTATTCTGTTATGAAATAAACTTGGTTTTCCCCTTTGGTAGCCTGAGTCCTAGTTTTTTGATATGGGTGTAAACGGGAACCATTTTTCCCTGCTTTAGCGAGTCATGTCTTAACAATCTCTTTTGAGTAGCCCCGTCTGTAAAGTCTGTCTCCTAGCAATCGAGATTGTTCATTGAATGTATCATCCTGGCTGCAATTCCTTCTATATCTGACAAACTGACTATAAGGGATACTGCGTATAGTGTGCTTAGGATGACAGCTATTGGCTTTTAGTATTGTGTTGCCTGATGTCGATTTCCTAAAAATATTGGACTCGATGCATCCCCTCAAGTGATTACCTCTTAAATTAAGATCCAGAAAATTAATTTCCAGATGATTGACAAAAAAGATGAGGGATCTCCTGTGGGCAAACATTTTTCCCTATGCTCTTCAAAAGGTGTCCAGGATCTAGCGGTAAAAGTCATTGAACAGATAAAGGTACCACTCAGAGGGGGCGATCTACTACACTCCATTAACCTAAGGGAAGCTTTTTGGATTTTAAAACTTGAAACTAGAATGCCAAAAGGCCTGAATACAAGACATGACATTGCTTACTTATATTGATACACGTGGAACACAGGCGGTACCATTTGAGCATATATGTAAATATTTATTGATCCAGGTTGAGTTATTGGACAACCAGTTAGGACACCACATCTGATTATGTCAATTCTTCTTCCCTATATATACATATATGTTTGCACATACCGATCCATCCTAGCATTAACACAATATGTGAAGGAACAGATAAAAGGAAAAATCTAAACAATAGAATATTAAATAAATGAAAAAGAGCCAATTTGTCCCAAGGGAAATAAAATTACGAGCTCTTTGTCACAAGGATAAGGCTATATGCTAATTTAAATAGATAACTAGATGGAACATCCAAGGCCCAAAAGGGTTCTTTTTCCCTCTACCCCCTCCCCTTCCCTTTTGTTTTATATATTTTAGCAAAGTGTGGTTGGTTTTATTAATATAAATAATATAATAAAGCAAGAGTAAATATGTATTTTTAACTGTAACAATCCAGACAACCAACAGGGGTCGCTGGAGACCTATTGTATATAAAGTAAATTTCGACTCATTCTGTAAGCCTATGATTAAGGGAAGGTGTTCCCGAAACGCGTAAGGCCTATGTATTTCCACATTACCCAGTAATAAAAAGCCTGTTTTTTATCGGAGTGCCGTTCATCTGTTGGTGAAAATATTTTAGCAGCAGGTGAGAAATGAAAAAAAATGTATTATGTGCCTCCCTTGCCTCTACTCCTTTATCAGAACATGTTTTGCAGAAGCTGGTAGGACTGTATGCTTCTTTAAATAAAGCACACAAACCTACCGACTTATTGAAGAAGAATTCTAATACAGCATGCAAGCCACAGGGAAACCGAGTGAAGGGGGTAAAATGCCGGGCGAACTGCCCAGTAATTAGGGCCTGGAACACTGCACAGGTAGAACAAAATATAACACATACTGTATACAAAGCAAAGTAGTAAACATGAAGACAATATCAGAAAAACATCCACAGCAAGACACAGAAGGGGTCAAAGTCCAGGCAAATGATCAGGGCAGGTGGCATACAAACCAGGGTGAGGAACAGGGCAATACCAACCCTATTGGGTTTATTTATTGTTTAATCAGATTTTTTAGTATACTTAAAGCGTGAGGATCCAAATTACAGAAAGTCCCCTTATCCAGAAAACCGCAGGTTCTGAGCATTCTGGATAACAGGTCTCATACCTGTAGTAGTAATGATCAGTTTTCACACAGAGTTTCCCATTTTGGACTCTGTTAGGAGTGTCGTTGACATGCACATGCTCAGTGTGCTTTAAACAGCTCATAGGTCCACAAAAGTCTGCACATACATATATACATATATATATATATATATATATATATATATATATATATATATATATATATATATATATATATATATATATATATATATATAAGATCATTTATCCGGAGACCCATTGATTTTCTTGTAGACTTTTCTGGTATTAAGATCCAAATTATAGAAAGATACGTTATCTGGAAAACCCCAGGTCCCAAACATTCTGGATAACAGGTCCCTTACCTGTATATATTTACAAACACAGTAAATTGTGAGTGTGTCCCTAAGCTCAGTAGGTGACAGCAGGACAGAGCATGCTCAGTGATTGAGCAGAAAAGAAGATGGGGAGCTACTGGGTTATCTTTGGAGACACAGATCTTTACTGCTAAGGGGCTGCTGTTGCCTTGGGCTGGTACAGAAGCACAAAACATAATATAAAACATTTATTCCCTACTTGCTTAGTTAAGCTTTAATTCTCCTTTAAACTATGGAAGTAGGTTAGAAATGTGGTAGATTATATTTTGAGATGCTCAGAGCCCACTGAGCATGTGAGTGTCACAGACACTTTCCAAGATTGTGACCCCCTGTGACAACTTTGAAGTCCTGAATTATTGCTGCTATAGAGGAGCTGAAACTTTAGGCTGGTGCAATAAATTCAGTATATAGAATATGGCATTTATAGCCATATTCATTTTCAGGGTTTAGTTCTCCTTTAATACATTTTTTCAATGAAACACCTATTTTTGACTTTATTTGGAAATCCTTACCGCATCTTGGCTATTACAATGGCGTGTACTTATAATGGCTCCGGCTTCTTCAATCATCTTCAGAATTGTTCCACCATGAACATTTCCTGCAATATTTGCATCATCTGGGCGCATAATCCTATGAAAGGAAAAATATTTAATTAATGGAATTTGATTACTCTTAAGTAGTTGATTAAACTCTGACAAATAGCCACATTTATTTACTTTAAAATATACCACTTTGTTAAGGTTTCCTGACACTTAAAAAAAACTATTACTAAGTCGCAAAAATATAAACTTGTTGGGAATCCATCTGCATTTCCCAGTTATTTAATTTCCGCCTCACAGAACAGCAAGCCATTGCAATGCTCATTTATTTTGTGTACCAGATCCTCAACTGTTTGTCACATTTTCCTTCTGGTCCCTTTTGACCTTTCTAAGCTGTACTATATATATTTAACAGAAAATTATACGGTATACAGAGAAAGATACAGTATAGAGTTGGGGCAGATTTATAAAGGGTCAAGTTCTGTTTTCCCCGAAAAAGTCAGGTTGATTTTCAGTCAAAAATAGTTTTTTTATACCCCTACCTGGAAATAGCTTGAATCCTAAAATACACCATCTCAAACCTGTCGAGGTCATATAGAAGTCAATGGCAGAAGGCTTTACCATACCGGCATATACAGCTCTAGAAGCTCTCTCTGTTTGTTTAGGATAGTTGCTGCCATATTAGCTTTGTGTGACATCACTTCCTGCTCACTCTGGGCTCATATTACAGCAGGGAGGAGGGAGAGAGGAGCAAACTGAGCATGCCCAAGCCCTTGAGGTTTAAACTGAAAACAGGAAAGCTGATACAGAAGCCAATATGTACACAATAGAAGGAAAGAAATGTGGTGTTTCTTTTGACAGAGGACTCAAGAGCACCATCTCAGCATTACTGGTGTATTTATATAGACCTTTCTGATAAAGCTTACTTAATTTTAGCCTTTCCTTCTCCCTTAATAACCTTCATGATCAAGTTTCTTTCGGAGGGTTCTGCTTGAAAACTCGAATAACTCGAGCGATTCAAGTTTTTCCTAGTGAAAACTCAATTAATTTGGGTTTTCGGTAGGCATGCACCGAATCCACTATTTTGGATTTGGCCGAACCGCCGAATCCTTCATGAAAGATTTGGCCAAATACCAAACGAATCCGAACCCTAATTTCCATATGCATATTAGGGGTTGGAAGAGCAAATTTTTTTTACTTCCTTGTTTTCTGACAAAAAGTCACGTGATTTCCGTCCCTGCCCCTAATTTGCATATGCAAGTAAGGATTCGGTTCGGCCTGGCAGAAGGATTCAGCCCAATCCAAAACTTGCTGAAAAAGGCCGAATCCCGAACCGAATCCTGGATTGCCTCGGTGCATCCCTAGTTTTCGGTTGTTACCCCAGAACTCCGTCATTCGAGTGTATGGCTAGTGCCAGACAATACAATTTCTCCGTAAGTGGTCCGGCTGCTTGCCTTCAATTACACAGGCAGGGCAAATTGTGGTGCAAAATGCAAACTGTAGCTTTTCAGCGGCTAAATCTGCCACCTCTGCAATGTCGCCAAACGAGTGGATCTGAGTCTATGGCCACCTTAAAGGAATAGTTCAGTGTGAAAATAAAAACTGTGTAAATAGATAGGCTGTGCAAAATAAAAAATGTTTCTAATATAGTTAGTTAGCCAAAAATGTAATATATAAAGGCTGGAGTGAACAGATGTCTAATAAAACAGCCAGAATCCAACTTCCTGCTTTTCAGCTCTATAACTCTGAGTTAGTCAGCGACTTGAAGGGGGGCCACATGGTACATTTCTGTTCAGTGAGTTTGTAATTGATCCTCAGCATTCAGCTCAGATTCAAAAGCAACAGAAATGACCCATGTGGCCCCCCCTCAAGTCTCTGATTGGTTACTGGCTGGTAGCCAGGGTAACCAGTCAGTGTAAACCAAGAGAGCTGAAAAGCAGGAAGTTTGGTTCTGACTGACAAGTTATACATCTAGTCACTCCAGCCTTTATACATTACATTTTTGGCTAACTAACTATATTAGAAACATTTTTTATTTTGCACAGCCTGTCTATTTACACAGTTTTTATTTTCACACTGAACAATTCCTTTAAGATGAGAAAGCAACACAGAGCAAAACATGTCCATCTTGTGTTCCCTCACAGACTAGAGGGACTACCACAATAATGTGGAAGAAACTAATAGGACCCCTAGCGGCCATAACCATATCCCTATTTCAGATCACTAGAGTTACCCCCTACCCACCACCAGCAGACCAGATTATTCACACCCGAAACTGGAAATCTATTGGATACATCTTCTGCTAGTGCTCGGCTATGTACCCCACCCTCAGCCTTAAAAAATAAGACTTGGCACTCACAAGCATCTAGCCCCACAGCTCACTGGCAGCAGCTCACACCTAACAATAACCAGAAGATCATTCAAAACAGAGCTGATGCCACACCCACACAAAGATATCCTACAGTGAAGGACACCCGCAATCAAAGCCCACTAGAGCAGAAGTAACTTTGGGACCCAAGCTTGCTACAGTGCATGCAAAGCTGGAACCTAACCCGCTACCACACACTAGAACTACTGACTTCAAGAGGCTACCGAACCAAGCACTGTGCCTGCTGATGCTAAATCAGCTAACCAGTCTGAAAAACCATTGGTACCAACCAGCAATCATGCTTGTAACCACTGTCCAAACCAGCCCCTGCCAGAAGGTAGTGGCATACAGGAGCCAAAGACAAGCATATAAGACTGGAACAAAGGCCAGATTTAAAACCAGCCAACCCTGAACCAAACAACAGCTGTTGAATCCCAATTAGCACAGAACTAGCTAATTCCTACAGAACTGAAGATGACCACCAGCTGGAAAGTGAACCTACCCCAAAGTAAAGCCAGTTGTAAAGCATGCCAAATGCTGCTGCAAAAAAACAACCCTGCATGTAAGGACAGATATTTAATTCAGAAGCCCCACAAACTGCCCCAAGGATGAGCCATGCTTGCCACTGGTCATAGCAAGATTAGCAGTCACACCTGCCAAAGATACAGTAAGGTCAGCAAACACGCCTGTCAAAGCAAAGGCCAACGACCACATGCACCAAAGTCTATGCCAAGACAAGCAACCCATGTGCCAAGAGCAATGAAAAAGACCAGCAGGCACACAGTGGCAAGGGGCAGCAGCCACATGAGAGAAGAGGCCAAAACATGGTCCAGTGGCCACGCAAATCAAAGAGGTCGAATCAAGGGCCAGGAAGCCCATCCATCTAGATTCACATAATGGTGAGACGGGAGATGCTACCTCCCTGTCCCAAAGGACAAAAAAATAAGACTGCTGAGGAGGAAGTCATGTGGTTTTAAATGTCATGATTAATTTTGATTTGTTATGCTTGTCTGTGCAGGGCAATACTACCCATGTGTACTGACATGGAGGGACACAGAAGAAATAGCTTTATTGTCAGAGGTGAGAGGGAAGGCTCAGAGCCCCACTTTAGCTGGGTGCTCAGACAGGATACCCACGGACTGCCAGTCGGGAAATTGGAGACTTTCTGCCCAAAACCCGACTGCTTTGTGGTTATTCCAATGGTACCTGACCAAAAAACATTTTGCCCATTTGTAATGGATCATGTATCTACAGTAGCAAAAAATAACCACATATAATATATATGTTAAGATTCCCTGGTGAGTCAGGCGAGGCCCAGTCCGACACTGCATGGCAGTAGGGATTTTGTCCATTTCAGCAGCATTTGTGACATCACAGACTAATAGTTTATGCCTGAGAAGTAAATTTTACTCTATTATGTGATGTTGTCATTTAAGTGTGGTGGCAGACGGGGAGATTAGTCACTCAGCGACTGCTGTGGGTGATTAATCTCCCTGCGCTGCCTTCCGGCCGGCAATAATACGAATCGCTGGTGGGATTGCTTCGGATTTCTGTGTATTAGTTAAGTGCAGGACAGGCTTAGGATTTTTTTTGTTTTCTGTATTTTGTTTTTTTCTTTGGGAAAAGCCTCCAATAAACGGCAAAAGACCAGTTATAATCAGTGGAACTGTATGGAAGTGTATGCAAAAGTCTATTCCCCAGCGAGACCACAGTCCAACTACTTGAAATCCCTACAAAATATATATACTTATAGCTCTCTCTCTATATATTCGAGTGTTTTTGAATTATATTCACTGTTAAGTTATCCACAGTGCACTTTAGTGTGGGTGTCATAAATATAGTGTGGGTGTCATAAATATAGTGTGTGGGGGTTATTTAAGTTATGTGATCCCTTCCGTTTTTACAGCCTACTGAAGGTCCCAGGTGGATCAAAAAAAAAAAACGTTGATGTTTTTGGCAACTGAATAAATGATTTTTCTTATTTGCCATGAGTGCTTTCAGTTATTCGGTTCTATATATCTATATATGGTCCTCTACTCTAGGCATTGGGTGACAGAAAATACAGCTCTGCTTGGGGCCAAACTGGAGAGCCCTTCAGATGTTTTTGTTCCCATTCTTGTTTAAACAAACAGAACTTATGAGGAACAGGTTAAATGTCACGGCTCAATAACTATGTTCTCAGTGTTACCTTTTACCTACTTTTGTCACAGATTTCATCATAACCTGACATCATCATAGGATATTTTTCATGTACAGCCTCATGAACCACACTCAGTATGACAAGGCCATTTTTTTAAATGCTTCTGGCACCTGAAATCAATACAGTGAGCAAAGTAAAGGCAGAAAAGACAGGTATGGGCAGAAATCCTCTGTATGAATTACTCATGGTCACTAATGGACCTTTTTCCATTCTATCGTTACAATTTATGTAATGGTAACATTTTAACCAACGGGTGACACTTAGCACAAAATACACATTGTACAAAATGATTGAGATTTTTAGAGTTAATGCCATTGTTTTAAATCTGTTTTTAAAACTATTTAAAGAGTCATTTTTTTCACAATATAAATTGTAAATCCTATAGTCATTAGCCTGTCTTGGTGATGTAAAATGCACATACATCTCATCTAAAGATCAATTCAGAATGCCTGCCCATTATTCTATAGATATTATATATATATATAATCATACACCATAGGAACATAATTTTAAACTACTGTTATATTGAAATGTACAGTGACTTGATGATCGCATGTCTAGAAATAAATGGACTACCTTGAAAGTACAGATTTGACACATTTGTTTTTGCTGGTGGCTGTTTTATCGTAGATAGAGATTATTTATTGTATGTGCAGTCATTTACACTGCAATAGATCTAGACTATAAAATGCTTTACACTAATCTTATGTGTATAACACTAATAAATGTTATCTGTGTTATTAGCTGTCATTCTTTAGATTACCATTGTAGATTAGAGTTGATTTTGCTGTTATATTGCCTGTAGGGACAATGACTACACTAGGAAAAGAACAAGATGTAAAGCTGTAAATAGCAGCGAGTAAAAGATGCACTGTACCTTCTAAGCAGCATGAGGCCAGGCAGGAATCTAGCTGAACTGTAAGAGTAGCACACAGAGGCAGGCAGTGGTGGGAATGAATGAGGACAGGAAGATGCAACAGATCTGGTGTACTCATTGTGAATATGCAGCCTTCAAACGTCATGGATGATGTAAAACCTGTGCCTATTAAACCACATGTGCAAGAGTAATAGACAGGTCTTCCCAGGCGCTCCAATCACACTCTACAGTGGATTGTGCAGCCAATAGCAAATGATCTTTTGTTGTCATGGTAACTTGGTTACAAAATGATCAAACCACCAGATGGAACCGCTTCCTGCTTGAGCTGCTGACACATTCATATAAATACATTTTACACACGGAGCACAGGGAACATTACCGCTCTTCTACTTGTTTTTGCCTATATTAAGTATCAGGTACATCCCCCTCAAAGCCACACACATGCATTAGAGCCTATAAAATGCTATAAGCCTGAGAGGTAATGTTATCAAAGGTACACAGTTTTAGACTGGTCTAATCAGCCATAGCAACCAGTTAGCAGGTAACATTTAGCAAACTTGCACTACTGCTTACAAACTAGCACCCAGAGTACTGCTATCAAAGGATCCTGGGAAGTGTAGTCCAACCACTGCTTTTTCTCTTACTAAGTGCTCTCCTTAATTCAGTGGAAATACAGGTATGGGTCCTGTAATCCAGAATGCTTGGCATCTGGGGTTTTCCGTATAACAGATCTTTCTGTCTTTCGGATCTTCATACCTTAAAGGAGAATTGTATGTGGCCCAATGCATAGTAAAATTGACATATACTATTATCCAAAATGTTAAGGGCCTGGGGTTTTGAATATAAGAGATTCCCCATAGTTTGGCTCACCATAATTATCCAGCAGACTACTAAAAAGCATTTAAATATTAACTGAACCAAATAGGATTGTTTTGCCACCAAAATGAATTTCTGCAGCTTAGTTACAGAGTTAGTGTGGGTTAGTTAAACAGAAAAAGAACATGTTTAAAAATGGTAATAATTAGTTGGCATTTTATATCAGCTATTACTTATAAAAGAATTGATCCTTTATTGGTGTAGTAGTGGATTTTAGGCTTAATGGGGTGGTTCACCTTTAAGATAACTTTTAACATGTTCTAGAATGGCTAAATTTAATCAAATTTTCATTTGGTCTTCATTATTTGTTACAGTTTTTGAATTATTTGCAGTTTTCTTCTGACTCTTTCTAGCTTTCAAATGGGGATCACTGGCCCCATCTTAAAACTAATGCTATAAATTTCTTCTTCTTGCTATTTTTTATTACTCATCTTTCTTTCAGGTCCTCTCCTATTCATATCTCTAATTCCAATAAATGCATGGTTGATAGGGTAAAGAACAGAATAATAAAAAAACTCATATACTGCCAGGCTACAATGTGCAAGAACAAAGCAAATATTACATACTCTCTTTGGAATATTGTTTGCCATTTTTATGCAGTGTGCTGTTACCCTAAAACTGGATTTTTATGAGATGTCAATGTTTTTTTCCATGTGAAATAAAGAAAAGATATACAGATAACTGATTATCCTCTACATTTTCTTTTTTTAAAAAACCTAAATAACTCAAAAACCACAAATGACAAAAAATTAAACCCAATTGCATATTGTTTTAGAATATCACTCTCACATCATACTAAAAGTTAATTTAAAGGCGAACATTGTGAGTTGTGTCTACTAAATCCACATTGTACTTTTCAAGCTTGGTCTAGCCCTGGAATTATCAACAGCCTAGAGAAGATGGTTGCATATATATTGCCTATATATGCAACCATTTTGACTAAGAAAAGTGCTTATCGCAACCTGCACACAGTTTATAAATGCGGTTGCTAATCAACATGTAAACAAGTAAACATTATTCATGTCCCAGTTAAAAATAAAATACTTACATGCTAAAAAGTACAGTTATGTCTATTAAAATAAGCCCTCCTGACCTCAAAGCATTACTTTGCATAACTCTTACCTTCTTTGGTGTGCTTCTAACTGTGCCTCAATTATGTTATTCATTATATATCCAAGTTTTACAAACTGCTGCATAGCATCAATTCAGTGAACACTGCAACCAACTCCAGAGTAAAAGATGCAACCAACCAGAGCAAAAGAACAGAATAATAACAAACTCCCATTTATTATGTTTAACAAATATCCCCTTTATTGGAACTCCTATTGATTTGCTATGGTCCCTGTCCAGTTTCAAATGAGGGGCATCCTAACAGTCCCCGCCAGAAGCACAGTAGAAAGGGGATAGCCAAACACAGCCCTTATAGTCATGCTGCTATTTTTTTTTTTTTTTTTTTAATCGGAGGGGTCAATCGTTTCAGTTCCACACTTTTGTACTTTTTATTGGGGAGACTATATTAGTAAGTACATTTCCTTTCGTAGAACTAAATTGCCCTAACTGTATTTATCTGCCATCTACTTTTAGTGAACCAGCTGTATCTGAAGAACACTGATACTTACAGTAAAATATATCCAGGAAGCTTATATAAATTAAATTAATTGACTTTTGCTGCCAATATATACTCAATGTGCAGATTCTGGGCAAGCGAGTAGGGACACCTTCTAAGAATGTGCAACTTTTAATAGTACTGTGTATTGAAATATCCATGTGGAACAGTGTCGGACTGGACACCAGGGGCCCACCCAAAAACCTTAGCCCAGGGGCCCACTAAAAAACCTTAGACCAGGGGCCCACTCTCAGTACTATTATTCTTCCTTTCCTCACTCAACCTCTATTCTCCTAGTCTCTTCTTTACATACTATAAACTATTATTCCTAGGGATGGGCGAATTTTTTTGCCTTGTTTCGCCGAAAAAATGACGCCCATAGACTTGTATGGAGACGTGCGTCAAAAAAAAAAAGACGCGCGACAAAATAATTTCGCCGCACGACAAATCTTTTTTGACGCCCATAGACTTTAATGGGCGTCCGCGACATTTCGCCGGCGCGAATTTTTGGCGAAACGAAACAGGTCAAATTCGCCCATCCCTGATTATTCCATCTATTTAGCCTTTTTGTTCTCATAGAAATAGGGAATGGCCACGAAATAGGTCAAATGTTTAGCAGCATGAGGGCCCACTGACACCGGGGCCTACAGGGAGTTTTCCAGGTATCACTGATGTGTAATCATCTTATTATCCATCCCCTAGGATTACAGAAACAACTCTCCAGTGTATCATAATTAACTGGCACAGCCCAAAGATACCACACTGTCTGAGGAGAAAGCTGTTAATTTACAAAACACATGATGATTGAATCTGGGCTTAATTTCTTAATAAACTAAATAACTATCCATATATTTTCCTAAGATACCCTTGCAAATAGAAAGGCTGCCCTAACCTTCTTTTCACAAAACTTAAAATGTAGGATTAAAAACAACAAAATAGTTGTGTGTGTCATACATTTTTTATAAGTGTTCAAAAGTGCTCCCGTTTCAAAGGGCATCTTGTAACCTTAGCCTAATTGAGTGACTGATAAGCATTAAAGAAAAACTATACCCCCCGAACAATGTAGGTCTCTATAAAAAGATAATGAATGAAACAGCTCATGTGTAAAACCCTGCTTCGTGTAAATAAACCATTTTCATAATAAAAATACACTTTTTTAGTAGTATGTGCCATTGTGTAATCCTAAATAGAAAAATTCCATTTTAAAAAAATATGGGCCGCCCCCTGGGATTGTAGGATTCACAGTGCACACAAACAAAACCAAACTAATCATGCATGTTAGGTCACATGAGCCAATTAAAAGACAGAGTTCTGCCTTTTGCTTTCACACTTTTTCCTATTACAGTCAGAGTTGTAATATTTCTGGTCAGGTAATCTCTGAGGCAGCACATAAACCAGCGGTGCCCAAAAGATTTATAGGGATCTACCAGTAGACCTTTAGTTGGCGATCAGTAGATCTTAAGACACTGTCAACAAACAGTTTGTCTAAATCACCCTCCAGTTTTATTCTTTTCATTCAGATATTTATTCTGTTAAAGCTACATAAAAATAGTTGTTTTTTTAGATATAGTAATATAAATTCTATTATAAATGAATATAATATTTAAGGAATATTTCCATGGAACAGAATGATAACAGTGATATTATGGATGTAGATCATAATGGGACAACTTTTCTAAAAGTAGATCCCTCATTAGTAAAGTATCACAAAATGGTGGTTCAAGGCAAGAGAAGTAATAGGCAATATTAACTTAAATATAAATATCAGTTTGGTAAGATTCTTTAATATGTCACTTAATATGATATAAATCAGTTGCTTAAATATTAATTTTGGGGGTAAAAATTTCCTTTAAGAGGTTTTAAAGCAATGTAAAACCTTAAAGGAATTGTTCAGTGTAAAAATAAACACTGGGTAAATAGATAGGCTGTGCAAAATAAAAAATGTTTCTAGTTAGTTAGGCAAAAATGTAATATATAAAGACTGGAGTGACTGGATGTCTAATATAACAGAACATAGCCCAACTTCCTGCTTTTCAGCTCTCTTGGTTTCCACTGACTGGTTGCCCTGGTTACCAGGCAGTAACCAATCAGAGACTTGAAGGGGGGCCACATGGGCCATAACTGTTGCTTTTGAATCTGAGCTGAATGCTGAAGATCAATTGCAAACTCACTGAACAGATATGTACCGTGTGGGCCCCCCTTCAAGTAGCTGACTAGCTCAGAGTTATAGAGCTGAAAAGCAGGAAGTAGTGTTCTGGCTATTATGTTACACATCCAGTCACTCCAGCCTTTATAAATTACAACATTTTTTTTTATTACTTTGCACAGCCTACCTATTTACACAGTTTTTATTTTCACACTGAACTATTCCTTTAAGGGCTAGAAACAAACTACATGTAAAAAAAGCCCCAAACTGTTAAACATCAAGTACAGGTATGGGACCTGTTATCCAGAATGCTCAGGACCTTGTGTTTTATGAAAAACAGATTTTTCCTGAATTTGAATGTTCAGACCTTAAGCCTACTAGAAAATCTTGTGAATATTAAATAAATCCAATAGGCTGATTTTGCCTCCAGTAAGGATTAATTATATTTTAATTTGGATCAAGTACAAGATACTGTTTTTATTATTAGAGAGAGAAAGGGGAAATTGTTTTTGAAAATTTCGATTATTTGGTTAAAATGGATTCTATGGAGACGACCTTCCCAAAATTCTGAGCTTTCTGGATAACGGGTTTCCATATAACGGATCCCATACCTGTACAAATAAGCATTAAAGGAAAACTATTCCCCCCCAACAATGTAGGTCTAATACTAAAGTTTAATATTTGTTTGTATAACACCATATTCTGCAAGTTATAGGGGCGGAGATGTTTCATGAATTTATTCTGCACATTTACAATAGGAGGCATATGTATTCAATTCCCATTCTCGGAGGGGGGGGGCTTGCATAATAATAACAGAACACTGTTGCAACCTTTCCTGCATTTTTTAATATTTATTCAAATTCTCAGATGTGTTAATCCCGATCCCATTTTGGTGCAGAGAAAATATCATTGCTAAAAAGAATTCAATCAACAATCTTGTTTGTATGTTGTAAATAAACGCCATATGACATCTCAACCGCAAGATTTTTAAAGATTTCCATTTGGTAAAAGTTCAGACAGTCGAGGCAAAACAAACGTGATCTGACCTTTCTGAAAGAATGCAATTTGTGTATTTCCATTATCTCTCTATTTTAACTTAAGTGTTTTAGCACATGTATTATGGTGCGTCATAATTCTATGTGTATGTACACCCAGAAATTTGGTTAGTATAAAAAAATAACAATCCAAGTAAAACCCAATGCTGAATGCACACCACAAGAAATTCCAGAGAAACAAGTACCTGCAGAAAGGGGAATGCGGGGAGTGTATAAGAACTGAGCAGCCTAAAACAAGGAAGGAGTGGCATTTATAACCTAGCATTGCCTTTTTTTACATAATGATGTGGCAGCAAATGAAATACTGTGAGCTTTATATCTGATGTATAAAACTGAAGTCTCTAAGGCAGTGATGTTAAATCAAAGACTCTCAGCCTTTACTGAATCACACCTTCCACTACTAGATGGACATCTGCTGGAGAGAGGAAAATATGCTGGACATTCCTCACTTACACTGGGAGTAAATTTGGACACACATGGTAAGATTCCTTCATTAGTGAGGTCACCAACCATGCAGATCTTTGCATGATGTGGCCACCAACACAATGGGCCAAATCAGGATGATCCAATCGCTTGTTCCCCGTAAGAACAATTGGAAAATACCGTATGGTGAGGCACACTGATGCAGTCTCTGCAATAGTGATGTACAGGTTGACCTGTGGTTGAAATTTGGCCACATTTTTCGGGTTAGGTTTGGGTGCAGGTCAGACTGGGGAAGTTTACTCCTACACTGCTCCTGAAGATTCCTTGTCTTGGAACCAGAGGCATGCCCAGAAGCAGCATAAAGAATGAGATGACATAGGTACTGGTAGGGTGTGGGTTAAGGTTTTGCTGGTTAGGTCCCCCGTTATGATCCCATTTGGCCACCTCCTTAGAGGAACAAAATGGGATAATCCCTATTAATCAATTACCGGCTCAATCTCAAGTCACCCGTGTATGGCCAACTTAATTCAATAAACTCTCTCTCTACATACAGTGCTGCCATCTGTATGGGGAACAGGAGTTCAACTACAACTCAAGAACTACACATTGGACTTCCCAAGTGTATATATACTGAAAGCAAGCAGCATGATATATTTCCATTCTGATTTACTCACGCTCCTCTCAGATATTGGCATACCCCCAACTGTCCCTTTTTTCACGGGACAGTCCCAATTTTGACAGCTCACCCTGCAGTCCCAGGTTTATTACTGAAATGTCCTGACTTTCTCTTTGATCTCCTGCTCTGCACAGCCATTAAAAGATACAACGTTTCTAACTTCATTGGCTTTTGGTAGAGAGCCCAGAATATATACTTAAGATACTTTTGTAACAATTTAAGATAAGTAGGTCTCTTGGGGAAACTGACTTGCAGCTTGAATTCACCTTCATTATCAAAACTGTAATAACACATTAAAAACCACAGAAATGTGTTCAAACTTTCATAACCTGCCAAATTTTGTAAAATCGACATGGTTAATTATTGGGTGGCCACAAATATGGTCGTGGTCAAACATTTTTCTCCACATTCTTGTCTCTCTTTCTATTTCAAAAATGTTGTGACGTATGTATTGAGGACCCATTTACTGTCACCTAAAGCAAAGCCTGCATCAAAAACCCACTTGGTCTACTGAGGCCCTTTACATACGTTTAACAGTTTGCCTAAAAATTCAGGGGCTTGTCTAGAAAATGCAGCTAGAAGGGCTGCACTGATTGCAATGTAATTGCAGCAGGGTTGCCAGGTTGGCGGTTTTCCAGCCAAATTGGGCTACTAATTTAAAGCCCAGGCTGGTTTTAAAAGTACAAACTTGCCAAGGTATGGGTTTGGGCTACTATTTGGGCCTTTGGCTAGTTTGTACTTTGGAAACTAGCCAAAGTTTTTCCTTTCCCTAATGTGCCAAGCCTACATCTTCCAGTACATGTTGGGTAATGTAGTTTTTGTTTAACACCTTCCCAACTGACAAGTTTAATGTAAGACTACAATACATAGCAGGCAATAGGACTGATTTATGTAGACGTCGGGAATTACCGAAGTTTCCCATCCCTCTTAAGCACTCTTACATTTTCCAGTAAATTTCCTCAATTTCAGACAATTTTGGGGCAAAATTTGCTGGCCACCAAAATGTCTAGAGGTTGAACTGTTTTACCAATATTTAATGTATTGTATGTGCATTAGAGTCTTATGGGGCCCCTATAACTCCTGGGCCCCCTCTGTAGTCAGGGCCGGATTTCTTAAAGCGCCGCCCCCAGGCCCTAAGCAAACGGTCTGCTGCCCCGTCCCAGGCTTGTATGTGCACACTTCTGGCACTATCGCTTTTGGCACCAAGGACTGTGCGCGCAGACAAGTAAATGTTAAGTTTATATTGCGCGCAGTCCTCAATGCATTAGGTAGATGTTGCGGCTGGGCGGCATGCCGCCACCTTGAATCGTGCCGCCCCGGTCCTTTGCACAAATCCAGGCCTGTCTGTAGTTATGCTCCTGGTGACAGGCGAATCTGTCCCATTTTGCTTCATGAAAAATTTACAAATTTTCATATATATATTCATTTATTTTTTTAGACTTTTTTTTTCACTGCACATATTGTGCTATTTTTGGGCTACTTTTTAAATTGCCTCTTGGCTAGTTTTGGGTTGGATTTGTAGCTGACTTTGGCTGTTTTTTAAAATTAGACCAGGCAAACCGTGTCCCGCATGATGTAGCACGCATTTATTACATGTGTCTCTGAATGTCCACATTATCGGGGTATCCTCAAGTACATTTTATTGTTTGAAACAACATGGAGGCAACTGAGATATGAGCAAGCAGTGCAGCACTATTTATCCCTCCCAGCGCTACACATCCTTCACAGCGAGCAGAAGCACTTCCGCAATGAAGCAAAGGAGGGTCGCAGCATATTCCCCGCCCCCTCACCGCGGCAGGTAGCAATTCATTTCCCTGGTATCGCAGCGCTTTACTGAATACAGACACAGGGCCAAGCATAATGTAGTGCTACATGGAGTACAGGGCTCCGTGCGGTTACTGAGCCAGCACAAGGAGAGGCAGCGGTGCGGCAGGACACATCATACACGTGCGCGGTGACACAGCAAGGACTGGCGGCCTCTCCCCCTACCCGCGTCTCCTTAAGCCGAGTATACCCGAGAGCGGGCAATAGGGCACGAGTCTTTGGCGGAATCTCACCTGCTGATCTGGATGGCTGGGGACGAGGAGACCTTGGGGAGAGACATGTCTGATGTCGGTGCTGCTGCGGCTGGTGTGAGGAGAAGGAAGGCGGCTGGTCTGCTCTAGGATGCTCTGACTGCTGAGAGGGGAGGGATAGAAGGAGGGGACGCAATGGCTTTGGCTCACTCAGTCCTTAGGCAAAGCGCGCCAAACTCAAACACTGGCTGCGGACAGGATACAACCATTACCATCCCTGTGCCAAACCTAAGTCTCCCAATGCATGTTGGGTAATGCATACCTGCCAACATAAAATAGAGGGACATTTTTGAGGGACTGCAGTTTGAGCTGTCAAAAGAGGGACTGTCCCTGTAAAAACGGGACAGTTGGCAGGTATGTAGGTAATGTAGTTTTTGTTTAACAATTTGCCAAGTCTGATAAAACTACAATACCCAGCATGCAATTGGACTAACTTGTGTAGAAGTTACGCTGTCACACTTTGCTTCATGGAAAATTTGCGAGAGTGTTAAAAAGGCATATTTTCACTTATATTTTATTCTAAGATCTATTTTTGTTCACTGCACATATTGTGCTGTTTTTTTGGGCTACTTTGAAGTACCTCTTGGCTAGTTTTGGGCTGGTTTTGCTCCCTGAGGGAAAAAGCTTATTTCTGATGGTGGCCCACTGGCCCTGATGGATGATTAAAGTTCATTTTACCTTTTGCATGAAAGGGAAGAGATCTTGGTTGGTTCATTCAGTCATGTCAGTAGCACTTCCATAATACTTTTAATACGTTTTTACTTAGCCTTAGGAGTGCTCCCAATACCCCCCTTTTGTATTCATTCATTCATTCATTCAGTCAGTCACCCTTCTTTGTGAGCAATGAGCCAAGGGAAGATGCAGACTAGAAAAAGCAAACATAAAACCCAGTATTTAGAATGACGTGCCAGTGCTTCACTACATCAACTGGTTCTACTATAGCTGTCGGGTGTGAGTGTAGAGAGGGAGCAGGAGGAGGGGTCAGGAGGCTTTAAGTGCCCATCAGTGAGGCACTGACTAACAAGCTGTTTCAATATATGTTCATGAAAGATATCTTCCTAACATTTAGGGCGTCCCTAAAATAATTCTGCTGTGTGGCCAAGCCATTTTAAGTTACGCCACAGTTAGTTGGCGATTCACTCTGCCTGTACTGTACCAATGCCAATGCTGCAAAAATGTACACCAATTCATATATTTTTGGAACCCCACAGAACCTCCCAGCTACCGGATCAGCAACTGTTTGTATAACAGCCCATAATTATTCCCTTCACTATATAGATGAGAAATAAAATACACCAGCGCTCATACTAAACACACTGTAATATAAACAAGATGTATGTACCCAACCCATACCAGTTTCAGAATCCCACTCCTCTCTTAACCTGTATTTATTTTCCCCTGCTTGATCAAATGTGGAATGGCTCCTTTCCTACAATTGCTTTTGTGATGGTGAAAGGCCCATTTATTTGGGTCCATGGGTCCCAATATGGTCTGAGACCGACTGCAATCACAAACCACAACTCTTGCAGATATACCCCTGCAGCAAAACATTACATGTATTGCCTTACAGGTTACAAAATCATCCTGAGCTTAAGGGGCATGTTAACAAGTTTTTACTGCTATTCAAGTTTTTCTGCAGCAAAAAAATGTTGAATTAAATTTTCCAAACTGTAGATGTTCAAGTTGTTTTCGGTTTTCAGCTCTGATGATCCTCTTCTTTTTCTGTTCTTATTAATTGCACAAACAATTGCTACAGTAGAAAGGTGGCCACTCCATGTTTAGCCACTAATATCCCCTTTTTAAAAAATATTTATTTTACTGAACATATATTAACAATACATGTAAGTAGCAAATTTGTGGCCCCTCATCTGCTTAGTTAGGCCATTATTTGTTATTGTTAATGTGATGTTTGTGAGCCACTCAGGTAAGTGTTATATGAACCTGTTTTGTCCCATTAGACACAGACTGATCTTGAGTGTATATCATAAATCCATGCCATAAAGCAAGATATCTTTCCAGATTTCCAGAAGGGAGATATAATTAGTTTGATGTGTACCAGGAAAAAGGATATGCAATTCAAGCAAATAAATTCACACACACACACACACACAGATATATATGGACACTGAGCAAGCAATGCAATTACTGGTTATAGCTTCAAAAGTAGACTTCAAAATAGCAATGCTTTTTCCAGTCTGATAAAAGGCCCAGTGAGGTATGAAACATTATTTTGATGTCTACTTTATTTTGGAACCATATTATCATCACTTTAAGTAGCTCACAGTTCTGCAATTTGTTAGGCCCTTGCAAATTGGATCTACTTCCCCTTGCAACTGAAAAGGTTTTGTGATCAGGTTGTGCACTCACAAAACTGAGTGGAGGATTCGGTGGTAAGTTTTATGGCACATTGGTTTGATTTCTACAGGTTGTGCCCATGTACAACAAGAGAGACTGCTGCAAGCATCTGAGCTACGCATTGTATTTACGGTTTTGCATTGTGACTGCTGCTACTCACTGTCAAAGTTCAAATAGGTCTCTCTGCTTTTCTCTCCAGACACCCAGATTAATTCTGAGAATTCTTAGACTTAGTTATGTAACAAGCTTTAATTACTGTTGTCTACTGTAGGAAGAAACAAAGCTGGATTAAAGTTGATCACAGAGAACCATATAGGGACCTACTTATGGATGGACATACAGTAACACTTTGCCCAAAAAAAGTAGGGTGAGATCTTCACAAGAATATATATGTCTGGACCAATGGTTTAAAAAAAAATGCACAAATTATAGTTTAGTGCCTATTATTTATGCCAACTCTCTAGCTCAGTTCCATTTTAGACATGGGCAGGTCTGGACTGAGATTCAAAATAATAGGCCCTGGCAAGTACACATTCATGTGAATGAAGTTTTTTTGTAATGGATGTCAGGAGAAAGATAGAGGCCTGGTCTGCTGTTCTGGTTAGGAAAGATGTGGGAAAAGTTATCTGATGTTTCTAATGTTTTTTCAAACCAGAAGAACATAAGACTAGCCCTGTACTGTCCACATCTTTAAAGCCCTGTACTGTTCACACCTCAGACCCATACTGAAAGTGCCATACTCTGACTGCACTATGCTCCCTGTGTGTGCCATACTAGGCCTGCCCTATGCTTCATTGTGTGTGTCATACTCTGCCTTCCCTATGCTTCATTGTGTGTGTCATACTCTGCCTTCCCTATGCTGTTGTTAGGGGCCCCTAAATTGTTTTATCTTATGCTGGACGTTGCTTTACATTCCACATGGGAGAAGGAGGCATATGGATTTAAGGGTATGTATAATGTGACTTAATAAACTTGGTTTGCAAATGACTGATATCCCTGCAGTGAACACAAGCCATTTGTTTGTTTTCTGGTGTGCTGCCACCATTAAAAGTTCTTGGGGTAACATGGGTGTGCTTTAAAAGGGGGAGTGGTACACAGGTTTCCATTATCAGCCTTGCACCACATAGGCCAGAAAGATTCTGGCCTACAGAATTTGAACAGCGCTGCCTTAATGGAACAGTAACAAAAAAATGAAAGTATTTAAATTAGAATGTACTCTTACCCTGCACTGGTAAAATTGGGGTGTTTGCTTCAGAAACACTACTGTAGCTTATATAAACAAGCTGCTGTGTTGCCATGGGGGTAGTCATTAAAGCTGGAAAAAAGGAGAAAAGGCACAGGTTACATAGTACAGAACAGATAAGCACTGTCCAATACAATGGTGTTTTATCTGCTATAAAACCTTTGCATTTTCTCCTTTTTTCCCGCTTGAATGGCTACACAGCAGTTTGTTTATATAAACTATAGTAGTCTTTCTGAAGCAAACACAACAGTTGTACCAGTGCAGAGCAACATTACATTATATATATTTATTTTAAATTATTTTAAAATATATTTTAACTACTTTTTGTTTTTTGGTGTTCCTGTTCTGTTAACATCTTTGAATTACAAAAAAATAAATAATGATTGTTAATTGCAAAAGTGTTAGAATAGCACTATCAACTATCAATATTATATTCACTTATTTAAAAGGCTTACTTATCCTTTTTTTTTAAGAAAAAAATATTTTTATTGTTTTCGTACAAACAGTCACATACAAAACAACAATATTGTACTTGAAAATACAGCACAGTATTAAACATCACACAAAAACAAGGGGGGGGGTACCTGTTATCCTATTACTCTTTCCTAAATTCTCTTGATCAGTCTAATCTCTATCTAATCCTTCTTGTGTTAACCATGGCTCCCATATTTTCTTATACTTTGCTATGTTTCACTTTTTCTCATATGTAAACTTATATAATGGGAGTACAGGTACCATGTTTATTAGCCTCCTCCACTTCTTCATGGTGGGTTTTTCTCTTCCCAACCAGTGCATAAGGATTGTTTTCCTACCATAGTAATGCAGAATTTTAATCAAGGTGTGGGTGGCTTTACTTGTACAGGTATAGGATCCCTTATCTGGAAACCCGTTATCCAGCTCCGAATTACGGAAAGGCCGTCTCCTATAGACTCTATTTTATATAAACAACCAACATTTTTAAAAATTTTCCCTTTTCTCTGTAATAATAAAACAGTAGCTTGTACTTGATTCAAACTAAGATATAATTAATTCTTATTGGAAGCTGAACCCATTTATTCAGTTTATTTAATGTTTACATGATTTTCTAGTAGACTTAAGGCATGAAGATCCAAACTACAGAAAGATCCATTATCTGAAAAACCCCAAGTCCCGAGCATTCTGGATAACAGGTCCCATACCTGTATTTGGGAGATGTTCTATAGCATCTAGAAGCACCTGCTTCTGTTCTGCTGTCAGTGGTAGTCCCAGGTCATTTACCATATACGTTGCTATTTTCCCCCAGTATTTTTAGATGTGATGGCAATCCTACCACAAATGTAGCCAATGAGCAGGGGTCATTTTCCTGTTTGGTATAGCTTTTGAGGTGTTATGTATACCCTATGCAGGAGCTTACATTGAATAAGTTTGTCTCTCCCTGAGGCCAGGTGAGACTATGGGTCCTCCGTGGCATCTTCCCATTCCTCTTTGGTTAGGTTGGGTATGTCTATCTGGCACTTTAGGGGTGTTATTTATCAACGGTCGAGTTAAAAAAAGACCAACCGAAAAGTTTTTTGGGGTCGAAGTGGGCCTACTTCGAATGGTACGATTCGAAGTAGCGCTACTTCGATCTTCTTCGATTCAAAGTTTTTTTTAACTTCGACCTTCGATCTCCCAAACAACCCCCAATTGCCTCCATACAGGTTCCAGGAGGTCCCCTATAGGCTAAAACAGCACTTCGGCAGCTTTTAGGTGGCGAATGATCGAAGTTTTAAAGAGACAGTACTTCAAAAAAAATTCGAATTTCGAAGTTTTTTCAACTTCGAATAGAAGTTGGACAATTCGATGGTCGAAGTTCCCAAAAATTACTTAGAAATTCGACGTTTTTAACTTCGAACCTTCACTTCGACCTTTGATAAATCTGCCCCTAGGTATAGCGTTGGGAGTTTGGAATTCTGACTACTCATAAGTGCTTTGTATATTCTGGATATCACTTTCGTGGGAAAGGTACTCCAAGTCTGTTTCTCAATTTTATTAGCGTATGAGGGTAAGGATAGGGTTTACTTATCCTTTAAAGGAGAGCTAAGCTCTAAAAATTAATATGGATAAAATGCCATTTTTTATATAATGACCTTATTGAATCGGCCTAAAGTTTCAGCTTCTTCATAGCAATGATCTAGGATTTCAAACTTGTCACCAGGGATCACCATCTTGGAAAGTGTCTGTGACACTCACATGCTCAGTGGGCTCTGAGCAGCTGTTGAGAAGCTAAGCTTAGGGGTCGTCGCAAATTATCAAGCAAAAAATTAGGTTTCCCCGTAATATTAGCTAATGCTTCAGGACAGATTATTAAATTCTTATGCTAGTTGCACTGGGGTCTGTGCTGCCATTTGTATTAATTACTAATTAGCATTATATTGTGACTTTTATATTCTATGTGTACTGTGTATTGTGAGTGGGTCCCTAATGCTCAGTAAGTGACAGCAGCACAGAGCATGTGCAAGGAATTAGCAGAAAAGAAGATGGGGAGCTACTTGGGCATCTTCAGAGGCACAGCTATTTAATGCTAAAGGACAGTGGTTGCCTTGGGCTGGTATAAAAGCCCAAAACATAAAGAACAACATTTCTAGCCTACTTTAGTTCAATTTTAATTCTCTTTTAAGGCCCAGACAGCCCGCTTTTACTGTATGTCAACATACGTTATGTATAAATATAAACCCCCCTCTATCTGACATCCACTTTTTATACCAGATCATATCGGAAAGATTTTGAGTTAAATTACATTTCTACTGTTTGAAGATAATACTGCATTCCTGTCCCGTATTTGTGGCATGACAAGCTGAGACCTCTCCTTATAGATACACAAACCCTTAAGAACTGGCCCACAGCAAATAGAAGGATGTTAGAAGTCATTAAGGCCATATAGTCACAACCACATAAAGGCCATGACTTCCAACAGCTTCACGGGCAATCTCAAAGGGCTGCCAATTTAATGACTGACTTATTAGCACATTACTTATTTAATAAAAGGAACTATTTATATAAAATACTTGTTGTAGCATGTGGCCCAGAAATCTCTATGACACCCAACATATGCACAAAATAACAGAAGCTGTGTATATTCAATCAACTATCACAAGTGCTATAAGTTATACCTGAGGGAGAGGAGCTCTAAGTGAGGAGTTGTGTGCGTGAAAACTCTGGAGAAAAGCAAGACCTTTCTGGTTAATGACTGCTACTTTAGTCATACACTGTTACAAGTTACTTCTCTGTTGAAAACTCAGTTGCGAATGAAACAGAATGTTTTCTGTTTATAGGGGTTGTTCACCTTTAAATTAACTTTTAGTATGATGTAGAGAGTGATATTATGAGACAATTTGCATTTGGTTTTCATTTTCTGTTATTTCTGGTTTTTGAGTTATTTAGCTCTTTATTCAACAGCTCTTTAGTCTGCAATTTCAGCAATCTGGTTGCTAGGGTCCAAATAACCCTAGCAACCATGCACTGATTTGAATAAGATACTGGAATATGAATAGGGGGGGGGGCCTAAATAGATAAGCAGCAATAACAATACATGTATTGCTAAGGCTAACATTTGAGTGGGTTCCCACAAGACCCCAGAAAAAAAACTTGTACAGCTTGCCCAGGGTGACCCTGCAAAAGATATCTGCTCTGGACCCCAAGACCTGGATGAAGGGACCATTGGGGTATTACAGATACTAGGACAAAATGCTGCATACTCTTAGTATAGATATCATTGGTGCCCAACTGACAGCTTTTTACCTTCAGCCATTTCCAAGGGACTAACTAACTTAATTTTAGAAGCAGATTTTCCTTTTCGCACTGACTTAATTTTCTGCTAACTGTGTCTGGTTGGCTAAAAAAACAGCAGACAAGGCTGCTTTTTTAAATCCGTGATCTATGCAGTGTAAATAATGCTTACCTGAAACCCCGGGTCGGTGCTCCTATCAGAAGAAAACTGCACTGGCCTGAGGGAGCACCACGGAGCGATCGTCTTCTAGTTTCTTCTTTTTTTTCTCACAGCTGTGGATGCACAGTAGCACGAAGAGCCGAACTTTAACAAAAAAGTTGGCTATTTTGTTCTACTGTGCTGGGAAATTTAATGATAGAAGAAGCTGGAAAACGATGGTGGTCACTGGAAGAATCCTGGGCCGGTTCACCCCTAAATTAGAAGACCTTCCCTTCTCCTTTAATGATTTTTTAGCAAATTTAAGGTAAGATTACAGAAAGATGCCTTATCTGGAAAACATCAGGTCCCAAACATTCTAGATAGCAGGTCCCATTCCTGTACTAACAACCCTTTGAATTGCACCTTGCGTTCCTTAGGGGTGCCAGTCTCACAGTTTCAGAACAGATGCCTTAGTCTCATTGCACACAGACTAATTTCAACTGGCACAAATCTGTCAAAAATCAGTCCCTGCTGCTTCCTATTGAGTTAAGGGATAATCTTGAAGGTTTCAGCACTGGCAGACAATATGGTCTGTGAGCTATCTCGGTTTTTATAAAATATGCATGATTTTTCACAATGGTGTTAAAACAGCAATGGAAATTTGATGCTATTGCTGTTATGTTATTGACAGGCAAAGGGTAAATAAAACAAAGCAGATAAGTGCAGGTGCATGGTGTTTTTATATCCTTGTACAGTAGTGATGTATGTGCCGGCCCAATATCCGTGGGTTTCAGGCCAACCTCGGCATACAAGTTGCTAGTCATGGGAGGGTTTGGGTTGAGCTCTTCTACCTTCTCTCCCTGCCAGTGACCTAACACTGCTGGCTTCCGGTTTTATAGGCACCCACCTCTTCTGTGATATCAATGGCGGGGTGGGACTATAAATAGAGGGGAGAATCTGGGTGCTAGCGGGTGGGGGTTGAGTGTCTCTCAATCAGCACATTACTACTCTCTACAGGGCTGTCTTGCACTCAGGACTGCTGCACTCAGCAATCACAATGAGTCTCAAAAGCACACTTAATTGCAGGACTTGTAAATACGAGTGTATAGATAAAAATCCAAGTTTATTTATGTTTTCCGATAAAATCATTGCATAAGTACAGAAAAATGAAGCAGGCAGGGGAGAGCATGGCTTAATGCGTTTCGTGTTTTTATACACACGTATTTACGTATTTACAAGTCCAGCAATACGGTGAGCCATTAAGTGCGCTTTTGATTACTGATTGTGTTGTACCACGTGACCAGAGTGGATTGACTTTCACCGGCAGCAGTTGAATTTTTGTTCTCCTGTCTCTGGGTAATGGATTCCCATGTAGTGTGTTCTCTCCTTTTGCCTTGGGCTACGTTGCACTCAGCAATCAGTTTGCAATAACACTGCCCTGCATAAACTAGTTTAGTCTATGATTTTTTTAAGTATAATATAATTTTAATTTAAACTCTATAAGAAAGCCTCTTGATATTTGCTGCTGTGTATCCAGCCATAGGTAACTACCCTGTAACATCTTCCCATTTGGCTGGAGTAACATACAAGCTGTTCTGGGTATTTCCCTTAAAGGGATACTGTCATGGGAAAAAAAATGTCAAAATGAATCCGTTAATAGTGCTGCTCCAGCAGAATTCTGCACTGAAATCCATTTCTCAAAAGAGCAAGCAGATTTTTTTATATTCAATTTTGAAATCTGACATGGAGCTAGACATATTGTCAATATCCCAGCTGCCCCAAGTCATGTGACTTGTGCTCTGATAAACTTCAGTCACTCTTTACTGCTGTACTGCAAATTGGAGTGATATCACCCCCTCCCTTTCCTCCTCCCAGCAGCCTAACAAAAGAACAATGGGAAGGTAACCAGATAGCAGCTCCCTAACACAAGACAACAGCTGCCTGGTAGATCTAAGAACAATACTCAATAGCAAAAACCCATGTCTCACTGAGACACATTTAGCTACATTGAGGAAAAACAGCAGCCTGCCAGAAAGCATTTCTCTCCTAAAGTGCAGGCACAAATCACATGACCAGGGGCAGCTGGGAAATTGACAAACTGTCTAGCCTCATGTCAGATTTCAAAATTGAATATAAAAAAATATGTTTTCTCTTTTGAGAAATGGATTTCAGTGCAGAATTCTGCTGGAGTAGCACTATTAACTGATTCATTTTGAAAAAAACATGTTTTCCGATGACAGGATCCCTTTAAGTTGTTGTTAGCCTGCATTTGCTTATTTGGGAGAAGTCTGGATGAGGACATTCCTCTTTATGGGTAACCCTGCAGCTGCAGTAGCTACCTTTCCTAGAATCCCTTCCCCAGGAGTGATTACAATCGAAATCTCTAAAGATGTAAAAAAAAATCTTTGCCTTTTTAATTCTCCTTAGCTTTAAAAATTTAACAGCATACCAAAGCCAACACAAAACCAATTAATATTTCAATCTAACCAACAATTCATTTATGAATTCACTTAAACCATAAATCTTATGGTATAGTTCATTAATTAAAGTGCCAGTGCTTCAATATATTATAGATTAATTATGAATTCATTGTTCAACTATCAATTGATTATAAAATGCTAGTGCTAGTAAATATCAAGAGTATTTAAAAAATTGTGAGTTCAGATTTTTAAAAATAGAGAAATATCAAGTATCAAAACCGCATATCCTCAGAGCCGGGGAGTAAAAGAGCATTGGAGAATGAATTGCTGCTTCAATTATTAACCCAAACCCTTGTGCGGCTACCAAGTGCCGCAATTAGTGCTGAAGGCTTTTCAAAATAATTTCTAAAAATATAAGAGTGGAGGTTTTTTAGATAGCTCTTTTACAGATTTGTTAACAATTGAGACTGCAGTCCTCAGTGTCCTGCCTTTCTCCCCGTGTGGAGTCCCAGGACCTAGATGGAAAAAAAGCCTTACTTAGGAGAATTTGGGACAACTTTTTTTCTATTTCAAATTTATTCATGAATTGCTGACCTATTGATATTTCTCTTTTTAAAAAAATCTGAACTCACAATTTTTCAAATACTCTTGATATTTATAAGCACTAGCACTTTAATCAATTGATAGTTAAACAATGAATTCATAATTAATTTATAATATTGAAGCACTGGCACTTTAATTAATGAACTATACTAAGATTTATGGTTTAAATGAATTCATAAATGAATTGTTGGTTAGATTGAAATATTAATTGGTTTTGTGTTAGCACTGAATTGATTACACGGTTTATGAAGCACTAAGCACTTTCACCAATTGATGCACTTTAATGATAATTGAATGTTTTAAATCAATTCAAGAGGATTAAAATATTCAGATACTGTGGGGTGACTACTACTTCCCTTATCTCCTTTTTAATACATTTTACTAGTACCTATACCTCTACATATTCTGATTAAATAATTGTGCGTAAAAGATACTATAAGAATAATCCTTTGGTTTTAGCATACCAAAGCTAAAACAAAGAAGAGGCTAAAACTAATGATGCAGGATAAGGTTATTGTAAAAATTAGACCAATGTAAAAACTTAATACAATTGTTCACTAAAATGTCCACTAGGTGGCACTGTGCAGATTGTAATTGACTGAATTGACCACTAGATGTTGCTATGTAGATACTTTTGATGCTCCTTGTTTCTTAGATTTCCAACATTACTATTGGCTCTCTTACACATAATATATAACAAAGCTGCCAATTGCAGAGATAAAACTGAAATACATTTTATGCAGTACGTGATAATTTCCTTTTACATATTTTAATTATGCTTATTAAACATATACAAAGGACTCTAACAGCAGCACTGTGATTCATTCTGCGTGTGTTTGGAATTCTTTCTATGATCCTGTCCAGGAGAAAAGGAGAAATCGCCTTTAATGGGGTGGTTCACCTTTGACAGGGAGCCGGGAGCTCCCTCCAGGGAGGTTGTCAGGATCAAGGAGGAAGCCCTCTTGAGGGAACAAGGTCGCGGTGTCCAAGGGGTTAATCCAAGAGAGTGGTCAGAATCCAGGCAAGAGTTCAAGGCAGGCGGATAACAACAAGTTCAAAGTCCAGGCAAAAGGGGTCCAAGGGGTCAGGATACAAGGCAGGAACAGGATTAAGGTAATAAGGCACACAGGGAACCCAGGATAAGCTTAGGGGAAGTTATCCTATACTTGGGCGCCATTCTGGCGTCTAAACTGGCTTTTTATTCAAATTTGGCGCCATAGTGACGTCATTGACGCCCTTGCGCCGACGTCGGCGCACTGACGTCATCGCGCCGGCGCCGCTTACCCACGTGGCGGCCATGGGCGCCGCCATTTTGGGAGCGACGCCGGCAGAAGAGGACGCGCCGCCCGGAGCTCCTGGACCTGCTCCGGGCGGCGATCGCGACAGTACCCCCCCCCTCACGGGGGGCCTCCGGACCACCAGGATTTGGTTTCTGGGGAAATTTGGAGTGGAACTCCCTCACCAGACGAGGAGCATGGACATCAGAGTGTCCCTCCCAGGAACATTCTTCAGGGCCAAAGCCCTTCCACTTGATGAGGTACTGAAGAGATCCCCTGGAGATTCTGGAGTCAAGGATCTTCTCCACTTCATATTCTTGTTGACCATCCACAGAGATAGTAGGAGGAGGAGGCTGGACAACAGAAAAGCGGTTGGAGGTAGCGGGTTTCACCAAGGAGACATGAAACACGTTGGGAATTCGCATCTCAGGGGGAAGCTGAAGTCTGACAGCCACAGGATTAATCACCTCCAAGATGGAAAAAGGACCTACAAACCTTGGACCCAACTTGGGAGATGGTATCTTCAGCCGAATGTTCCTGGAAGACAACCAGACTTTATCACCGACCTTGTAGGGAGGAGAGGGTCTACGTCTACGATCAGCAAACGTCTTATGAACCAGAGCACTCTTCTCCAAGTTGGACTTGGTTGCAGCCCAGATAGCAGACATGTGGGCTGCATGGTCATCAGCGGCCGGAACATCGGACAACACAAAGTCTTGTGGGAAGGCTTGAGGATGTTGGCCATACACCGACATAAATGGGGACCTTCCAGTGGAAGTGTGGCAGGCGTTGTTATGAGCAAATTCCGCCCACGGGAGGAGATCAGACCAGTCATCCTGGCAGAGGGATACGTGGTTCCTCAGGAACTGTTCCAGGGCTTGGTTGACACGTTCAGCTGCCCCATTCGTCTGCGGGTGGTATGCAGAAGAAAATTGAAGAACAATTCCCAGGTCTTTGCATAGGGAACGCCAGAACTTAGCGGTAAACTGGGTGCCTCTATCGGAGACGATCTCCACCGGGAAACCATGCAGGCGGAAGATGTACTGGATAAATAGTTGGGATAACTCCACCGCAGAGGGCAATTTCTTCAGAGGGATGAAATGGGCCATTTTGGAGAAACGATCAATAACAACCCAGATCACAGTGTTCCCACAGGAGGGAGGAAGTTCGACAATGAAGTCCATGGACAGGTGGGTCCAGGGACGAGAAGGAACCGGCAAGGGCTGTAGTAACCCACTGGGGCGGGAGTGGCTTGACTTGGATGTGGCACAAACATTACAAGCAGCAACAAAGTCCTTCACATCTTTGCGGATATCAGGCCACCAGACCAGGCGTCGTAAGAGTTCAAGCGTCTTAGCTGGGCCAGGATGTCCGGCTTGCCTGGAACAATGGGTCTGTTGCAGGATAGGCAGACGCAGCTCAGGAGGAACAAATGCCATTCCAATGGGAGTATCTGAAGGAGCAGAAGACTGACCAGCCAGGATTTGGTCGGCAAACTGTGGATACAGGGAGGCAATAATCTTGACTGGAGGGATGATTGGCTCTTGTCTCTCAGGAGAGCGGTCCACCGGAGTGAAGCTACGAGACAAGGCATCGGCCTTCCGATTCTTGGAGCCTGGGCGATAAGTCAAGATAAAATTAAATCGAGAGAAGAAGAGAGCCCACCTTGCTTGTCTGGGGTTTAGCCTCTTGAGGGACTGGATGAACTCGAGATTCTTATGATCGGTGTAAATCTGAACAGGAATCAGAGAACCCTCCAGGAGGTGACGCCACTCTTCAAGGGCAAGTTTAACAGCCAAGAGTTCTCGGTTCCCGACATCGTAGTTCTGCTCTGCGGACGAGAACTTCTTGGAAAAATAAGCACAGGGGTGCAACTTCCCATCAGCGGGGTGTTTCTGAGACAGGATGGCTCCGGCTCCGACTTCAGAAGCATCAACTTCGATGCAGAAGGGTAGTTCAGGATTGGGGTGTCGGAGAACAGAAGCAGACGTGAAGGCCTCTTTCAAGGATTGAAAAGCTTCAATGGCAGATGGAGGCCACAAGCTGGGTTTACCCCCTTTCCGGATGAGGGCCAGGATAGGTGCAATGCGGGAAGAGAACCCCCGGATGAACTGCCGATAGTAGTTATCAAATCCGATAAATCCCTGGATTGCCTTGGTACTCAGCGGGAGAGGCCACTCCTGGATGGCAGACACTTTCACGGGGTCCATCTCAAATCCCTCAGGAGAGATAATGTATCCTAGGAAGGGGATCTTAGACACCTCGAAGACGCACTTCTCCAACTTGGCGAAGAGAGAGTTCTTCCTCAGACGAGAGAGTACCTCCTTCACCTGGGAGCGATGGCTTTCTAGGTCTTTAGAAAAGATCAGGATGTCGTCCAGGTA
Source organism: Xenopus petersii (assembly GCA_038501925.1). Classification (NCBI taxonomy): domain Eukaryota; kingdom Metazoa; phylum Chordata; class Amphibia; order Anura; family Pipidae; genus Xenopus; species Xenopus petersii. Next base: position 35,927,941 of record CM076684.1, on the reverse strand, counting down.
CACGACTACGAACCTTCCTAGGAGATCCCGGAACACATCGTTAACAAACTCCTGGAAGACGGCAGGGGCATTGCAAAGGCCGAAGGGCATAACGAGATATTCATAGTGCCCGTCACGAGTGTTGAAAGCCGTCTTCCATTCGTCACCCTCACGGATGCGAATGAGGTTGTACGCCCCCCGGAGATCTAACTTAGAGAAAATCTTCGCCCCTTCAGCTGGTCGAAGAGCTCTGCAATCAAGGGTAGTGGGTACCTGTTTTTGACAGTGATTTTATTCAGGCCCCGATAGTCTATACATGGCCGAAGGCCTCCGTCCTTCTTCTCCACGAAGAAGAACCCAGCCCCTGCAGGAGAGGTAGAAGGGCGGATAAACCCCCGCTGGAGATTTTCTTGGATGTATTCCTTCATTGCGGTAGTCTCTGCAGGAGAGAGAGGGTAAGTGCGGCCTCTGGGGGGCATGGCTCCTGGCAGGAGTTCGACAGGACAGTCGTAGGAGCGATGTGGAGGAAGGAATTCCGCAGACTTCTTACAGAACACATCAGCGAATTCCTTGTAAAAGGGAGGTAGAGACTTCAGATCCGACAAAGAGATATTCACCCTCCGGAGGGGTTCAGCAGGAAGACAGTGTTGCTGGCAAAATGGACTCCAACGGGTAATCTGTCCTGCGGTCCAATCAATGGAGGGATTATGCAGACGTAGCCAAGGGAGACCCAACACAACTGGAACGGATGGGCAGGAAATAATTAGGAACGAAAGTCTTTCTTTATGCAGCGTCCCAACCTGCACAGGCAATTCCCCAGTCGTCATGGAGACAACTTCAACCTCCAGGGGTCTGTCGTCAATGGCAATGACACGGAGAGGAGTAGACAATGGGAATAAGGGAACTTCCATGTGTTTGGCGAATTGAGCATCCATGAAGTTCCCAGCAGCTCCAGAGTCAATGAAAGCAGAGCCAACGATAGTCTTAGAGGCTAGGCGGATCTGTAAAGGAAGGAGAAACCTGTGAGAGTTCTCTTGAGACTTTGGAGTAGTGCCCCCTACATGCGTTACCCTAGATATACCTCGGGGGACAGAACTCGTGGGCTTCACCGGACAAGAGTTCGCAAAATGAGACTGTCCGCCACAATACAGACATAAGCCGGCCATTCGTCTACGAAGTCTTTCTTGTTCGGAAAGACGAGCCCTTCCAACTTGCATTGGTTCCTCCGGAGGAGAAGGAGAGGCTAGAGCAGCCGGAGTCTGCAGGAGAGGTCTCTGGAAGCGAGGAGCCAACAAGGGTTGAAATCTTTTACAGCGCTCCCTCTCTACTTGATGCTCTCTGAGCCGAGTGTCCACCTTGATAGAAAGTGCGATCAGATCCTCCAGCAGGTCAGGGTACTCCCTGGAGACAAGATCATCCTTAATGCGAATAGACAGACCTTGATAGAATACGGCCTTATAGGCATCATCATTCCAGGAAGTCTCAGCCATCAAAGTTCTAAAGTCAATAGCATAGTCACTGACACTGCGGTTTCCCTGCCGGAGTTGCAGAAGACGAGAAGGAGCATTAGTGACCCGACTCGGGGCGTCAAACACAGTACGAAATGCTTGAAGAAAGGCCTTGGCATCAAAAGTCAGTGGAGAATTCTTCTCCCAAAGAGATGTTGCCCACTCAAGCGGTTTGCCCACCAATCGAGACATCACATACCCCACCTTGGAACGTTCATTGGGGAAGTGCGAGGGTTGGAATTCGAACTGGATCTGGCACTGTGTAGCGAAACCTCTGCAGGCTTGTGGGTCCCCACTGAAGCGAGGAGGAGGCGGAATGCGAGGCTCACTTGACGAGGACCCTGCGGTGGAAGAAGCGGCCGCCAAGGAAGGATTTACCGCAGCTTGGGGTGCAGGGGGTGCTGGAGGCATCCGAGAGAGGAGGGTATCAAGTGCCTGCCCAATGCGGTACTGCTGGGCTTCATAATCCTCCATGCGGGATGCCAGTCCGCAGAGCGCTCGTCCGACATCAGGCGTAGCTTCCTCAGTTGGATCCATGGCCCAAGTATAATGACAGGGAGCCGGGAGCTCCCTCCAGGGAGGTTGTCAGGATCAAGGAGGAAGCCCTCTTGAGGGAACAAGGTCGCGGTGTCCAAGGGGTTAATCCAAGAGAGTGGTCAGAATCCAGGCAAGAGTTCAAGGCAGGCGGATAACAACAAGTTCAAAGTCCAGGCAAAAGGGGTCCAAGGGGTCAGGATACAAGGCAGGAACAGGATTAAGGTAATAAGGCACACAGGGAACCCAGGATAAGCTTAGGGGAAGTTATCCTATACTTGGGCGCCATTCTGGCGTCTAAACTGGCTTTTTATTCAAATTTGGCGCCATAGTGACGTCATTGACGCCCTTGCGCCGACGTCGGCGCACTGACGTCATCGCGCCGGCGCCGCTTACCCACGTGGCGGCCATGGGCGCCGCCATTTTGGGAGCGACGCCGGCAGAAGAGGACGCGCCACCCGGAGCTCCTGGACCTGCTCCGGGCGGCGATCGCGACAACCTTCAAGCTAACTTCTGGTATGTTATAGAATTGTAAACAACTTGACTGGACGTAACTTAAACTGGACTTCATTTTTTCTTTTTTATACTTTTTGAATTGTTTGCCTCCTTCTTCTTTCCAGCTTTCAAATGGGCAGGGGCGGATTAACGCCTAGGCTAGCCTAGGCTATAGCCTAGGGGCCCATTGTGGTAGGGGGCCCATGAACTTTAATAAAAGTTTGTAAAAATTGATGCCTGGGGTCGGGTCGTGAGGGGACACACAATTTGGGCAGGCCGGGGCAGCTGGGCAGGCTAGGCAGTGTGAAGGCAGGCAGGCGCAGGCACACACACGTCACAACAGCGTGTGTGCGTGTCAGTGTGCGCATGCGCCGACACACTGCTGCTGCCTGCCTGGCCCCGGCTGAGTGCGCAGTGACGCAGGACGCACGAGACGTCGCACGCTGGTGACGTCATTGACCCGCGCCGTGCCTAAGCCTTTATATAATTGAACAGTTGGCGCGCTGGCTCACACTGCGCAGTCTGACCACCAGACGAGTCAAATCATTCATCACAGTTGCTACGTTGCAACTTCACTTGCTCTTGTTGGTCGCCTCTACTAGACTTCACTTTTTCATTGAGAATTGTTGTCACTCTTAGTTCTTGTGAATATTATCTTAAAAATAAGAAGCCTTAAATTAAGCTGCACCGGCTGGCAGCTAGCTAGAAAGTAGAGGGTGGGGGGCCAGGGCCACGGGGCCACTTGGCCAGGCCAGCAGTAGCCAGTAGCACTAGCAGCCAGGCTAGCCAGCACCACTGGCACTGGTCTTGCTGCAGCAGTCAGTGGGCAGGGCAGGCCGCAGCCAGGCACAGAATTTCAGGCCGCAGCAGTGCACGGGCACCACCCGGCCTGGTGTAGAGCCAGGTGAATAATTTCCGCAATCAGTGAATAATTTCTGCAGTGAAATAATTTCTGCAGTCTGAATAATTTCTGCAGTCTGAATAATTTCTGCAGACAGTGAATAATTTCTGCAAACAGTAAAATAATTTCTGCAGACAGTGAAATAATTTCTACAGACAGTGAATAATTTCTGCAGTGAATAATTTCTGCAGTGAATAATTTCTACAAACTGAATAATTTCGGCAGTGAAATAATTTCTGCAGACTGAATAATTTCTGCAGACAGTGAAATAATTTCTACAGACTGTGAAATAATTTCTACAGACAGTGAATAATTTCTGCAGTGAAATAATTTCTGCAGACTGAATAATTTCTGCAGACCGTGAAATAATTTCTGCAGACAATAAAATAATTTTTGTAGCCTTCAGAGAGTAAAATAATTTCTGCAGACAATAAAATAATTTTTGGAGCCTGCAGACAGTGAAATAATTTCTGCAGACAATAAAATAATTTTTGTAGCCTTCAGACAGTGAAATAATTTCTGGAGACAGTTAAATAATTTCTGCAGACCGTGAAATAATTTTTGTTTAGCTGCGTAATTATGCTAGTGTCATGTGCCATTGCCTAAGCTTGAAGCCGCTAGCATATTTACACGGCGGACGGCTTTTTTTTAAAAAAACATGTCGCGTACCGCGCCGAAATATAGCCCTACCCTAGAAGGGGGCCCTGTGGAAAGTGTAGCGTAGGGGCCTCACATGTCCTTAATCCGCCACTGCAAATGGGGGTCACTGACTCTAGCTAAAACAAATGCTCTGTAAGGCTACAAATATATTGTTATTGCTACTTTTTATTTCTCGCAGAAAGAATCCCAAGGCACACAGGAGAATTGCAAGCAAGCTGCCTTGCGTGTTTATTGCGAAGTGCAACGTTTCGGGGTCACGCACCTTTCTTAAGCATGCTACTGAATAAAATGCTACATAAGTCAAAAAACACAAATAATAAAGAATGAAAACCAATTGTCTCAAAATATCACTCTCTACATCACACTAAAAGTTAATTTAAAGGAGAACAACCCCTTTAATTGGAGAAGCCCAGCTCTGACCCAGCACATTTGTTTTGTTAAAGGTAAAGTATTACTTTGAGCGTTAAGGGATACCTCACATAATAATTCAACAAGATCTGTGATGTACTTGTGTTCATTTTACTACAGATTTTTTATACCCACAACAGACCCCAGTATATGTCTTATTCTTAGGTTTGAGTTTGTCCAAGACATTTTTTTCTGTACTTGAACAACTATTAAGAAGCTGGGGCAAGATGGCCACTTTTGGCTGCAACTAGCCCATTTTCACACCAGCAACTGTCTTCACAGACAAACAGTGGTGTCATTTGTCGGGGAGCACACTTTAGTGGGGATGGGAACACACTGCTCCCTTTGTGTGGCTTATGGTCATAATGGTTACATGAACATAGGGTTATATGAAAAATTAGCTGTACCATGTGTAGGTAGGGTTGCCAACTTTTCTGGAAAAAAATACCATCCTTCCTATATATTTATCTTTATTCCCTATTAATAACATTGGGATTAACCATCATTTTTACCGCCCAAGCCGGTAAAATACCGGCCAGATGGCAACCCTACGATCATGCCAATATATACAGTAAGTTGTGTTGCCACAAATGCTCCTCTATTGGCACACATCCTGCCAGTCTACTCCCAGCAGTTCCTGCTTCTTGTTCCCTGATCACCGGAATGTCAATGCAATGCTTGCATTTACCAACAGAGACTATTAAACACAGTAAACATGGGATAAAGCACAGCATTACTGTTTTCTGTCACTGCATAATACACACATTGGATACCAGTAATATTTGCAGACAGCTGTCCTGTAACCTGTAATTTTGGTAGTGATGATATAAGTGGGTGAAGTCTGGGTGTTGACTTTAAGTCTCTGAGGTCCTGATGAATAAAAAGCTTGACAACTGCTGCCCTGAAAGTTGTTAACAAAACAGTAATCTAACATTTTTTATGTTCAAGCACATTTACTTGCTCTGCCACCTCTATGCTAAGCTTTGTGGTGTGGACTCATGGAACTACTCCATTGTCCTTCATTGTCCATTTATGCTTCACGATCTTCATGAGCACCAAAAATCATCTTGACTCATCATCCTCATAAATATTGAACATTTTTGTGAACAAAACTTTCTTTATGCTTTATGACAGATTTCTGCTTTTGTTTTCTTGTTTGTTGTATTTTATTTTAGAAATATGGTGGGCTAGACTTCTAACATATACAATGTTACTGCTGGTGGCCCTGCTTGAAGGTCAATTAGGGTAATATTTGGGGTAAACACTTGCTGTTCTGGATTTCTTGCTCTGTGACTGGATGTTAGAGTAATATTTACATACATGTCAACATATATCAATAAACGTAAAAAAATGTCTTAATTAACGCAAAAGGCATTTTTAGAGCAAGTCCTTTCAACTCATGGACTCATGCTGGCCAAGGGGGTATACTGGCCATTTAGACTAATGGTAAATGGGTTGCAGTGAAGCGCTGTGGTCTCCCTGTTACCACTCTGTTGGGGTCAGAGACTGCGTTGGCACAGAGACTGCAGTGACAGCATATGAGAAAAATGCATTGCCATTTAATGTTTTCTTGGCCCTTGCCTGCGACTAACAGGGTGAAAGCTCCCATCCAAGTATGTATTTCAGTGCCTGGTCCTAAGCATTATTTATTTGCATATAAAGCTAATATACTGAATTTAACACCATCATCAATCCCTTTTATTTCAAACTGTGCCTTAAAGGGGATGTAAACACAGAACTACCATTTTTATAAAATCTTACTAAGCAACTTTCCAATGTACATGCAGTTAGTGGTTTTAAAATGATTTGTAAACGTTACTGCTACTGAAAGTAGTATTTCCTCATCCCTTTCTCTAATCCTGGCTCTAACTATTTAAAGGCATACTGTCATGCTTTTTATGGTACAGTTTTTATTTCTAAATTACACTGTGTACACTGAAAATAATTCACTGTACCATTTAAAATGTAATTCCTAACACAACAAGTGTTTATTTTTAGCCAAATACAAGAGTCCTCTGCACTCAACCCATTATCAATATATTTAAGACAGAGACATTTTGTGCTACTGCTACTAAAAAATGCCTTACCCTTTAAACAAAACAGGGATTGTTTGTCTATATATTGCAATATATTTAAGCTGGCCAACTACATCAAAGTCATCCCATATCTGGCCAGTCCTATGCTCAATTTTCATCTGATTCATTAAGAATTCTATTGCTTAATTATACATTTTACAAAGGGACTTAGTTTTACCTGCAACTTACTTGCTGCTTTCAAAGTAAAACTCCCAAACTTGACTGCCCTTTTATTAGACACCAGTGGGATCACCTGACTATAGCTGGGAAGGGTGGGAGCTACAACATGGAGCTGGTCACTGCTCCTGTATAACTATAACAAACAAGGGAAAGTTGTGCTCACCACTAATTTTTAAAACCATTAGGCGGGGGTGCAATGAGGCTGTGACCACAAAATACATATAGTCAAATACAAGAGTCCTCTGCACTCAACCCATTATCAATATATTTAAGACAGAGACATTTTGTGCAAACTGCTACTGAAAAATGCCTTACCCTTTAAACAAAACAGGGATTGTTTGTCCTTATGTTGCAATATATTTAAGCTGGCCAACTACATCAAAGTCATCCCATATCTGGCCAGTCCTATGCTCAATTTTCATCTGATTCATTAAGAATTCTATTGCTTCATTATACATATTACAAAGGGACTCAGTTTTACCTGCAACTTACTAGCTGCTTTTTAAGTGTTTATTTTTATAGTTGTAATATTGATGTGTAGGCAGCCATCTTAGGTAATTTTGCCTGGTCATGTGCTTTCAGAAAGAGCCAGTGCTGCACTATGAAACTGCTTTCTGACAGGCTAGTTTAGGAAGTTTATCAGAGTACGAGTCACGTGACTGGGGCACCTGGGAAACTGACAATATGTCTAGCCCCATGTCAGATTTCAAAATTACAATAAAAAAGGATTGATCTAACTTCAGATATATAAAATTGACTAAAAGGAGGGGATCTGACTTCCATCAGTATTTAATTTTGTATAGGAGAAAAGAAGAAAAGTATCCCCGTCTTCTTAATCACAAGAAGACGGAGATTTCAAAATTAAATATAAAAAAATCTGTTTGCTCTTTTGAAAAACTGATTCAGTGCAGAAGTCTGCTGGAGCAGCACCATTAATTGATGCATTTTGAAAAAAACATGTTTTTCTATGACAGTATTCCTTTCAGTCATAGTGCAAAGTGTCAGCTCTTCTCCAGCAAAGACAGGTCTGTAATCAGCTGGCTTCTGCTGCATAGTTTCAGGAGTCAGAGCCACCAGGGCAGAGAATAAAAACTGATGATCAAAAAAAATGACAATCAAAATAACTACTGAAATGTATAAAAGCTGTACACTGGAAAGTTGTTCAGCATGACATGTCTTTCATTAGGAGATACGTTTTGTTTTGGTTTGGCATCCCCATTTGAAATTACATGGTACAGTTATGGAATGAATTACTAATACAAAGGCCGTGGTGTATTTCTCTCAATTCTTAGGTTTAAGTAGCACAAATTCCAGCACTTCTCACAATGAACCTGTAAAGAAGTACTTTAGTGTTGCACAATTATAAGCCACTGAGTTTGGGCATGGTATGGTGTGAATCTGCTCAAACATTTTTTCTTGGTGTTGGCTGCTAGCCATGGCTGCTGGCACCAAGTGCTATTAAGTTGCTTTTGTGGATAGAGCTCCGACTGGAACCATTAGATATTGTTCTTACAAATTGGCATAGGGTTGCCATGCCACTTCTTATAGGACAGAGGGTCCTGTTAAAAAGAAACTCTTCCTAATAATTCTAATTTCAATAGTACAGGCACTGCCTCAAGGCCTTAAGTAATTAACATGCAAGTAGATTACTATAGTGTAACCAGGTGTATTGAATTAATGTAATGAATTAGGGCTATTCCACACGGGGAGATAGCGACGCGTTTGTGGTCGCGGCGACAAAGCGCCGCGACAGTCGCCGCGACCGGCGCAGGCGACAGTTTTGTATGGGCGCCTATGTAAAAACGCCTGTGCTAACCACACGAGGCGATGCGCTTTTCAACAGTCGCCTGAAAAAGCCTGGCGAGGCCTGCGCCGGTCGCGGCGACTGTCGCGGCGCTTTGTCGCCGCGACCGCAAACGCGTCGCTATCTCCCCGTGTGGACTAGCCCTTAAACACCATTGCCCACACTTCTGCTGGTCCAAGACATTCCTATCTGTTTAATAAAGGGGTTGTTCACCTTTGAGTTAACTTTTAGTATGATGTAGAGAGGGCTATTCTGAGACAATTTGCAATTGACTTTCATTTCTTATTATTTTAGGAGTTATTTAGCTTTGTATCTAGCAGCTCTTCCGTTTGCAGTTTCAGCAATCTGGTTGCTAGGGTGCAAATTACCTTAGCAACCATGCATTGATTTGCATTAGAGACTGGAATATGAATAGGAGAGGAACTGAATAGAAAGGTAAGCAATAAAAAGTTCCAATAACTACAAATATGTAGGTTTAGAAAGCATATGTTTTAGATGGGGTCAGTGACCCCCATTTGAAAGCTGGAAAAGTCAGAAGAAAAAGGCAAATAATTAAAAAAAACTATAAAAAAGGAATAATGAAGACCAATTGAAAGGTTGCTTAGAATGGGACATTCTATAACATACTAAAAGTTAACATAAAGGTGAACCACTTTAGGGCAACTGTGCACAAATGTTATAGTAAGCACGGCTAAATCAAAAGCTTTTTTTGGGAATGATAAGCCACTTGCATGAATCAAATGCGGTTTTGTTCCACAAAGCAAAAACATGCATGCAGGTTAAATGACTCATGATAAGTGATGGGCAAATCTTACACTTTTCGCCCAAAATTTGCCAAACACATTGAGTTCAACATTTATTATTTAACATTTAAGTGCGCAATATTTTTAAAACTATCCTTTAAAATTAGTCTACTGGCATTTTTTCTTAGCATAACACGGTGAAATATTCTGCTCATCCCTACTCATGATAAAATTGTATGTGTATGAAAAGTGAATGCATGTGTTAGGGACCTTATTAATAGTGATGCACCGAATCCAGGATTCGGTTCGGGATTTGGCCAGGATTCGGCCTTTTTAAGCAGGATTCAGCCGAATTTTGTCTAAAAACAAGGTAGTAAAAAATGTTTTCCCCTTCCCACCTTAATTTGCATATGCAAATTAGACTTCCGTTCTGTATTTGGCCAAATCTTTCACGAAGGATTAAAGGGTTTGGCCGATTCCAAAATAGTGGATTTGGTGCATCCCTACTTATTAATCTGTCTCCAACAGAGCAAGGACTGATGTGTATACTCTGTAAAGCTCTGTGGAATGTGTTGGTGCTATATAAATAATAGTTTACAATATTCCATTCTCACCTCTCATGTCCCAATCTGCTATGTACATCTGTCCTCACTCAGCCCCCTGAACAAAACTTTGCAAGCCCTCCAGAAACAAGCCCAGAGCTCCACCCATCAAATGGGAAAAACTGCTAGAAAGGATGTGACATCAGGAGCAGTGACCCACAGCCGACTTTATAGCCACGGAGTCCAGCCATCCCACTCCAAAGCCATTCTGGTACATTACGTGTGCTGAGCCTATGAATTAGTTAGTGCCCATTTGGCACACATGTCCTAATAAAAAATTTTTTACTTTCATAATTATTTTTGCTACTGCATTATTGTTGGGTCTCGACAGTGTCGGACTGGGATGCCAGGGACCCACCAGAAAACCTTAGGCTCCTCTCCTTACTCCACCTCTTTATTCTCCTAGTCTCTTTTCTCTGCATACTATACTCTGTTCTTCCATTATTAAATCTCTTTGTTCCCATAGAGAAATAGGGAATGGCAATGAAATAGGCCAAATGGTTAGAAGTAAGAGGGCCCACTGACACCTAGGCCCACCGGGAGTTTTTCTGGTATCCCGGTGGGCCAGTCTGACACTGGGTCTCTTCACAGAGAAAAGGTTTAGGAATTTAGCGGAGCTCACCCATGCAGCAGCACAGCGTCTCCCCTTCCAGTAGCAGCTCTCGCGGGATACCGGCCACTTCAGTCCGGAGTTACACTTTATCACTTACACTTCAGGGTCAGGACGATGAAGTGCCGGGAGAGTTAGAGCACAAAACGTGTAGGTCTCCAACCCACTGCCTATGTTCACTTGGAGTGCACAATAGAGCCGCATTTCTACTAAGCAACATCCGTCTCATGTAAATCCTTCGGTGAGTGCCATACAGCGGGTGAATCTTAGTGCAAGTGACACTGGGTCTCTTCTAATTTTTGTTGTAAGTTTTAAAGGTGGACCACCCCTTTAAGTAGAGGCAAATGGTATGCAAAGTGCTTAAATAAAGTTAAGTGATGTAGTGAAACGTATCCGAGATTGCTGGATGACCCATATATCTTCAAATATAATCAGAGTTCCTATAAATGGTATAGGAATCCCCAGGGGGTGGGGATTGGGCTGATCATGGTGAGGATGAACAGATCAAGGAATATATCTGTTTTATTAATACAGAGAAAAAGGAACTAAACATTTCTTTGCTTAAAATTAACTACTTGGGAAATGGTCCTGTAATCCTGATTTTTCTGGAGCTTTCGGTTTTCTAGACAACATTCATTTCAAACATAAACTAATTTAGAATTAACACAACACAACTATCTCCATTATTTTATAACCCCACCAATCATTAACTAAATTGATAACCAACTAGTACTGTTTGGGCTTAGAGACTGCTAGTGGCATCATGTTTATGATAGAATGCATAGCATTACAGATGGATTTATTTAATAGGGAAGTGTTGGTTCTACACAGAATAGTTGTGGAGCTCCCTATGTACATGTACATGTATAAACCTATGTATGTACATGCTGTAACCTATACTAAGAATGGATACACAATAAAAACACACATCATGGCAGGAAAACATAGCATTTTACACTCTAAATCTAAACATTTTAAAGGTGTTGTTCACCTTTGAGTTAACTTTTTGTATGATGAAGAGTTATATTATGAGACAAGTAGCAGTTGGTTTTAATTTTTATCATTTGTGATTTTTGAGTTATATATCTTTTTAATCAGCAGCTCTCCAGTTTGCAATTTCAATAATCTGGTTGCTAGGGTTCAAATTACCCTAGCAACCATGCATTCATTTGAATAAGTCTGGAATACAAATAAGAGAGGCCTGAATAGAAAGATGAGTAATAAAAAGTAGCAATAACAATAAATGTGTAGCCTTACAGAGCATTTGTTTTTAGATGGGTCAGTGACCCCCCATTTGAAAGCTCAGAAAGAGTCAGAAGAAGAATGCAAATAAGTAAAAAATAAATAAACGAAGACCAGTTGAAAAATTGCTTAGAAATGGCCAGGTTAACTTAAAGATGAACCACTTCTTTAAACTTAATTGAAACCAACACAACCCATTAATCATAATCTTGTATTGGTTGCTGATCCCCTTAACAGAGCCAACTTTCATTTATATGATTGAATGAATTCTAGTTTGCCTCACTGTCCATTCCTTTTTGTGATAACTTATTTGATTCTTTCATAGACACAATGAAACGATCAGTGATATTATTGTGGTAAGTAGAGTAATATAATGTAAAACATAAAATTATGAAATTCTTTAATTTATCAATGGAAAGTGTGCCTATATACTGTATTTATACGAACTGTCATATGATTTTAAGGATTCAGATTTGTTTAGGCCAGGCACTTTGGATATGGCTGAATCAGAATCCTGCTGAAAAAGGCCAAACCCCAAACTGAATCCTGCATCCCTAGGGAGGGATGCATCATTTTACATAATTGTTGCTATTTTATGTGTGTGTGTATTCAAAGCAAAACCCGTAAAACAAAAACCTTATGGTTTCTAAGAAAGAGGTAAAATAGCTTCTGGGCAATAAATACATTTGAAACTCTGGAAGGTGAGTAAGAATTCCTGTATCCAGTGTGTGTTTAATCTATTCCTAGGCTTCCCAATAAAACACAGTTATATGCACCATTTGTTTTTTGTGTTATAGATTACTATGAAGATGTGTGCCAGTGGATCAGTATATGACCTAATGGGCACCAGAAAGCATTACTCCTTAGGAGAAAGATGGATGTCTTATATTTGCAGAGAGGTATTACAGGTATGTCACATGGGAGCCTTCTTGGTAGTACTCTGGATATTTGTATAAAAAATCTATATCTTATTACTTCAAGAACACGAAAAATATAAATATATTTACTTTTCTATATTAATTTCCCAGGGCCTTTGTCACCTACAAAAACAAAAAAAATATACATCATAATCTGAAGCCCAAGAATCTTATGCTTACCAAATATGGAGATGTGAAAAGATGTTGTGAAGTTTTAAAAAGGACGTGCCTATAAATAAATAATTGTATTTTTTTTTGTAATTTAAAGTGTTTATTCTCCCTTTTGTCATACAATTTCAGTTGATTTTGAACTCACTACAATAGGAGAAAATAATGATAGCAGTCCTGGAACAATATTATATATAGTACCAGAAGCCCTTGCCTGCTTTTGTAAGAGTGCTGGATATGACTATAAGTTATAGTGATGTCGTCTGTCTTTTTATTTTAGAGTTAATTAAATTTACTCTTTATTTAAAATATATGTAACCTACATGAGGACCTGCATGCAATGTTTTGCTCACTCACTTCATATTCACCTCTCATAACTGTATACTGTAATTAACATAATTTAGTTTTTGATATTAACATAATTATCTATAGCTTTAATTATTGTATGTGTTCTGTGTATATTCTTCTCTAATAGTTGACATTTCCCCATATTTTAATTTCTAGACTGATGCAGGTATGGGATCTGTTATCCAGAATGCTCGGCATATGGGGATTTCCAGATAAGGGGTAATTTGGATCTACATGTCTTAAGTCTACTAAAAAACATGTAAACATTAAATAAGCCTAATAGGCTGGTTTTGCTTCCTATAAGGATTAATTATATTTTTGTTGCGATCAAGTACAAGGTGCTGTTTTATTATCACAGAGAAAAATAAAATAAGTTTTAAAATGTTTGACTATAATGGAGTTTATGAGAGACTGCCTTTCCGTAATTCGGAGCTTTCTGGATAATGAGTTTCCGGATAACTGACACCTGTATATGGTCTTTGGGAATCACAGCCATTGCAATGGCACAAGGATTTCCCCATAAGTATACCCCAATAATTCTTGCTGTGTGTATACTGTAAGTCTAAAAGTTTTTTAGAAAATTCACAGGTTTAGTGATGTAACAACAAAATGTTTTAATCTGCAGTTAGCAGAGTCTAACATTTTCTTTTCTTACAATCTAGCATACAGTGATACAATGAAAATCAAAAGACAGTCACCAAAAAAATGATATATGGTCCAGCTCTAATAATGACATGGGACAGGTGGCGAGTTATTTACGTAAATAAATGGAAAACAGAGTGAAGGGGGGACAGATAAATGGAAAGGAATGTTAAGGGTGGAGAGGTTGGGGAAATTGACAAGGGTGGTAAGTAATAGTTTAAATGAGAAAGAGGGAAGGGAATTACAGAAGGGGTAAAGGGTTTATAATGAAATATTGCGAAGCATCTGGAGAAATAAAGAAAATTGGTCTTTTTTATTATAATTCACATGTATATAACTGTCTATTCCCCTATGCATAATTCTCTGACTTTCTACACATACAATAATTATGTAACCAAAGCAGCCAATAATAAAGGCTTAGATTGTTTTAGGGGAGGGGTCAAGAAACTAAGCCAAATATAGGAGAGACCCGCAGAGTTTTAGTTGACCTTTAAATTAACAGCAAAAGGCATGAGATGAAATATGTTATTGCCAAACTTGTAAATACACATAAACAAACGAGTAAATTGCAGAATCATTATACATATTACATTTCTAATAATAAACAATATTTTTCTCAAGACAAAAGCATTAAAGTCATAAAAGAAAATATCTACAATATCCACCACCCATTATTGTGCAGATGAGGAGTTGGTGGAGACTGAGAAACCTCTGAGAAATTCTTCTGACAGCATACAAACCTGTTTCAAAGAAGAATAAAAAAAGCAGAACATGGAACCTGGGCAGCCAACAGGGGGAGGAAGGGGGCACAACTTTAGAGGCCCCAGCCACAGTGGCTGAACTACCCTCAGGGGGCAGCCCGCGCACCACTGAAAATGCGGACGGTACGGAGGAGGGCGGGGCCCGGCTGCGCATCACACACCAGGGCCTGCCCCCCTCTAGTTACGCTTCTGCCCAGCCGTGATAAATCTACAGGGCTCCTTTACAAAATGTTGGTTCCGATGGCAGCCCTCCACACTCTTGAACACATTATTTTTGCTAGGTTTGTTTTTGAAAATGTTGAAAAATGTAAATAATTACATAATAATTACAAAAATGTAAATAAGTAACTGATCCTCATTATACTCCTCAATGGAGTATTTGCATATTTAAAATGCAGCCAAGGAAAAGTCCTAGTATCCAAAATAATCTGAGCACTTTTCACATGCTAACCTTCTTTGGTGCATTGGCAGGTCATGATGGCCTCCAAGCCCACTGTTAGGTCCCATCCATATAATGTTATGATTGTTAGAGAAGAGGGTATAGCCCAAATCTTCTAGGACAATATATTGTAACTAAGCTTGCTATGTTATGGTTATCCGGAACTTGCAGATTATTATTTGCAATTTAAACAGTATAATTGAGAAATAAAAAGTATATCATAAAATTCATGACAGAATCCCTTTAAATACACCAATCACAAATGCATATGAATGTATGGAATATATTACTTTTTCTCAGTATGGCACAACTTTAGGAATGTTTTTTCTTACCACTGGCCAGCCTTTACCAAGTTTTTCCCCTCTATTTTATTTGGGGTTCTGCCCCCCACTCACTCACCTTGGATTCAATAACTATGGTTCCATAAGTCTAGCCCTGCATACCACTGCCAATTCCTGGAGTGGAATACCAAGCACAAGTACCCTTGGGTCCACAGCATAATGTCCTAGTAGTTCTAATTTTACTGGAAGTAGGGTGCAAAGTATTGCAAAAATACATTTTTATGTTTCATTGGAGACAATGCAATAATACTAAGAGAGAAATCTGTTCACTATACAATGATATGTGGGAAATGGTTGACTCTGCATTACTAGCAGTGAGGCTAGGCTAATTGCCTGGGGGCCTAATGTTGGACTAAAGGTGGCCATACACATGGAGAGCCGCTCATTTGGCTATGTCGCCAAACAAGCGTATCTCTCCCCAATATGCTCACATTGAAGTGGGATTGGATCAGAATGGAGGCCAAATGGACGGTTAGATCACGGGACCACTTCAACGAAAAGATGCGGCCGCGATTCCATGGGATTTTTTAACCTGCCTGATAGGCATCTGGCTGACTTTTGGCCAGATATCGATCAAGGACGCCTGTCGGATGGTCCCACACACGGGCCAATAAGCTGCTTTTGGTCTGTCAGCAGCTTTTATCGTGTATGGGGGCCTATAGTCAGGGATAACGCAGACTTGTGCTGGAATTAACCCTCCCGCCCTTGTGCTTTTTAGGGTATCAGCACATCAATGCGCTCACTTACCATCCACATGGTCTTTGTTTATAATCTATATTTGTGTAGCTTCCACAGCCTTTCAATGTGAACAGTAAACATTACATTTTATCCCTTCACCACTTATAGACCTAATATTGAATTTGACAATGGAAGCACAGAATGATAACAGAGCTCTATTCGTCTCAATTATTTTATTTGTGAAAACATTTCTTACATACGTATATGTGCAGCCATGTTGCATGTATTTAAATGAATTGCTACAATTAACATATAGGGGCCGATTCACTCAGCTCGAGTGAAGGGTTCGAATGAAAAATACTTCGAATTTCGAAGTATTTTTTGGGTACTTCGACCATCGAATTGGTTAAATTCGATCGAATTCGATCGAAGTCGAACGAAATCGAACGATTCGAAGTAAAAATCGTTCGACTATTCGACCATTCGATAGTCGAAGTACTTGCCCTTTAAAAAAAACTTCGACCCCCTACTTCGGCAGATAAAAGCTACCGAAGTCAATGTTAGCCTATGGGGAAGGTCCCCATAGGCTTGCTAACCTTTTTTTGATCGAAGGATTTTCCTTCGATCGTTTGATTAAAATCCTTCGAATCGTTCGATTCGAAGGATTTAATCGTTCGATCGAACGAAAAATCCTTCGATCGTTCGATCGCAGGATTTGCGCTAAATCCTTCGACTTCGATATTCGAAGTCGAAGGATTTCAATTCGAGGGTCGAATTTCGAAGTATTTTTAACTTCGAAATTCGACCCTTCGTGAATCGGCCCCATAGAGTTTATAATTATCCTCGTTAAAAGGGAAGAAGCTGCAACCCTAGCAGGGTGTTAGATAAAATATCTCTTTGAGGGTGAGATTAGTCGCTCACAAATAAAAGTTTTAAAAATCTTTAAATGGGTAGGAGGTCCTCCAATTGGACCATAAACCTGAACACTAACACTTAAATGTAATCTAGGTCTTCTCTTCTAAATGCCAGCACATTTTTTTATTCCTCTCTGATTTCTGGGTCTGACACTTAAAACAATGCAACAAGTCAGCTCTCCTGCAAGTGAGCAGGTTTGGAATAGAATAAGTCAGAGCAAAGAGTGCAGAAAATATAAGCAGCCAGACAGTTACTGCTTTTAGGGTGGTGGTGACAGACGTGCAGATTCGGGAGAGATTAGTCTGCCAGCATCAAATCTCCTCTTTTTCAGGCGACTAATCTCCCCGAAAAGCCTTCCCATCGGCAAGAATGTGAATCGCTGGGGGATGGCATATAGATCGTGGGCGACTTTGGAAAACAAAGCAATCCGAATGCCATCCCGTTCGGTGATTCATATTCATGCTGGCGGGAAGGCTTTTTGGGTGGTTTAGTCGCCCGAAAAAGAGGAGATTTGATGCTGGGCAACTAATCACCCCCAAATCTGCAGGTTTGCCACCACCCTTCAAAACTACTGATGTTTGATTAATGAATAATGCAATGATACTTAGAATTGCAATTCTTTCAATATGCAAAAACAAATTGCAAAAACAATTTGTAGTTCCCCTTTGATAAAATGGCAGTATATTGTATGTTTTCCTACAGAATGTATCTGTAATGCTATTTTGTAGGCTTTTGCTCTGCATATAAAATGCTATACACTACAAGTCTAATCTGAATAACACTTGGGCGACTGATGACAGAGCCCCATTGTTCTTCTTGTGTAAGGCTTTGATCATGTCACAGAGAAGAGATCTCTTGTCTAGTTTAAGCATCACAGATAAGATCATCAAAGCAACCAGAGGAACACAAAGCTAATCTTAAATATCCTCTTTCTTCTGAGTGGCAACAAGCTCCACTCATGCTCCTGAATGGTCAAGGTAACACGTTGTTATAGTGAAAAGTTACACTAATTAGATAAGGGTGATTTTGTAACCTTTGATCCTACATAAACCCTGCAATATATACTTAATAGATACCCATTATTGATGGCAGTCATTTAGGAAGATTGCACGGACATAGACAAGCTATCTTTTTATCAGTGATGGCATGTTTTGCTACATTCATTTTCAACTGAAACCACAATTGTATAAGTTAATTTTAATAAATGTTACACAAATATAATGTATGTGTTGCATAGTGGTTCATTTGAAGGGGAAGTTCATGTTCAAATTAACCTTTAATGTGATGCAGACAGCGATATTCTGCAGTTGGTTTTTAATTTTAATTTGTTGTCTACTAGAAATATTTTGTTTTAATATTCTAACATAAAGGCCAGATTCAATTCCAATGAGAAAAGTTTATCTTCTAATTCAATTCCAGATTGTCCCATAGACCCAGATGCAATTCAATGAGAAAAACTAATCTCACTGTTTATCACATGAAAACTCTATTGAAGTCTATGGGACTGAATTCCTGAATTAGGAAAAATGTTTTCTCTCCTCAAATGGAATCTTGCCCATAAATTTTCAAACCATAAAATAATTTTTTCTCTTGGAATTTCATCTCTACCTTTGTCTGGTTGCAAACTCTTGACAACCTGAAAGTAGATATTATTAATCAGTGATAGAATTTTAGGGAAGCCTGGGAGGGCCTAGGGGATGTTGGAGACCAAACAGATGTCACAATGTTATTTATGGGGTAATGCTTAAGTGCAGGCCCCGACTCGTAATCTTCCCAATTAAAATTTAAGTAGCGCACTCGGTTGTGTCGCTTTAAGGGGGCCTGGGAAACTGCAGAAGTGAAGTCGCCGAAGGGAGCTGAAGAAGAAGCCGCGGAAGAGAACAAAGAACCTGCTGTCGCCAAGGAGGAGGAAGACTGCCTGACAAACTTTAAGACTAGGACCAGACAGGGCAGAAATCAGCCTGCCAAAACCTGCTGGCCACTAGCTGAATCTTCTTGCTTCCAGAAGCCTTGTTGAAATCTGCCGAGTCTGTTCACGCTGTAGCCGACAAAAGATTTCCAGCCGCGAGCAGACAAGAATATTCAGATAGCGGTGTGGAGCTGAAATTGGCCGATGCAGATTTCGGCAGGCTGATTTCTGCCCATCTAGTGCTAGCCTATACTGTAACTGTATCCTTTAACACCCAAACCTATTTAGTGTGTGCATATATATATATATATATACATAATGTGGGCTGCCTGTTTTATGCGTTTTGTGGCTCCCCGCCACTTCTTCAGAAGCTGTCGTCAGCCTACCGCCACAATACACAAACCCCACCCATAAAACTCATTAACCCTAATGAATCATTCCATACTTATTCCCATTGATTAGTTGGGCAGAGAACACAGTATCAAATAACAGTAGTATAGTATACTTTCAATTTAAAACATTTGTATCCTTTCTCCTCCTCCTGGTTATAAAGTTGAACAATGTTGCATAAAATGATACACCAATTCAATTAAAACTGCAACCATAATGGTTACACATATATTTAATACATTTCCACCTGGAGGATAACAAAAACCCTTCAAAGCCCAAACCTGACTAATAAATGGCATTCGAAAGGAATAAATCGGGAGTAACAACCACATTAAAGGGATACTGTCATGGGAAAACATGTTGTTTTCAAAACACATCAGTTAATAGTGCTGCTCCAGCAGAATTCTGCACTGAAATCCATTTTTCAAAAGAGCAAACAGATTTTGTTGTATTTAATTTTGAAATCTGACATGGGGCTAGACATATTGTCAGTTTCCCAGCTGCCCCAGTTATGTGACTTGTGCTCTGATAAACTTAAATCACTCCTTACTGCTGTACTGCAAGTTGGAGTGATATCATCCCCCCCCCCAGCAGCCTAACAACAGAACAATTGGAAGGTAACCAGATAGCAGCTCACTAACACAAGATAACAGCTCCCTGGTTGATCTAAAGCTGGCCATGAGATTTTTAAAAGATCAGATCCTGATCGTGAGACCACGATCTTCTCAGAATGATCGTACGAATTTACCATCAACTAAAAAGACCAATTTGCCAGGAAAACAAAGGGGAGCTGTCTGCTTGGCCCTGCAAACATAGATAGATTGCACTGGGGCCGACAAAGATTTTTTGACCTGGCCCATCAATTTCCTGACAGATGTCGGCCGAAAAATCGTAAGATGTACGATCTTTTCAAATCCCACTAACCGCACGATAATTTCGAAGGATTGGTCAGCTTCCCTAAAATCGGTCGTTTGGCAAGAAGAATCGTCGCATCTATGGGGAGCTTAAGAACAGCACTCAATAGTAAAAGCCAAGTCCCACTGAGACTGATTCAGTTATATTAAGTAGGAGAAATAACAGCCTGCCAAAAAGTAATTCCATCCTAAAGTGCAGGCACAAGTCACATGACAGGGGCATCTGGGAAACTGGCAAAATGTCTAGCCCCATGTCAGATTTCAAAATTGAATATAAAAAACATCTGTTTGCTCTTTTGAGAAATGGATTTCAATGCAGAATTCTGCTGGAGCAGCACTATTAACTGATGTGTTTTGGAAAAAAACATGTTTTTCCATGTCAGTATCCCTTTAACTTAAAGGGGTGGTTCACCTTTAAGTTAACTTTTAGGGGTATATTTATCAAAGAGTGAAGTTAAAGATCGCCGAAGTCCTCTAGAGTGAAATTCCACCACTCTCCATGTATTTCTATGGGATTTTTAAAAGAGTATTTATCAATGGGTGAAATTTCTCACTTTTTAGCTTTCAAATAAAAACAAATGCTCCGTAAAGGCTACACATTCATTGCTATTGTTACTTTTTATTACTTTTCTTTCTATTCTGGTCTCTCCTTTTCATATTCCAGTCGATTGTTCAAATCAAGGCATGGTTGCTAGGGTAGTTTTGACCCTAGCAATCCAATTGCTGCAAACTGGAGAGCTGCTGAAAATAACTCAAAAACCACAAATAATAAAAAATGGAAACCAATTGCAAATTGTCTCAGAATATCACTCTCTACATCAGTGATCCCCAACCAGTAACTCGTGAGCAACAAGTTGCTCTTCAACCCATTGGATGTTGCTCCCAGTGGCCTCCAGGCAGGTGCTTGTTTTTAAATTCCTGATTTAAAGGCAAGCTTTAGTTGCATAAAAACATGTGCACCACCAACAGAGCCTCCTGGTGACTGCAAGTCCACATAAAGGCTACCAATACCCAATCACAGCCCTCATTTGGAAGCCCCAAGATCTTTGTGCATGCTTGTGTTGCTCTCCAACATTATTTTATACTTGAGTGTGGCTCATGGATAAAAAAGGTTGGGGACCCCTGCTCTACATCGTACTAAAAGTTAATTCAAAGGTGAACAACCCCTTTAACACAAGTCACATCCAATGGCAGGTTCAATAGAAGCATGACATTTCCCATTCTCTGTTCATGCCCCCATAGGCTTCCATAGTCTTCAAGTGGTGAATCCAATATGCTTCCCTCAACAACAATTTTCTATCCTGATCCCCTCTCCTTTCATCTATAATTTGAAACTGTATCTTTATGGCACCATCATGTTTCTCCTGACTATGTTTAGCTACAGCAGATTTATAGTCCTTCCTTCTGAGAGCTGAAATATATTTCAAAATACGTGTACTAATAGAGCACAGAGGTCTATGGCTATTTGCTCAGCTATTTACACAGCGTGCAAAATACCTCTTTTTTTTTTTTGCACTATGCACACTGTGTTTCAGTTCGCAAATGAAGTCTAGTGTTTTTATATTTAGAGAATAAAACTGATGATCTGGAATGAGATAATTCACAGCCATTTATTTTTTATTTTCAAGCTTTTAGTAATAAATCACAGCAAATACAGATCTAACCTTTAGAAACCCTTCTCAAAGCGTGGACAACATCAGATTCGCATTTTCCCATGTTTCCAGCTCACGGAAAAGAACATGAGAAATATCACAGTGGCTGTTTTCTGTCCCCAGGGTCTGTAACATATGTTTCAAACGCAAACACCTCGTTTCTGAAACCCTGCAGGGTTCGAACCTGCACAGACCTTTCAAGTTAGTTTTTGTGGTTTAAAGCCACAGCAGATCGAAACTGAGCTTAGTGAGGTTAAGGCTTCTATGTCCTGGGGCATGTTACACAGCTCTTAGGTAATGCCAATAAATCTGAGATCATTTCTGCACAGCAATCCCATGCCATTGTCTCTTTGCACAACCACAATACTCATCTGTGCCTAATTTGTACTAATCTTTATTAGCTTTGTGTTCTTAAAGTGATGTCTGTGTCCAAAGGAAATATCTGCTAGAGGTGAGGGTTTAAGATTATATTAAGATGCCTATAGTGGCATAGAGATTCCAACTGCTTCATGAAACCATATATATTTATGAATGGGATACCAGTACAACTCAATGTTGTACAGAACCACCTTCTAAAATTTGTGAGCCCCCCTACCATAATCCCCTGTTATGACAGCCTTCAGAAATAAACAGGTTCCTTTAATGCTCTTACAGGCAAGGGTTTGCTCATGTGTTTCACTGCATTGTCTCACCTACCCAGTCCGATTCTGTTGGTTGCCATTGTTTTTTTCACAGGTTCAAATGTGCCCATTATTGATAAATCAACGCAAAAAGTTTTATAAAAAACAATCTTCTGATATTATATAAACAAGCAATTCAATTTCTCCAAAATGTTAAAGGGTTTTAAAGCAGATTTCTGTTCCATATTATGCTTTCTAATGTGAGACTAACTTAACCTAAAGATGCTTGTTGCATATAAATTACATGCTGTTTACCCATTTAGCATGTACAAAGTACATGTCTAGCTTGAAATGGTTGGTGCAGTGATCCCCAATCAGTGGCTCGTGAGCAACATGTTGCTCACCAATCCCTTGGATGTTGCTCCCAGTGGCCTCAATGCAGATGCTTAATTTTGAATTCTTGGCTTGGAGGCAAGTTTTGGTTGCAAACAACAGGTATTCTGGCCAAACAGAGCCTCCTGTAGGCTGACAGTCCTCATAGGGACTGCCAAATATACATATACATTCACAGCTCGTATTTGGGAGCCCGAGGAACGTTTGGAATGGTTGTATTGCTCCCCATCTGTTTTTACATTTGAATTTGACTTATGGGTAAAAAAGGTTGTGGATCCCCTAGGATGGTCCAACTGGAGGCCAGATGTGGCTCTCCAAGGTTTTACATCCTCTGTCATCTTATGGGCTCCATAGACTGCTGTGTTTTATACAAGGATTTTAATATAAGATAGCCCACAAAACATGAAATTTGTTAGCTAATTGGCCCACTCCATGGGAAAAGTTGGACAGAGGTGCTTTAGGGAAAGCTCTTTGGAGAGAGGGAATAAAGTGGTGGTGATTAGGAGTATTGGTGCCTGGAAGTAGCAGGGAGTGTTGCCCCGTACAAAGCTTTGCATTAGTTTTCTTGGATCTTTGGTTACACCCCTGGATAGAGCAAATGTTTATGTGGGGCTCACATTTTATAGCTAACTAAAAGGGGGCTGACACACTAAGCACAAACATTCATGCAAATTTGCATATGTTAATACAACAGAAATTGCACTTTATTACTGTGTTAATCAGGGCAGCTCCCGCCAAGAGGCAAGGTGAGAGAACAGTACCTCAAGAAGCAGTTAGCAGCCACTGGGTTTTAAGGGGGGTCCTGTCATGCTGCATTTACTTGATTAGCCGGACCTCCTGCTGTCAGAGAGCTGCACACTTTGGAAGGGAGGGCAGGAGCTCATGTGCCAGCATCATCTTTACTCTTTACAGCTGTCTCTACTTTTCATTGGTAGAGAAAGCTCTACCATTGGTCACCTAAGTTTAAGTCCCAGTAAAGCTGCATGGCGTTTGGATAGGCTGGAGGGAAAGTCTGCAATTCCTTAACAGCAGTGGGGGCTGTTAATCAAGTATGTGAAAAGTATGTGATTTTTTTAACTTGTAGTGGGGAAAGCCAGGCCACCAATTTTTAACTTGTAGGGGGTAGGCCTGGCCACCAATGATTTTTATTAATTGTAAGGGGGGCCCTGAGCACCATTATTTTTAACTTGTCGGGGGGAGTGGATTTTTTTTCACCAAATGGCTCTTATTTGTAATTTTGGAAATGCAAATTCTAAAACTAAGTGCAATTTAGGTTAGAGTAGGTACATGATTAAAGAATCTACCTTGACCTAGTGGCAGGCTTTGGCCAAAAGTGTTTTTACTGTTTTAGTGCTCATGCTTGTGTGGCATTTCTCATACTGAAGTAAGAAACTTTCTAAATGTAACCAATTAAAAATTCTGCATTGTTTCCGAAATAATCATGTTTATCTTCACTTTTCCTCTCTCAGCATTTGTTTCTCCTCATTCTGTCTTCATGCAGCAGTTGGGTTTCAGATGAATGATCCAATATATCTTATAGGGGGGCTCCTTTCCTAGCAGATGTATTAGAGCTCATTCAAATAACTGATTCCTTTACAAACAAAATCTAACAAAATAACTGCCTTTTGCACAAATCCTGCATGTAGAGAGACATGATTTCTGGTGATTTTAATAGATTGAGCTCTAATACATCTTCTAGGCAAAAGGAGCCCCCCTATGAGATATATTGGATCTAACCATCAAGGAATATCTGACACCCAACTCCTGCATGAAGACAGAATGAGGAGAAGATGCTGAGAGAGGAATGGGGAAGATAAAATTGATTATTTCAGAAACGGTACATAATATTTAATTACTTGTATTTAGAAAGTTTCTTACTTGAGTATGCTGAAGCTTTTATTAAATTTTCATTTTCGCGATAGTTCCAATTTAATTTTAAGGGTCATTTATTTGCTGAAGTGACCTGTTCACATTCAGTTATAGCAATGTCATGCTTTTAGCAGTTTTTGTGGTGTGTAGAATATTACCGAAAGTTTGTAATCGAGACAGGCAGCACACATGTATCTAAAAGGACTACTGAGGAAAAAACTGTATGAATCCTCACACTAGAGACCTGCTCAGATCTGTTTTTTAAAACCTGCACCCAACCCGTACCCGCTCTCACCAAGCCTGACCCAGACCCACTTACCTGCCCTCACAAACCCCATGGATTTTCATCCAACCCGCTCCCCACAGTGTTCACCGCTCCAGACATCCCATTGGCCCGGAAGTGACGTCACACCAGTTGGTTTTTAGCAATAAGGTGCCGTACCCTTCGCTTCCCCTGTCCAGCACGGTTACCTCCACTTCCGGTTTCCCCCTGTCCAGAGATGTCCCCTTGCCTTCCAGGGCCTTCTGCTTTCTGTGCGTGCGCATAGCTTAACACTGGCGAACAGCACTGTGCTGCCCCCTTCGCTTCCCCCTGTCCAGCACTGTCGCCTCCACTCCCGCTTCCCCCTGTCCAGCGATGTCCCTCCCCTTCCAGGTGCCGTCCTCTTCCCCCTCAGTGTGCGCGCGCATGCGCACATCTTAACACTTGGAAACAGCACTGGAGACTGATGTGAGTCTCCAGTGCTAGTTACTGATGCGGCTGGGCCTCCCCTGAAATTGTGCCGCCCTAGGCCCGGGCCTATGTGGCCTTGCCTCAAATCCGGGCCTGCCCACCAACACTTCAGAGGGTGGCCAGTCCCAATCCCAATATTGCGGGTATTCCACGGGTACCAGACCCGATGCAGGACTATATGTCACACTGTCAATTGATTGTTGTGATCTGCCTATTGTACTGTGCTGAGATCGTTATATGGTGGACAAAAACATGGCAGAATATGGAGATTGTTAACACTGTGCCCCTTTAGTGTATATTGTGTGTATGCCTCTAGATTTTCCAGGTATTCCCTATTATAATGATATAGAGCAAAGACAATAGTGTTACATCATAGAACAATATCTAAAGCCAACATGAGAGTGTGCCTGTGTGGAAACCCGTGCCTGGTATATCTTGCAATGCCTGGGCGGTGGTTGAACCTGCAGTCAGTACACACGTGTGAGCTAATCTGTTGCACTCCAGCCTGGTGTTTTCTCACGCTTCTGAAGTGATTATTCAGACTCATTAAAATCTTTCAGCTGTCTGTAACCTCGCCTGGGAACCGCAGAGTGAAACTGCTTATTCAGGAAGAGTGGGTGGTTGGGCCTCCTCACTTGTGCTGCAAGTCCAGGCGACTCACCTCAATGATTTGTATAGGAGAGAACTGACATGTGTAGTCATAGAATGATATGAGATTAAGTGTAACCTTGCCATGTATATAATTTATTATTATTATCTTACTTTGTATTTAGCACTGTAAATTGTACCACTGAACTGAACTTGCAGTGTGCGGGGTCTACTTATATAAAGTGCCATGCAGAATTACCAACTAAAAACAGTGGCAAAGTTACCAGAAATGAACAAAGCAAGAATCATTTTTCAGATAGGTTTTTAGGTTCAGCACACTCTCACGAAACATATTTATAAAGATTATAAAAAAGAAATATGCAGTTATTTACACTGTGTAATGCGGCACAAGTGCAGCAATGTAAATTGTTTTTATTAGTCTAATTTAGAGACTAACTAGTTCCTGATTATTGGATTGTGCAAGGTTAAAAGGCAGGGCTGCAGTCAAGGAGGACAGGCAGGGCTTCTGTTCCAGACCTGTGATACCAGGAAAGAGGCATTGCTTCTCTTGAAAAGAGTGGGGTTGGGTCATATTGGGGAGAACTACTATGCTCCACAATTTGTTGTGACAATCCATGGTTAAAGGAAAATGAGAGAAATGCAGGCTCGGTTTATGCACATAGTTAGTCTTTGCAGCAGCACTGAAATTGCAAACTTCTGTGACTCCATTAGTAATGAGCGAATTTTTTCACGGTAAAATTCAGCATTTCGCAATCTGCAAATTTTTATCGCAAAACTGCATCAAAAATTTGCCGTAACAAAAAAGTTGCCATAAGAAAATAGCCCATTAACTTTAATGAATTTGGAGAAAAAGTCGCCAAGACCAAAAAGTCCCCACAAGAAAAAACACCTATTGACTAATGCATTTGGAGTCAGAAAAAAAATGTGCCAATCACTCATCACTTGTCTCTATGTAAGAGCATTATGCACCTGCACATGCACGTGACCTGCCTGAGAACCGATTTCATGTAATTTTTATAGCAAAATGATCAAAGTCAGACAAATCAGGAAACACGCAAAGAAAATAGCACAGGTACAAAACCCTTTCCAGACAGTCCAGAAAATGTAACACATCAAACACATGAATGTGTCAGTTCAGCTGAATGTATTAGTCTGTTTTGAGTGGTCAGACATCATGCTCTATGGCGGTGGTCTCCAACCAGGTCCGGACTGAGAATTAAAATAGGACCTGGCATTTCAGGTACACAGAGGCCCAATCAGCCCATACAGAGGTCAAAACAGCCCCCACCAGCCCACTAAATACTGACTTTCTATGGCACCTTATAGCAGCTCCTCTGGCATTTGCCAGAACCCACAGATTGCCAGTCTGGGCCTGCCTCCAACCAGTGGCTTGCGAGCAACATGTTGCTTACCAATCCCTCGGATGTTGTTCCCAGTGGAATCAAAGCAGGAGTTTATTTCTGAATTCTGGGCATGGAGACACGTTTTGGTTGCATTAAAAAAAGCTAAACAGTCTCCTGTAGGCTGCCAGTCCATATAGTGGCTACCAAATACCCTGCCACCGCCCTTATCTGATACAACCAGGAACTTTTTTCATGCTTGTGTTGCTCCCCAACTCTTTTTACATTTAAATGTCAATCACGGGTAAAAAAGGTTGTGGACTCCTGCTCTATGATCAGCTCCTGACCACTAACACCCCACTAAATAATTAATCCCCAAATGCAAGTGTGAAATAACCATTTAGACTGTTTTTCGATGCTGAAACCTGGAAATGCTAAATCTGATATTATCAAACTGTGGGCTTATGAAGACTGAGGCCTGAATTAATGTGGTGGTATGATTGTGGTCCGATACATGGCATATTTTCAGCCAGATATAGGTTGGGTAGGTTGTTGGAAACATGGACTAATAAGCTCTTGACATGGTCTGGAAAACCTTTAGCGTTTGGCTGTTAGCAGTGATTGCAGCAGACATACCAGTAACTCCCTTTCCTGGCTGTAACTGCTTCCATTCAAACGAATGAGAAACACTTTGCAAAGCACAACATCCCTAATAATAAAGGTGCTGAGATTTTATCAAATGAAAAGTGGGAGAGGTTGGCACTTCCAAAATGTATAACAAGCCACACCTACATTTTAAAGCACTGACAAGCAAAAAAATAACCAGCAAGTTTGGAATTTAGGACATATCAGCGTTCCATCAGCAAACAATGAGGACACCGGGATACAGTCAAAAAAAAGGGGATGATCAATGCCATAACTACCTGCCCAGGGTTGGCCTGAAAAGATCCACCTCCTTCCTCTAACCTAAAACCATTCTGGCCAATCCATTCACTCACAGGTACAGGAGAGAAAGAGCCTTGGAAACTTGACATATAGAGGTGGCTCAAAATGAGTTGCATGGGGGACAGCAAAGGGATTTATGCCACTGGGAATGGTCCAATGAAAAGCAGGCCACATTAAAGCCATACTAGTAATCATAACCTGACACTGCCAGCATTTGCCCAAAACAGAGGGTTCCCTATTCATAGGAATGAAAAGTGAGTGCAGGCAGATGAGAGCACTTGGTCTCCAGTGGAATAACTAGGTGGAGCAGGCCAATGGCTAGGGCCCACAGATACAGGGTTCCAAATAAGTAATTTTAGGTTTTGTATCCCTTTAAATAATGTGCTAATCCTTCAGAGTGCTGCCTGGTGTAGTGAACATAAACACTGAGAAAACATTGATGTAGCATGAAGAGAGAAAACAGCTCTAAGCTCACCTGCATGTTGGGATGGGAAGTGCTCCAGGCAGTTATAGATATGAACATTTGGCACTACATTTTCTAAGCAGTCATACTTGTTAGATGCCCTGAAGGGAGATTATTTACCTTGTTATCTAGACATAATCCTGAGCAGGCAAGTTTCATAAACTGACAGCACCGGTCACAAGTATGGAGGCAATACAGAACAGGTAAAATACTATAAAAGAATGGCAAGGCAACTGGCACAGACGTGCCTACAAGGCAGAGCTGCCAATCCCATTGGCTTCCTGCAGTTATGTACTGATACTGTGGAGCAGAAAGGGGAATAGCAACTGTACCTCCCCTTGGATGATGTGATTGCTGAATCATCTTCTGTGGTTTCAATAATCAGTGGAGGACTATTTCTCTTGAATGGGGGGAACTGAACCCTGCCAGAGAGGTCAAAAAATGTCTGCTGTGTTGAAACTAAATGTACATACTTGCTCTGATTCCCAGGAAAATAATTAGACTTGTTAAACAAAGACAGCATTGTGCATGTGATCGAATTGGGATTTCTGTAAAGCTTCTGATGCAGGGGAATTTGTGGCCCTTATTTATTAAAAAACATCATTGTATAACATGAATGGCTCTAGGAAAAATACTGATTGGTCTTAAGTGGGGATGCATCCAGAACTAGGTTTGGGATTTGGCCAAAATTCAGCTTTTTTTTAGCAGGATTTGAATTCAGCTGAATCCAAGTGCCTGGCAGAACCACATCTGAATTCAAAAAAATCACAAGGCCTTTTCATCACACAAACAAAGTGAAATTTTTTTTTTACTGTGTGCATCTTTCCCCCTCATTCATAATTTACATATGCAAATACTAAAATAGTGGATTTGGTGCATCCCTAGTCCTATGTAAGGAGCAACCAATATGATGACTAGAGAACCACTGTCCCCCCAAATTCAAACAATATTTTTGCTTCTCCCTAATATATGTTGACAACAGCACACCAAAAATAAAAGAAGTAGGGGTTTATTATGGGTGGGAAGATAGATCCCAGAAGTAAAAGAAGTTATGTGGCATTCCCTGGACCCTCCGGAGCAAGATAAGTAAGAGAGGTGGGGAGAGGGGTGGTATCAAGGAACTGCCTCAGGGCGGTTTTGGGCCAAAATCTCCACTGATAGTTGGCAGGGCAGACGAAGCAGCAGAGGGAACAGGTGACTATACCTTTACAATAAGTTAAGAATACAATAACTGATATATAATGAAATCTAGTTTATTTTTAGAGATTGTAAGTGAATAACTATACATCCACTTCAGTGCAGGTGTTATTTGCAGGGTTCCTTTGCACCCATGTGCCCTTTGTTTGAATGCAATACGAAAGTATAGAGCAGTTGTCCCCAACCAGTGGCTTACGAGCAACATGCTGCTCATCAACCCCTTAGATGTTGCTCCCAGAGGCCTCAAGGTATGTGCTTATTTTTAAATTCCTGGCTTAGGGGCAAGTTTTGATTTCATAAAAAACATGTCTACTGCCAAATAGAGTCTCCTGTAGGTTGCCAATCCACACAGGGTCTGCCAATTAGCCAATCACAGCACTTATTTGTCACCCAAGGAACATTTTCCATGGTTGTGTTGCTCTTCAAATCATTTTACATTTGAATGTGCATCACGGGTAAAGAAAAGGTTGGGTATAGCGGGACATATATTGGTACAAGTACATTTGCCATAGTGTAAAATTGCAAGTACATTTGCATGCTAATGTGTACTTTACACGTGTGCTTGTGTTCCTAAATAAGCCCTGTTGGGTATAAAAAGTGTTTGCAAGCAGGTCACCTTGTGTGTATTCACACCCTGCTAGGATTAATAAAGATACTAATGAGGGCTCTATGCTCCCAGCCCATGGCACTTGCTATTAAACTGACCTGATGCCTGAAGGGCTTTAAAAATCTAGAAAGGAGCCACAAACCGATCATTTGCTCATGCTGTGATCATGCATAGCAGGCAGCAATTCAATGGATTGGGGTAATGGAAGTATCCTTAATTACATATCTTGCAGACAGCCACACCACTATCTTGAGATCAGCAAAGCATTAAAGGGATACTGTCATGGGAAAAAATGAATCAGTTAATAGTGCTGCTCCAGCAGAATTCTGCACTGAAATCCATTTCTCAAAAGAGCAAACAGATTTTTTTATATTCAATTTTGAAATCTGACATGGGGCTAGACATATTGTCAATTTCCCAGCTGCCCCAATTCATGTGACTTGTGCTCTGATAAACTTCAATCACTCTTTGCTGCTGTACTGCAAGTTGGAGTGATATCACCCCTTCCCTTCCCCCCCCCCCAGCAGCCAAACAAAAGAACAATGGGAAGGTAACCAGATAACAGCTCCCTAACACAAGATAACAGCTGGCTGGTAGATCTAAGAACAACACTCAATACTAAAAACCCATGTCCCACTTAAGATGGCCATAGACGCAAAGATCTGATCGTACGAAGTAAAAACCCATGTCCCACTGAGACACATTCAGTTACATTGAGAAGGAAAAACAGCAGCCTGCCAGAAAGCATTTCTCTCCTAAAGTGCAGGCACAAGTCACATGACCAGGGGCAGCTGGGAAATTGACAAAATGTCTAGCCCCATGTCAGATTTCAAAATTGAATATAAAAAAATCTGTTTGCTCTTTTGAAAAAAGGATTTCAGTGCAAAATTCTGCTGGAGTAGCACTATTAACTGATGCATTTTTAAAAAAAACATGTTTTCCGATGACAGGATCCCTTTAATGTAGGCTGGCAGTACCAATCCCACACATAACGATTTATTAATATTTGGGCAGATGGAGCTGCAGCATCAAGACTCTTTGCAAAAAAAAGGCCTTCAGATCAAGGGCCAAGGGATCTAAAGTCCCAGGTACATGAAACGCAAGATAATCCTTATTATAATGCAAATGACTTGCTTTTGTGCTCTTGCAACTGTGATTTGAGCCGCTAGGGCTCTGTTAAAACTCCTTTACAATAACAATAATGCCAAGACAGTTTGCCACTCAGCTTTAACAGGATAAAATTACATCTGATCTAAACCATGACCCATACTGTGTTTAACAAATAAATATCAAATATGAATTCATTCAGAGTATAGTCAGATACTCATTTTCAGCTATTATTAAACTATAAAAACACAATTACAGATGTTCTAAAACTAGCAGTTTGAGTCTTGCTAAGGGCAAGGCTGGTACATGGGCTACACAAAAGTCTGAAAAGTAGACTGATAAAGAACACAACCATAGTTATATGCATACCCCCATGTCTGCTGCACATCAGGGGTTCATCAACAAGTGCTGAGCTCAGGCACATCAAAACCCACCTAGGTGAAGGCAGAGCTGAACAGAACCCCAAAGGACATAGAATTATTGATCTGTACTAGTAGAAATAACAGTGCTGGTAAATTTTAATAATTCCGACCCATGCATGACTACTCAGAGATCCTAAGTGACTGTGTGCCACCTGCAAAGTCAATTAACCCTAGGGTTGCTTCCAAGGACTCTGAAATTAGTATTACCTTGGATGGTAATAAGGTTGTACTTTAATATAGGATAAGTTGCTTGTTACAGACTGGGTAAAGGTGTACTTTGAAGCGTGACAGGTAGGAGTGATTACAGATAATTGCAAAGATAAGGTGCAGCATGGGAGAAGTCCTGAGGGTGTGAATGGGAGGAGGTAATTTGGCAGGAAGAAATGAATAGTCTGTGATTATAGCACCAGGGTAAATGAAAGGTGTAAGTGATTAATAATGAGTCAGAGAAATAGAAAGAGGCAGAAAAAAGGACAACCATATACTGTATGTACTACAACTCCCAGTGTCCACATACCGCCTAAATGGATCCACAGGTGGAATATTGCATCTATTCTGAAAGATAAATTGAGATTAGAAAGGACATGGAAAGGCAGAATATGGTCAGGTACTGGAGCATAATATATTGTTTTCAGGATAATAGAGAAAGTGTGTCTTTCTGGGTGTCTGTCTGGTGGGGATCAGATATTGGAAACAAGGGTGTGGCGTAATGAAAGAAACAAAGGCTCATCTAGTAACCCAATCATTCATTAGTTTGCAGTGGCCTAGTGTAATTAGAATCAAGCAGATAAATGTTATGTTGCCATGGATTACTGTACTGCTACACGAGTGTCCCTTGCTACTACAAAGGCCTGGAAAGGCCAAGTGATGATTCATTGCCCGGTGTGCCTTAATAACTGAATACCAGGTGGGTACTGATGTACTGTCCAACCTTCAGCCCTCCAGCAGCTTTTGTTGGGATAAACCTGTAATAGTTATAGGCTGAAACAATGTTGCCACCTAATATAACTTTCAGGTACACTTTATTTTCTCCTGCTGCATAGACCATGAGGTGACAGGGGCCCATTGAAATGAGATGCACAACAGCTTTCTATTGCTTTCCCGTGCTGCATGTGCCACCCAAGATAATTACTGCTATTATCTGCCTCCCTCCCTCCTTGCCTTGAGCACAGTCACTGGATTTCCATACAAAATGTACTCTGTCTAATGCATGACTCTACTATACCATAATGGTCCAGCCCTTCTATTGTTATTGTATTTTATAATGTATATTACTCAAAAGCTATAAAGTACAGGGAGATGACGTACTGTATTGTATATAACACAGTATATTGATTGGCTTTACAGGTTCTAAAAGTCTAAAATTACACATTCACAAAACTTAACTCTTTTCAAAAGGATACCACAATGAATTGCTTTTTTAGTTCCTTTCTATTTTTATTCTACCATTTGTATAAACTTTCATGTTAAAATAGGCAAAACTAAAGTCAACCATATATTGTATATAGTATAACATTACATGCTGTTCCATGTCTGATATTTCTGTAACCTGTTAAAATATGATACATTTGTTCGGGCTGCCTCAACTAGACATAGGGCCCTAATAGGCCCTAAACGGGCTTTTTTGTACAACACCATAATTAAATATAATCCAGCCCTTGATCACGATGTACAAGAGAAAATTGATTTGAATGATCAGTTGCCCAAATGAAAAGACCAGATTTGGCCATGTAATGAATGTTTTGACCTGAAAAATACTTGGAGGTAGCTAAACCTTACTGGGCTTCAGTGCAAAAGATTTTTAGGGCCATCCAAAAGTGACCTGTTTTTAAAACCTTCATGGGATCCGTTATCTGGAAACCTGTTATCTAGAAAGCTCCAAATTACGGAAAGGCCATCTCCCATAGACTCCATTTTACCCAAATAATCAACATTTTAAAAAATATAGTTTAAAACCTTGTAGCTGATTTAAACTAAGATATAATTAATCCTTATTACTAGTCCATTGGGTTAATTTAATGTTTACATGATTTTCTAGAAGACTTAAAGGGATACTGTCATGGGAGACCATGGTTTTTTTTTTTAAATGCATCAGTTAATAGTGCTGATTTGACATGGGGCTAGACATATTGTCAGTTTCCCAGGAGCCCCAGTCATGTGACTTGTGCTCTGATAAACTTCAGTCACTCTTTACTGCTATATTGCAGGTTGGTGTGATATCACCCCTCAATAATGCTTGTCACCTTCTAGGAAACTGCATGAGTATAGAATTCACAGGAATCCCCTGGACAATTTGAGCACCAAGTCTAGGAAGCTTATGGAATTATACAACATAAACAATAAAAACATAACTAAGGAAACTATGAAACACACTTCAAGCACTGTGACATGCTATTACATGCCAACTTAAACTCAAATGCAAACTAAACATAAACAATCCCCAAGGCAACCCCAAGATCATACTGTACAGGACCATAGGCTGCCTTGGCCTGATGAAAATCAACCCACAACAGGGAATGCACATCACTGCTGGCGTCATTGCACTAATTGCCTTGTAAAAATAGGCCTGATTGCAGGGTCCTCTACTGGACTCATTTACTCCAGATTCAAAACACAGAGACCTCAGCATTGTAGCACCCGCAGCTAGAAGCTGACAAAGGGACACTGGGGGATGGAACTTGCCAATCTGTGTTCTGGTAAATGCCAGAGGGGCTGCTATAAGATGCCAGTCACTATTTATTGGGCTGGTGGGGGCTGTTTGGGCCTCTGTGTACTTGTAATGCCAGGCCCTATTTTCAATCCCAGTCCAGACCTGCTTTGGTCGATTGCATTGATGATGATCTGTCCATGTCTAGTTTATGGATACTCAGCCTGTGGCCTTTCAGCATTGGCCCAACTTGCTGATGTGGTGCAAGGAGCAGAATTTAAAGGAACACTAACCAGCTAAAGCACCTATATACACCCTAGTGACTAGTAATTGTTTAACGTAAACTGAATGGAACTCCCAACCACCTCCAACAGAACATAAGTGATGCTGGGAATAGTAGTCCCATACCAACTGAGGGCCACAATGAGGTGTATGGTGATAATTCTGATGGTTGCCCCCAGGGGAAAATGTATGCATAGGCTCCCCTAGGCTATAGCCTGGGGGGGGGCATGTAGCTTTTTTTTAAATGCTTATTCCTGTTTTGTTTTCTTTTAATATTTCTTTTTATGTGTGCTGCTGGGTCTGGTGGGGCAGACTATTTGGGAAAAGAAGGCAGGCAAGCTGGTCCGGGGTTGCCATCTGGGCGTTCGGGCAAATACCCTATGGGCCGGACAATTTAGAGTTAAGTTAAGTAGGCTGGAGGAAGTGGAGCCACCAATGGCAGCAGAAGCCTAAAAGCTGAATGGGAGCTGAAGAGCCAGATGGGAGCAGTAGCCAAATGTGGGCTGCGGAGTAGGCAGAATAGGCACGTGCCTAGGGTGCAAAGGGGGTGGGGTGCCAGGCACATAACTTCTCAGTTGCCTACCCCTTGTCTGATCCCCTCCATCCCTGAATATATGTGCCCTTTCCCCATCTACTTGTGTTTCCACGCATGCATGAGCGCTGATTCGCGCAAAGCCGCTGAGAAGAACAAAGAAGCTGCTGTCGCCTATAAGGAAGAAGACAGCCTGCCAAATTTTATAGGTAACACCAATGATCTTTTTTTTCTAAATTCCTGGCCTCAGTGTTGTTTTTAACTTTTATAGGGGGAAAGCCCAGACCACCAATACTTTTTTTTTTTTTGGCCACCAACGTTTTTTTTAATTCAGGGGGGCTGAACACCCATGTTTTCTGTTTAACTTGTGGATGGGGGCTGCCTGCTTATGGGCCCTGCATGTCATTAATTCACCACTGGTGACCCCTCTGGAGCCTTAGAGAAACCCACTCACACTACCTCGCAATGACCATTAGATACAGCCTTTGTGTTTAATGAATGAGCAATGGGGCAGAATAAACCAAACAAATGAGCACATTTTAGGATTTTATTTTAAAAATATCATTTTTCATTACAAACAAGTCAATAAAAAAAGTGCTGGCAACAGTGTTCATGTCCAGGCATTATTGTTGCACATAGCCCTGTTTCATTAAACCCCTGGACTGCCAGAAGAGTCAATACAAGGCAGAGACTGTAGCATTGGCCATCTCTGGCAGTCTATGGGATAATGTAAAATAATGCAAATCGCATACTAGATTAAACCCTTTGGGTTCACAATGTGGGTCACTCTCGTGCCCTTTGTATTCAGGACTATTTGTCCAAAATATATTGCCTTTAGTAAGTCAGGATTTCATGTGAGGGGACATATTTACAATAAATAAATACACATATCACTGGGGTGTTTTGTAACGGGGGTAATAATGCCCACGAGCTGTAGCATTGTCACAGTCTTTGTGAGAGTACAAAGTCCAAGCTGACATTCACCACGGCCTCCAGATGGAGCTGTTGAGCTGCGGGGGACATGGGGCAGGTCTGTGGCTGGAGGGTTGGTTCTGGAGAGGAGATCCAAACTGAGATGTTCTGGGACTCACTTGGAGCACAATCCTAGGACGTTGGGGCTTGGGAGGATGATTACAATCTGAACTGCACAGCTCAGGGCTCCTCTGCAGGTATTCTAGAAGGCGGTTACTCGCCTCTCCGGTCAGCACATGAGATTTACCAAGGATTGCGCTCAGACGCTCTACACATGCTCTGTAGCCTTCCTTGTAGCGATCTGCGGGATCTAGATAAACAAAACAACAGCCGTTAGCAGTGACCACCTCCAAGTCTATGCAAATACAAATCTAGGGGCACCCCACACCTAGGTTTCCACCCCCAGTTACCCCTACTGTCTTCTTTTTTGCCCTGGGGGAGGGGTGCTGAATTTTGTGGGTGAGTAACGTTTACGAAGCCTATAATTTAAATATCTCTGTTCTCTTGTATGATATATAAATGTATGCTGTTAGAACAGCTTAGAATAATTGGTGGCCATTGTTTGTGCAGCGCTACGCTACATGCAGGCGCTTAATAATTCCAATAGCCACGGGAGTATTGCTGCCCCCATAGATACACCCGCTGAAAGGGTCTTTATTAACGTAATATTTATTTTCCAGAATATATTGTTGACTTACTTTGTGCCTGGACCGGAGGAATGTCTCTTAGGAATCTCACTGTCATTTCCAAAATATCAGCTTTTTCCAGCTTGGAGTACCGTGAATTCTGGAAGGAAAAAAAAGGCAACAATTGGTTAATTTATTTGATATATACATATAAGTGTAGAAAACGCTTTCATATTATTCTACTATCTATCTATCTATCTATCTATATATATATTTGAATGTATTGAAGAAGCTAGGGCTGTCTTTCTAATAAAGTTAAATCCCCCCCCAAGTTTTATGTTCCCGATTGAGTGGTCTTGAGTAGCACTATCATCATTATATATAGAGAGAGAGAGAGAGAGAGATAGAGAGAGAGAGAGAGAGAGAGATATAATTTCACTGTGTAGATAGTTCTGTACTTACATCTTTCCCAATGAGCGGCAGGATTAGGGTTTTCAGTTGGTTCAGACTCTCGTTGATTCTCGCCCTCCTTCTTTTTTCCATGAGGGGCTTTAAAGTCTAAGGGTAAGAAAAGACAATTGGTTTAGTAAATATTGCCAAAAAGCAACAACATCAAACATACATAGGACGATGATCATCTGCAATTGGCGACTCTCTCATCCTAAAGATGAACTAGCAACTGCGTCTTTTGACGCAAGTTGATGGGAATCGTATTTATAGCAGATTTTCTGTGCTTACCTTTCTTAGCTCACTGGCCTCCTGATTCCTCTTGCCAGGCTTGGGCTGATAGTTGTGCATGGAGTCTGCGAGCGCTACATTGGGAGCCATGGTACAGACTAGGCAGCGGTGCTTCCAGCAAGCAGAATAAAGCAGCTATGTCCTAGGTTGGCTAGCGGGCTGCTATTTATTCACACTCACTCGGCGTGGCTCCGCCCAACAGACTCCTTTCGGAGGATACGCCCCCTCCGCCCTGCGCTTTCTTTCCCAACAGCCATCTGCCGTTCCACAGGTATGTGAGTGGCACTTGTATGCAAAAAAAAACGTGTTATTAATAGTAATTCCATAGACACTACCCCCATCCCAAAGCTTCACTCTATCTATATGCAAAACACTAAATTGCATTCAAGCAATCCCTTTAATTTCTTTTGTCTCCTCTGTGAGTTTCATAAGTCTGTTATTAACTCGTAATGAGCCTGAGAAGTCACATATATATATATATTTATTTATATTTATATATATATATATATATATATATATATATATATATATATATATATATATATATATATAATCCAAAAAAATGATGTGCACACTGGGAACCTTTTCAAATCTAAAATGTATTTTTTTTATGATATTGTGAATGTTTGGTTACTCTATGTAGGGGTAACTTTAAGTTTCTTGCACATCTAAACAAATATTGCTAAACTATTAGTGTGCCCTCCATTTATCTATATATCTATATCTTTATTTAATACATGTTAAAACCCGATCAACGTTTCGGTCTGTGACCTTTATCAAGACACACAAACACATATTTATATATATATAATATATATATGTGTGTGTGTGTGTATGCATAGAAAGACATTGCCATATATATAATATTATATCTAAATACACCATGTTTATATTTAATGAGACATTAAAACAGCTAAATCTGGAGGGGCACAGATCTCTGCTAAGACTTCAGTTGTATAATTGTGATGGGCATTCAAGTGATAAATAAAATGTTATAATATATATATATATATATATATATCTGTGTATATAACTGTATGTGATTGGATTCAGTATACACAACTTTTAAGCAAACATACAAATAGATTTAGATTTGTGAGCATTTCAGTAGGAGCAGCAGGGAAGAAATGGGGCACAGACACCTGGTGTCATCATAATGCGGATTGTGGGTGGAAAATACAGCAGAAGGGAAATGCAATAGAATTTTAGTTGAGACTAAGAATGATGTTAATATTTTTAATTTTACATGAATGAGATTATTGCAAAGCAACATAGCAGGTGCTATAAATCG
This sequence comes from Xenopus petersii, assembly GCA_038501925.1. Classification (NCBI taxonomy): domain Eukaryota; kingdom Metazoa; phylum Chordata; class Amphibia; order Anura; family Pipidae; genus Xenopus; species Xenopus petersii. The sequence continues at coordinate 35,888,733 of CM076684.1, read as the reverse complement.
GCTTTGTATGTAATTGTAAGTACCAGAGAGATTTCCCCCCAAGCCAAGCTAGTTGGGAATAAACTGTGATTGGTTTGCCCGTGTCTGTGCTATTCACAAAGGCTGTTTGGGTGCATTGAGTTATGGATTTAAGGTACATAAAGCAGCAGCAGCCCCTGGGGTTATGTCCCCTTTAAATTTATGCAAATATCGTTTGAAAGCGCAACTTTGTATGTTTGTCATATGGGGCATGCGGCTTCGTTGCGTTTAATGAGCGATGCTGAAAAGCCACAATGCACACATCAACCTGAAGAAGATTAAAGCCACGAGCAGATGTTCTGTGTAAAGATGCAAATGTTACACGAGCGCTAATGTGTTGCGCTGATAACCTGTCTGAATCAGCACCTGGCGGCATCCCCGCACTTCTGGCCCAAACTGGTGGGTGCGCCTCTGTGCGGCACTGCGATTGGATACGGTTTGTCTTGTCTGTCCAATCACAGACACTCTGTCAGAGAACAGCCGGCGCTGGCGAGTTTGGCCCCGCCTCCATCTAGTTTTCACCTTGGCGGTCCTTTGGCGCCTTTTGTACTATCGCTTTGAATTTTCAGTTGGGATTTGAATAGTTTAACAAATATTGGCGTGGGTCCCCCATCTGGGAACAGGATAACCCCCAACAAAAGCTGTAGATTAATCAAATCCCAACACCCGCTGATTTGGGGGAGGGTGCGCTGCCCTAATTGTGCAGTCCTGGGGGGTAAACTCTATACTCGTGCGCTAGGCGTGTCCCTGCTGGAGCAGACTTCCTTACAGACAAAGGGCACCTTCTATTCTATGGGATGCTTATAAAGACAAATACGATATGTAAACCGTGTTGGCTTGGGTTGGTGATTATACAGAGCCCTAAATAAGAATCTTGCACAATAGGAAGCGTAAATAGCATCCCAAGCTGTACCCCCCAATGAAATGAGATCCCAAAGTAACTCTGCACCTGCTCCTCTTACTGCACTTCCCCCACTCATCTCCAGAGGCAGCCCCTCACCTGCTGTTCATACTGCGCCCCCAGATTCTACCAACCTCATATCAGCCCCTGTACCAACTGTCACATTGCCTCCCCCACCAACATGTGCCCCTAACCTCAAGGACAGTTCCCCTCACCTGCTGTTCTGTTCATATTGCACCCCCACATTGTATATGTCTGTACTCCAAGGATGGCCCCTTGCCCAATCTGTGCTACATTAACCTGAATAGCAGACCCCCCTTCTATTTATTGCAACACATAACAGTGTACCATAGACCACTCATGGCAACCCCCCAACCTCCTGCCATTCTCCCCCTTTATTGCACAATGCAACCTCTCCCAAACAAGGCCTGCTCCCACTTTTTCGTCTTACGGTTACACATTGAGCTCCCAGGGCAGCCCCCTCATGTATCTTTCCTTCTTCCCACTAAACAGGGTCACTCTGTACACCCAGGACAGAGCCCTAATCCCATTTTAAAACTAGCCCAGAAAAATGTCCCACTGAGCTATAAGCTCCATTGCCTAATACCCCACAAAGTAATGCCTGATATAAATCCCAGGCAGTTCCCCTCAAAGCAATACTATCGGCCCTCTCTTGAGTGTTCGACTAAACTGTCAAGTGCCCCCAGACTTCTAGATCTGGTTGTCCCCCAATCCATGGATTCCAGTGTGTGTGTTAGAGACCGAAACGTTGTATTCATATAATAAAGGCTGGGGAACTCCTCTCTAGTTCTATTTTCACTCATTCAACTCGAAGCAGGTAAATGAATGGAGGCTTTCCTTTGATAAATAGGTGTATTTGTAACTATAATCACACTGATGGAGTTTCTAGGCACACACAGAAGTGCTCATATACACATTTATGTGAATGGACTCCATTGTTACAAGAGAGAAACCCCATTTCTGTATAACGCTCACTTGAAGGGCACATACATTATCAATGGAAATAAACTGAAAAATAAAGTTGTTTTTCCATCTCTTTTATGTATAGTCACATGTAAGTGGGAATAAAGGGGGGATATAGTGGAATATATGGGGGATGCTGGTGAGTAAGTGTAGGTGGTTGGATATAAGGCACAAATCTGACAGTTGTTAGCAGCAGCAGCAGCAGCAGCAGCAGCAGCAGCAGCACGCGCCTGACACACTTTCCTCCCCCTCCCTTCCCATGGGAACCGCTCCCCCCGACCCTCCCCTCCGTCTCTTTCCCACAACCTCCTGCTCTCTACAAGCGCCAAACTCAAACTTTGTTCTGTTTTTTTCCCCTAAATACACACACATTGTGGCGTGGGTATCCCATCTGTTAAACCAGTAACAAAAGAGATCTTTGTGTCTGTAAAATTATACTCATAATGGTGGGGGGATGGTGGAGTGATGGGTGTTGGGCAGAGGTGATGATCATATAGATCTTCTGGAATAATTCCCATGATCTCGTGCAGCCTCACATGTCTGACTATGGGAAGATGACAGTACTTGCCAGCACCGCAGTTTGTGACTCACTCGCCTGATCTGTTTGCTGGGGCAACTGTGTGTACTTCGCTTAAACTCTTTCATTCTCTCATTCTCATTTCTTTCTCTTTGCAGCCGCTGATAGAACCAAGAAGGACATTGTGGAAGATGCATCACTGTTACCTGAGCTGTCCGGCTGCCAACCTCTCATCGAACTACATGGTATGATATTCTGCACATAGGAGAGCTACTCACCCTGCTTATTTCTGTTCTCTTCGGCTCACACTCTCTGGCACCCACACACTCTCTCTGGTACCCACACACACTCTCTCTGGTACCCACACACACTCTCTGGTACCCACACACTCTCTCTGGCACCCACACACTCTCTCTGGTACCCACACACACTCTCTCTGGTACCCACACACACTCTCTGGTACCCACACCCTCTCTCTGGTACCCACACACTCTCTCTGGTACCCACACACACTCTCTGGCTCCTATACACACTCTCTGGTACCCACACACACTCTCTGGCACCCGCATACTCTCTCTGACACCCATACACTCTCTCTGGCACCCCCACTCTCTCTGTGACACCCATACACTCACTCTGGCACCCACAGAAACTCTCTGTCACCCACACAAACTCTCTGGCACCCACATACTGTCTCTGGCACCCACACACTCTGGTACCCACATACTCTGGCACCCACATACTCTCTCTAGCACTCCTTCACTCTTTCTGGCACCCATACACTCTTTCTGGCACCCATACACTCTCTCTGGCACCCATACACTCTCTCTGGCACCCACACTCTCTCTGTGACACCCATACACTCCCTCTGGCACCCACACACACTCTCTGACACCCGCATACTGTCTCTGGCACCCACATATTGTCTCTGGCACCCACACACTCTCTCTGGCACCCTTACACTCTCTCTAGCACCCACACTCTCTCTGGCACCCACACTCTCTCTTTGGCACCCACACAAACTCTCTGGCACCCACTACTGTCTCTGGCACACACATATTGTCTCTGGAACTCGTACACTTTCTCTAGCACCCACACACTCTCTCTGGCACACACACTCTCTCTGGCACACACACTCTCTCTCTGACACCCGTACAAACTCTCTGGCACCCACATACTGTCTCTGGCACACACATATTTTCTCTGGCACCCAAACACTCTCTCTAGCACCCAAACACTCTCTCTAGCACCCACACACTCTCTCTGGCACCCATACACTCTCTCTGGCACCCACACTCTCTCTGGCACCCACACTCTCTCTGGCACCCACAATCTCTCTTTGGCACCCACACAAACTCTCTGGCACACACATATTGTCTCTGGAACTCACACTTTCTCTAGCACCCACACACTCTCTCTGGCACACACAGTCTCTCTGGCACCCACACTCTCTCTCTGGCACCCTCACAAACTCTATAAAACACCCGCACAAACTCTCTGGCACCCACATACTGTCTCTGGCACACACATATTTTCTCTGGCACCCATACACTCTCTCTAGCACCCACACACTCTCTCTGGCACCGACACTCTCTCTGACACCCGCACAAACTCTCTGGCACCCACATACTGTCTCTGGCACACACATATGGTCTCTGGCACCCATACACTCTCTCTGGCACCCACACACTCTCTCTGGCACCCACACACTCTCTCTGGCACCCACACTCTTTCTCTCTGGCACCCACACAAACTCTCTGACACCCACATACTGTCTCTGGCACACACATATTGTCTCTGGCACCCCCACACTCTCTAGCACCCATACACTCTTTTTGGAACCCACACACTCTCTCAGGCCCCCACATACACTTCCTGATACACAACACGCTTCCAGTTCCAGTATATGGATGTTGTAGTGGCTACAGCACAGGGTTTCCATGATATTCAGCGTTAAAGGACAAATAGCTTTACAGCTATTTTAGCCTTAATTTATATACAATGATGTGTGACCCATATATTGTGACCAATATCATTTGATATTCTTTAGGAAATATGTAGGTTTGTAGCAATGTTTAACATATATTCATTCACAAAAGAGAGACTACAGCCCCTCTCAGCGCAGGCAAATGCTGTTATTATCAGGTCTTTGGAGGACTCATTGCGATGCATTGTATTCTCATTGTATTCTCATTGTACAGATGGCCGGGAGCACGCGCTGCTGCTACAACTACAGGCACTAGCCACTTCTGCACGCGCCGAGAAATATCATTAGCGACTGAGAGCATCTCACGGTGCGGACACTGACAGGCTACTCCCCAGCCAGCACCACTGCCAGATTACTCGCCGGAGCCCGCAAGGTATGGACTCTTTAGGTGAAAATCTTTGTTCTGTGCTGCTTTTCGGTGTCACAGGCAGTAGTTATTGTATTTATTACTTTGCCTCCCTGTATCCCTATCAGTATCAATTGAGCCAACCTTTGCGCTTATTCGCTTCTCTCTTTCTGCTTTCCACGAGCCACTTGTCTTTAGCGCACTCCTTACTCCTTATATTCTGCATTGCGCGTGTTTGAAAGGTTATCTATACATTATTGTTATATAACGGGTCCTGTTGCGCCAAAATGCGCATAATACAGGTAACATTAGCGTCAAATAGCCCCGGTACGAAATGATCTGCACCTTTCCTTAGATGGTTAGTGAGAATCAGGGAGTTAATGGCCGAAGGATGCTCTAAATAAATTGGGTGGAGGTAAGAGCCAATTTGTGCTTCTAAAATTGACAGAAGCACACCGAGAAAATGTTGTTGTTGTTTTTTGGATAATGAAGGAAAATGCCATTCTAATCAATTTGCCAATATACTGTCATGAATTATTTTTACTCGTTTTAAAGTTGTTTGTAAACAAACCTGCTACTAAAGTCAGTATCTAACCGGCTATTTCTATTCTCCAGGCTTCTGGTTCTGTCTCCTGACACCATGTAGCACAATCCAGCTCATTAACATATCTGGAGGGGAATTGAATACACTGTTTCAGTTGCCAGAACTAGAAAACAAAAATGCAACAGAAAGAAACTCTTTTCAATTTCAAATAGATACAATAACTTGAAACCACTAAAATGTTTTGTATATTGGAAAGTTGCTTAGAATGACATGTCATTTACTATGCAAAAAATAAATACAAATAATTGAATAGGCTGGCTGGCAAACACAAGCTCACTAGTTTGTGAATATTATGGTATTTCATATAAACCTGATTGCCCCTCTTACTCCGAGGTTTCTAGGTTTCTTATACCCCTAGTTTGTGACCCTAGCAATAGCCCATAACAAGATTACAAGGACAGTAAAATGTCCCGTACTTCAGTTCTATTGACCCATTTTTCAACCTTAGTGGCCCCTTTCCATTACTTTTTATTTGGACCACTCCTTAAGATTGGGAAGCTTTACTTTGACCTGTAATGCTTGATTGCCAAGCAGTTTTCAATTCTTAACTTGTACCTGGTATGTCACTGCTTTCCAATCACCTCTCTATAACCTGTTCTCTGGAAATCCCATAATTAAGTTCCAGACTGCACCTCCCTGCAACTGCTGCCTGACACGTGATATAAGTCTGAACTTTCACTATATTCATTATATATACCTTTCAGCAACCTGCTGTGTCTTGTCAGCCACTATCATAGTCTCACCCAGCCATGTACCAGCGCAGTGCCACACACCCTCCTGCACTCTGTCACTTCCACTCCCTACATTTACACTCCCACTCCCTACATTCATTCTCCCTCAGCCTTTTGTCTCCAAGGTGAGATACTGGGTGTAAGCATGGAACATTGCCACCTTTATCCTTTGTGTGCCTACCTTAGCACCACAGCAGCAAGTGCAGCACTCTATTTGTGGTATACCCTACCGGTTCTGGTCTGGGAGTCAAAAGAGGCCCTGGCATTTCAGGTACACAGAGGCCCAATCAGCCCCCACCAGCCCACTAAATAGTGACTTTCTATGGCATCTTGTGGCAGCCCCTCTGGCATTTGCCAGAACTCACAGATGGCCAGTCCGGGCCTGTACCCTACTGCTGTGGAATACCATGCTTACTACAATTATACTGGGGGATCTCACAGGTAAAAGGTGTCCATTTGTTCCATGAGAAGAGACATGTAGGAATGGAGTACTACCTTTAAAGGGGAACTAAAGTCTAAAATAGAATAATGCTAGAAATGCTGTATTATGTGCACTTAACATAAACATGAACTTACTGCACCAGAAGCCTGATAAAACAAATGATTTATGCTGTCAAAGTTGGCCACAGTGGGTTATCATCTTGTAACTTTGTTATACATATTTGCAAGCCCAAGACTACGCACATGCTCAGTGGGGTCTGGGCTTTTGCTGGGAGGTTAAAGGAGAATTCAACCCTAATGTTAAAAAAACCCTACACCCCTACCCTATATAAACCCCCCTCCCTCCTCCCCACAGACTAAGTGTTACCCCGGGCAAATGCCCCTAACGTTTTACTTACCCCTCTGTGCAGATTCAGGCATCGGAGTTCACAGGCGCCATCTTCTTCTCTTTGGGAATCTTCAGAATGAGACTGGCATGCATGCGCAGAGGGAGAAATTTTCTGTTTTGCTACAACTGTGAATGTGCAGAAACTCACTCTCATTCCAAAGATTACCAAAGAGAAGAAGATGGCGCCCGTGAACTCTGCACAGAGGGGTAATTAAAACGTTAGGGGCATTTGCCCGGGGTAATACTTAGGATGGGGGGGGAGGAGGGAGGGGGGTCTATGTAGGGTAGGTATCTGTATGCTTCTAGCAGCTGCATGTGGTACATTACTGCCTATTTATGTATATTTGTTTGGGTGGGTGCCTTCTGTTCTGAAAGTGAGAGCTGCTTGTCTTGGAAAAGTAGGGCCCTATGCCTCAGCAATAGAGTTCTGTAGAGAATAGGTGTGCAGAACTACCTAATGTTTTGATGGAGGTGTATCTAAATTGCTGTTTGGGAACCGTATCTATCCTCATATTATTCAACTGATAATCATTGTACTACAGCTGGCAGTGGCACCTGGCAAGAGATGCTCCCTTCCAGCTGTGCCTTTCTCTCCAGGGTTTTACATAACAGCCAAGGCACTTATCTGCAAGTGTTTCTCGGCAGCCCTCGTAAACCCTTTTACCCATTGCCACATCAGTGCTATTAAGTAGTTACAGCACAACAAAAATGCACAAGCAGATTTGTAATATGCTGGGCACCTGGTTCGGGGCAAATGCGACTTTGTTGCACAAGGTGATAAAGGATTAATTTCACTGTATGCACCAGTTTCCACCAGCCTGCCAGTTTATCACATGTAGATTTCCATTCAACTCACCAGGCAAACGTTGCCCAACTGGCAGACCTTAGCCTGAGCATTTTCTCCGTAAGCTCATATATATGGTATAGGGCCAGATTTGTATTACTTACATAGCGTGACTCACAAATACAGCACCGCCCAGATACCTACCCAGCTGCACTTCACTCACCCTGGCTTATAAGTTACAGTGAATTTTTGGGATGGGTGGTTTTGGGCAGCAACATATATTAGGCTGTGTACACTTGATTTCTGGAAAAAAAAAACAATGATTCTCCTTTTGTGTCTCAGCACGACCTGAAGCCCTGTTGCTGTTGTTACCTTCTGTTTGCTGTACTTCGTCATGAGTCAGGTAAGCAGCTTTATAGAAGGTAAAATGTGCTCACATTGGACACACACACACTTCAATCTGTGCCAAAAGAGTAGGGTGCATTCTTGTTCAATAACCTTTATAAATAAACATTGCAGTGCTAATTATTATAAGAAACCCTGGCCCTTTCCAAGCAAACCTTTGCACTACTAGTTATTTTAAGACACCCTTTGTAAACATTCTCACTAATGGTTATTATAGGACCATGTTTGTAAACATTCATAGTGCCATTTATAATTCAAGGAAACTAAGAGCACAACATTGCAAGTTCATACAGATATTTTACCTGTGATATGGAAGGTACTCGCTTTACTTGTTAGTTCTGTGGGAACAATACAATGTCATGAGCCATTGTCAAAGCTTTAAACTGTGCATGAACCAATGTCTTGTTTTATAAAAGTTATTTGTAAAATAGGATATTATAAGTTCCCTGCTTTTAGCCATTATTCTCTAGAGTCGTTTTAACCACTTAATACCTGCAGTGGTGGTCCTCAATAGCTAAGTGGTATTTTGATAACAGGCTTCTGAAATGGCAGATTAACTTTTTTTATATTAAATTTCTTAAATTTAGATACAGAATTATATATATATTTATATTTCATAAATAAATATAAAAAATCTGTTTGTTCTTTTGAAAAACAGATTTCAGTGCAGAATTAACTTAAATTAAATAGAGCAGCACTATTAACTGATGTACTTTGAAAATAATATAGGTTCGCCTGAGAGAATCTCTTTAAAGGAGAAGGAAAGCTACCAAAGCAGTTTATTGCCAATAGATTAGCCACAATAGTGCAAACACTTTATTTATTCTGCAGAATGCTTTTCCATACCTGAGTAAACAGCTCTAGAAGCTCTGTTTGTTGAGGATAGCAGCTGCCATATTAGCTTGGTGTGACATCACTACCTGCTCACTCATAGCTCTGGGCTCAGATTATAGCAGGGAGGGAAGGAGGGAGGGGGAGTAGGAGAGAGGAGCAAACTGAGCATGCTCAAGCCCAAACTCTGAAGATTTAAGATGAAAACAGGAAGTACACAATAGAAGAAAAGAAATGTGGTGTTTCTTTTGACAGAGGACTCAAAGCAGAATTACTTTGATGGTTTATTGGTGTATTTATATAGACCTTTCTGATGAAGCTTACTTAATCTTACACCTTTCCTTCTCCTTTAATGTGGTGAGCAAAACTTTCCCTTTTGCTATTAGTCATTAAAATAGTAGATATGGGCTGGCAATTGTGCATCCCACACCAGATGAAACATTTTCCCAATTCCTCTGCACTAGAAGAGTCACATTTCCAGTTTAAAGTTACCAGAGGAGGCATTTTGCCACCAGAGTAACATGTGGTACATTGTTGTCTAAGGAGCAGCCCTGGAAAAACACTTTTATGGAGGAACCCTAGCCACCAAATCATTTCTTTTACTTGTTGGGAGGCCTGGCCAGCAAGATTTTTTAACTTGTGGGGAGGCCATGACCACCATTTTTTTTAACTTATAGGGGGGGGGGGGGCATGACCACCAATTATTTTTTTTAAGATTGCTCACCATTGTCTTTTTTTACTTGTGTAGGGGGCACTGGCCACTAGTGGATTTTTTTGACCAATTGATTAAACCAAATGGCTCTTATTTGTACATTAGAAATGCAAATTCTAAATCTAAGTCTAATTTAGCTAAGAGTAGGTATGTGGTGGCAAGCTTAATAATCCTTTGACCAAGAGTGGTTTTTTTACTGTTTTAGTGTCTTTGTGGCCTTTTTACTGTGAGTAGGCGTTGTCTGGGGTGGAGCCTGTGGCTGGCCTGGGTTAGGTGGAGCCCAGTGGGCCCAGAAAATGTTGTTGTATGGGGCCCTGTGAGGCTGTGATATATGATTGTGGCCCTGCTGTTAGCCTTAGGGATTGGGGAAATAGTCCCTGGGAGTTCTATTTCAATCTGTGGAATCAGGTATTTCTTTGTAGAAATTATATTTATTTTGCAGTTCAGATAGTGTTCAGTGTATGTATGTTTCCCCCCCCCCCCACAAATGAAAAGGGCTTATTTTTTCTCTTTCGCAGTGCTGGGGCCTGTGACTGACAATTACCTCAGGTGCCATTTAGAGGGAATAAAATTCTGTGAATGTAGATTCCCTGCGAGAATTCGGTTCTCAAAGTTAGCCTTGGTCACTTGTACCATTGCCTTGAGGGCAGAGCCACGTGCTTGGCATAAGAGCAGTTCTTTTTCTTCCTGTTCTGTGAAGCAATACCTTTATGCTCTCCCACTGGTAACTCCCTTTTTAAAAGTCTATGAAAACTCTGTGATTCCATTGTGCATGGTTCTGACTCTTTGTGAATTAAGAATCCATGGAGCTTGTGTCAAATAAACTTTGTTTTTCACCTTAAGTGGTCTCCAGTTCCTGACATTTCTGGTGGAGTTAGGGCTATTCCACACGGGGAGATAGCCACGCGTTTGCGGTCGCGGCGACAAAGCGCCACGACAGTCGCCGCGACCGGCGCAGGCGACAGTTTTGTATGGGCGCCTATGTAAAAACGCCTGTGCTAACCACACGAGGCGATGCGCTTTTCAACAGTCGCCTGAAAATGCCTCGCCAGGCTTTTTCAGGCGACTGTTGAAAAGCAAATTGCCTCGTGTGGTTAGCACAGGCGTTTTTACATAGGCGCCCATACAAAACTGTCGCCTGCGCCGGTCGCGGCGACTGTCGTGGCGCTTTGTCGCCGCGACCGCAAACGCGTGGCTATCTCCCCGTGTGGACTAGCCCTTAATGTGGACTCCAGATCGCAAATCTCACCTATCCAGATTGATAGCCAGAGTACAAACGAGACAGAAGGGGAATAAAAGAAATCTGTGCCTTTTATCCTTCCTCCCTCGGGTTTAAGAATCGGTTGAAGCTTGCCTTGATAGCCTAACCCAGGAGGCCACTTAAAGGGATACTGTCATGGGAAAAAAATTTTTTTTCAAAATGAATCAGTTAATAGTGCTGCTCCAGCAGAATTTTGCACTGCAATCCATTTCTCAAAAGAGCAAACAGATTTTTTTTATATTCAATTTTGAACTCTGACAAAGGGCTAGACATATTGTCAATTTCCCAGCTGCCCCAAGTCATGTGACTTGTGCTCTGATAAACTTCAATCACTCTTTACTGCTGTACTGCAAGTTGGAGTGATATCACCCCCCTCCCATTCCCCCAGCAGCCAAACAAAAGAACAATGGGAAGGTAACCAGATAACAGCTCCCTAACACAAGATAACAGCTGCCTGGTAGATCTAAGAACAACACTCAATAGTAAAAACCCATGTCTCACTGAGACACATTCAGTTACACTGAGAAGGAAAAACAGCAGCCTGCCAGAAAGCATTTCTCTCCTAAAGTGCAGGCACAAGTCACATGACCTGGGGCAGCTGGGAAATTGACAAAATGTCTGGCCCCATATCAAATTTTAAAATTGAATATAAAAAAATCTGTTTGCTCTTTTGACAAATTGATTCAGTGCAGAAGTCTGCTGGAGTAGCACTATTAACTGATGCGTTTTGAAAAAAACATGTTTTCCAATAACAGGATCCCTTTAAGGTATCTTTGTTTTGTCCTAATCATGTGTCTGGAATGAAAGTGCGTTTGTGTGGGAACTAGAGGGAGAAGTGGTTGTTCTCCCAGGTGATCACAGGGCACAGGACTGGCAGATTGTTTGGGCAAGTGGCTGGCCTGACTGCAGGACGGACGGGCTCAAGAGATAATCTATGAGAGCACATCCGTGAGCACTAATCTGGCAGGTGTTCCTAGTTCCACTGAATGTTTTGTGTCATATATAACATCTGTATTAACCAATCCCATACGGTACCACAAGATATCCCAGGATAGTCAGGGACTTGAGGGAAGGGGCACCAAGGCTCGTACCCTATTTGGGTTTGTAAGACTCAAGTTGGACTAAAGCCTCCAGCTCAAGAGTAAATCTGGGACCTTTGCAAAAAAGTCAGCAGAAAACACATTAATAAACACCATAGACATGCTGAGAAAAACCTGTGCTACAAACCTGAATACATGAGACTTGAAAACACTTGAAAGTAACTGACAAGGTTAAGGGCAGAGACACACGGTCAAATTCAGGGAGATTAGCCTGGCGACTAATATCCCTGAATCTGTACGTGTGTCTCTGCCCTAAATGTATGTATCCCAGGGAAAAACTGATAAGCTAAACTGTTCTCTCTCATTCTACCTCCTTCGTGCACATGCTCAAGCTCATGCATTTGCAAAAGACCGCTCAGGACTAGGGGGTAAGCTACAGAAGAGGTATGTGCCCTGAGAGCTCCCCACCATTGCACTCTAGGCACCTGCCTCTTCTGCCTACCCCTAGTTCCAGCACTATCTGACATACCAAACAGGTCTGGTCTGAGAGTCAAAATAGGTACGGTTATTTCCGGTACGCAGAGGCCCAATCATCTCTCAACAGCCCACTAAATACTGACTTTCTATGGCACCTTATAGCCCCATTGGCATTTGATAGAACCCATGGATTGCCAGTCCATGCCTGATACCGAACTGTAACAGTTTAAGAATGAACCCAATCACAGAAAAGTTTGACTTTTCCCCTATCTACCCTGTGTGTGCATGGACAGTTAGATCTTGTTCCTGTCACTTCCGATGCAAGACAGGGCAGAAAGAAGTGGATTGGCCCAAGTATGGCACTGCCTTTAGGGATACACTAAATTCATTATTCAGCTTGGAATTTAACCAAATTCTCAGCCAAACAGCAATTTTATTTAACTAAAATTGCTGTTTGGCTGAGAATTTGGTTAAATTCCGCATACCAATTTAACTTCACTGACATTTAACATCATACTAATGTTTTTTTACAACTCATAACATAGTCCAGGGAGGAAAGATTGCAGACATACGGGATCCTTTTTATGAATACAGTATAAATAAAACCTGGATAGGTTAAATGCATTAATTAAACTTTTATGTATTCGCTCCAAGCACTGTACAAGCACAGGTACATTCTTGTCTATGCCAGGCAGCAGAATTTGTATTGTGGGTGTTAACTGAATGGCACATTTGCAGCTTCTGTTTGTATGAAAAATAGAGATATTTTAGTTGAATAAAAAAACCTCCTTGTAAAAATCTTTCCTCAGGGCCATAGTTAGTGGTAGAACTCCTTAGAATGTTTTGCTATAATGCTTTCCATTGTTAACTTTACTGCTGCAAAGTTCTATCTTTATTAAAGGAACAGTAACATCAAAAAATTCAAGTTTTTAAAGGAATGACAATATAATGTAATGTTGCCCTGCACTGGTAAAACTGATGTATTTGATGCATTAGTTCATATAAACAAGCTTCTGTGGAGCCATCGGCAGGGCTGTATTTATATTAAGGCCCCCAAGGGCCTGTGACTAGAGAGCGGCACGATTTTGGGGGTGGCCCTCAGGGACGGCATCGAATCTAAACAATCCTGGCCATGGGGGCAGCCATTCAAGCACAGGATACATAGTAGATAACAGATACATTCTGAAGATTTCAACTGTATACTACGAATCTGTTATCCTGAGCCTTTTCTCCTTTTTACAGCTTATATGGCTGCCCCCGTTGCTATACAGCAGCTTGTTTATATAAACTATAGTAGTCTTTCTGAAGCAAACACACCTGTTTTATCAGTGCATTGCAAAGCTACATTATATTTTCATTATTTAAAAACTTTCATTTTTTGGTGTTCCTGTTCCTTTAATTTCTTGACTGCTGCTAAGGTCTACCTTTGTTAACCACCTTTGCAAAAGCAATTCAATCTTTTCTTATTTCAGCAGCTAATCTCTTCACCTATAGAGCGTACAGGAGATTTGGCACCCAGGAGAACTCACAACAAATCTCCTGAAAATACCTTTGCATTAGTGTCAGTTTGAACATTAAAACATATATAGCACTTAACCATCAGAAAATGCTGGCAAAAGCAATAACAATGTTGTACCACTTGCGGTTCACACTTACACCAGCGCTAAGGTATTTTCAGGAGATTTGTTGCACGCAGCTAATGCAGAGTTCCTGTGGTCAACAATCTCCGTGTGCCATCATAAGGGGGTTGTTTAGTAAAGGTTAAGTTGTGTTTTCCCTAAAAAATCAAGTTTTTTGGGGGTAGTTTCACTAAAAACTATTTTGAGATTAAAAAAAAAACAATTTTTGAGATTTATTGTGCCCAGAAGCTGCTAAAAGCCCGAATCCGAAAATACTCCAGCTAAAACCTGTAGAGGGCATGAAGAAGTAAATGGCAGAGGTCCCTTGCACCATTTGAAGATGTTTTTTGCCTTCACTATTTTAGTTTTTTTATGGTGGTTTGTGCTCAAAAACGTAATAAATTTGAGGTATTTGAGGTTTTTTTTTTAGCCTATTACTCATAAATAAATAAATAAGCAAACATTTGGGTTTATTCGAGGTACAAAAAACATCACAAACCTCACAAACTCGACTTTTGATATAACCCCTCTAAGTGTTTGTATTTGGTGTGGCTGAAGCTTTGGCTGAATCCCACAGGACAGTGTCACATTTGGGCTGATCAGCTCCTGTCTCCAGCTTTGGAGCTTCAGTGACTGCAGCTCATACCAACCCTCCCCCACCAGCTTTCTTTGGAGATTTGAGTCCTTTGAATGGACCTGAATAGTCTCAGCAGTGGTGCATGAGAGTGCATTGTGCAGAAGCAGCACGTGAAAAAATGGTAGTGTCTACAGATAACACATTTCTAAGCAGAAGTTCTGTAGTTAAGATTTGTGACTTTGCATCATGTACATCCAACAATCTGGGTGTCAAGTATGGTGACGTATGTTTATTTTCATTCTATAATTTTTCCTATAATGTTTAGTGCCCCCCTCCCTCACCATTTCATTGCCATCTGTGCATCTGAACGTAGACGAACCATTGTATATATTGGGGCAGCTTTCCACTTTCTCTCTGCTAACCATCCGAGTAGCTTTTTATGGTGCAAATATCACCTACTATATGACCAAATACAAATTGTTATTGCCACTATTTATACATTTTTAGATGTTGCTGGGTTTCATTTTTTAATTGGGGATACCATGCAATTCCACAGCACGGCAGCCCCATTGCCTTGTTTCAAAGTTTGGATAATGAAACAGGCCTCTAGCTATACACTGTGAGATAGAGAGCTTTGCCAACTGAATTTAGGTTAAGATATTGTCCATAATTCTATTGGAAATCTCTGCAGACCATGGAATGAAAGCCTTTGATTTAAGCAATTTCTTTAAGGGTTTTTACAGTTTTTACCTGTAAATTATGAATGCAGACAAAGCCTAAGTCCTAGTACAGTGCTGTCAAACTTCTGTGGTACCGAGGGCCAGAATTTTTCTAGCCTACATGGTGGAGGGCCTAAAATAGAAGCCAGTGTTAACCACACCCTGTTTTAAACCACACCCACTTTAAACCAAACACACAAGACCATGTCCACATTAATGGTGGTAGTATACCAAAAAAACAAAAACAAATAGTGCTTTCTGCAGGGATATCACTTATCAATCATGTGTAAAAAGTCAGTCATGTTTAGACATGCCGTTAAATCCATATGCCTCCTCTTCCCACGTGGATAACACAGTATACCCCCCCCCCCAGCACATGATTAAACACTTTAGGTCAACTAAAGTCTAAAATAGAATAAGACTAGAAATGCTGTATTTTGTATACTTAATATAAACATGAACTTACTGCTCCAGAAGCCCAATTAAACAAATGATTTATTCTTTTAAAGTTGGCGCGTCATCTTGTAACTTTTTATAAACATCTTTACAATACCAAGACTACGCACATGCTCAGTGTGGTCTGAGCTTCAGTTGGGAGGTTAAGCTTAGGGATCGTCGTAATGATCAAAACAGCACAAGTCAAATAATATCTGCCAGAAACAGATACAGGAAGACTGATTATCAGAATATACAGACTGCACTGGGTCTGTGGATATAAATCTACACAGTTGTTACAGGGAAACAAACAAAGCTGCTCAAGTTCTGGGACGTAAGGTCGTTTGAAAGTATGATCATTTCCCTGCACAGCAGTTAGGGACTGTCTGTTTCCTAACTGCAGCTGTCAGAGCAAGTAAAACGAAGGGAGAATTTCACTGCATACAGTCAGGTTTCTTATAAAAACGGTACACATTTTTAAATTGAAGTATATTGTAGATAGGTTTCTTTTTCATTAAAGAAAGTGAAAATTGGATTTTATATTTTTGCTTTTAAATCCCCTTTAACAACAATTTTCAAATGCTAACAACCCCCTAAAACAAATACCAGGTTTGTGTTCCACAGGCAGAGCAAGGCACACACAGTCAGAATATGGCACACAAAGGGAGCAAAGGACAGGAAGAGTATGGTACACACAGGGACCATAGGACAGGCAGAGTATGACACACACAGTGAGCATAGGACAGGCAGAGTATGGCACAAAAAGGGGGAATATGAAAGGCAGAGTATGGCACGCACAGGGAGCATATACAGGCAGAGTATGGCACACACAGGGAGCATAGGGAAGGCAGAGTATGGCACACACAGGGAGCATAGGGGAGGCAGAGTGTGGCACACACAGGGAGCATAGGGGAGGCAGAGTATGGCACACACAGGAAGCATAGGGAAGACAGAGTATGGCACACACAGGGAACATAGGGGAGGCAGAGTATGTCACACACAGGGAGCATATGACAAGCAGAGTATGGCACACACAGGGACCATAAGGCAGGCAGAGTATGTCACATGCAGAGAGACATAGGGCAGGCAGAGTATAGCACGCAGGCAGAGTATGACACACAGGCAGAGTATGGCACACACTCAGAGTATGGCACACACAGGGAGCTTAGGGAAGGCAGGGTATGGCACACACAGGGAGCATAGGGGAGGCAGAGTTTGGCACACACAGGAAGCATAGGGAAGGCAGAGTATGGCACACACAGGGAGCATAGGGGAGGCAGAGTATGTCACACACAGGGAACATAGGACAAGCAGAGTATGGCACACACAGGGACCATAGGGCAGGCAGAGTATGTCACATGCAGGGAGACATAGGGCAGGCAGAGTATAGCACACAGGCAGAGTATGGCACACACAGGCAGAGTATGGCACACACAGGGAGCACAGGACATCAGAGTATGGCACACACATGGAGCATAGGGCAGACAGAGTATAGTACCCACAGGGAGACATAGGGCAGGCAGAGTATGGCACACACAGGGAACATAGGACAGTCAGGGTATGGCACACACAGGGAACATAGGGAAGGCAGAGTATGGCACACACAGGGAGCATAGCTACTATGGAACAGAGACAGGGAAACCCATCAGGACTACTGTAAAATGTACTACATAGAGTGACGCAGTGCTGATGCTCCCTCATATGAGATGTGAAAAGGTGAGCAATGTGGGCAGATTCAGTCTGGTTCTGAGCTGTGAACAGTACAGGGCTTTACGTGTTTTAACAATAGATGTATCACAGGTGTGAACAATGCAGGAGGGATTACATTTGTGAACAAGAGTTTTTAGTTTGAATTTGAGGTTTAAACAATGCAGGGGCCAGTTAATCTCTGCAGCGAGGCCAGTTAATCTCTGTGGTGATCCTTAAAGTTTACACAAGTTAAAGGAAAACTATACCCCCCAAACAATGTAGGTCTCTATTAAAAGATACTGAGTAAAACAGCTCATGTGTAAAACCCTGCTTCATGTAAATGAACCATTATCATAATAATATACTTTTTTTAGTAGTATGTGCCATTGGGTAATCATAAATAGAAAATTGCCATTTTAAAAAATAAGGGCCGCCCCCTGAGATTGTAAGATTCACTGTGTACACATACAAACCACATGTAAGGTCACATGAGCCAATTAACAGACAGAGTTCTGCCTTTTGCTTCCTCACTTCTTCCTGTTACAGTTAGTGTTGTAGTATTTCTGGTCAGGTGATCTCTGAGGCAGCACAGATAGAGTCACGAAATGGTGGTTCAAGGCAAGAGATGTAAAAGGGCAATATTTATGTAAATATATATTCCAGTTTGGTAAGATTCTTTAATATGTCATTCAATTTGATATAAACTATCTGTTGCTTAAGTATTCATTTTGGGGGTATAGTTTTCCTTTAAGCAGTCACAGCAGGCAGACTTTCATGTGGGGGCCTCACAAGGTGGGTCATGGGCCGCATGCACTGTCCTAGTATATAGTTCTAGGGATAGAATCAGTATGAATTTTACCCATGTTGTTCCTTGTAATGAAGATTCCCTTTAGAAAATAATGACTGTCCCTCTTCCACACCCTCTGACTATTGTAAAGAGATAATTGATGCAGAAGATTTGCACACGCCAAATTTGAAATCCCACCAGATGGGACAGGCCCAAACCTCATACAACGGGTGCTTTTATTTAATGTCAAATGTACGAGACTTGTGTCTGGTCAAGGATAGGGATACTTCCTGTAACTTAGAACCCTAGTCCCTAGTCGGTATGCATTTAGTGTACCCTAATTTAGTGTACCCTACAATTGTATTGTTATTAATAGTTCCTGTGTACTTTTACTTCTGACATTTGTGATTTCCTTTATATGTTTTGTCTATTAATTGGGTATGTTTGACATGCCTTTGACATAAGCAGTCACAATTATCTTCAAAAAGCAGTTTAAGATATATAAATTAACTTTTCAGAAAGGGGAAACTGATTCTGTAATAAAGGACTGGCTTTTATGATGTATGACCCATGCATACCCAGTATATAACATGGTAGGGGGTGTCAAGTGAGACATTATCCTTGCATTCTATAAAATAGGAAACATCAAAAAGTAAAATATTTTAGGCAATTTTAAGTAATTTCTCGCCTGAGTTTAAAGAAGTCATAACATCAAACTGTACAGGGGGACCCACTGCAGTATTTGCTGAAGGTACTATTTACTCAATGGCTGGCCCTGTTGTAATCCGCCTTGTAGGACACATTCCTTTTTTTTAAATCGCTGCAAATATTGGAGAGCTGTTGTTTTCCCAGGAAGGAAGCGGAGACAGATGAGTACCAGTAACTACATATTCAACACAAACACAACAAAGTGAACAGTAAAGAAGATATTTTTTAACATATACATTAAATTCATGACAGTATGAGAAACATACCTTTCAGAACTGGAATGTGCAGTTCGCTCTCTGACTGTCTATTGCCCACAGGAAACAATCCCATTCACACACATTAATCCACAGCCCACCACCAGATACCACCAGATACTTGCTGCTAAATCTGGTGGCAGGAGTGAAGGGGAGATGGGAATACAGCTGGACTTTCTGCACATGTGGCAGTTGCTGAGATGGGGGGCGGGAAGTGGTTTGGTTCCTAGGATGGAACTAGATCTATATACAGCCTTGAATAGGGTGAGGTTCATTAGATACCAATTAGCCTGCCTGTATGTGTTGCACTGTTGTAATTAGTAGTTAATCAGCCCATATCAAAATAATTTAGGGACCCAAAGCTTTAGGGGCATATTTATTATGTGATGTAAAAAAAAAGTGGGATAATACACCACACATCACCAGGCTTCACCATGTTTTTTTCTTAGAGTAACTTCGGCTGGAACTAAGCAATGTAAAATAATGGCTGCAAAGCTGGCATTGCATGGTATAAAATAAAACAAACCTTGATAAATTTGCCATTATTTTACACAGTTTTTTTTGGCTAATTTTGTAATAATAAATATGCCCCTTAGTGTAGATGTTTTATTCTTGACATATAAATTGAATATCAGCAGCAATAGTCTTCTATGGTCTTAAGCTGCTGCGTGCATCATGCAAGTACAGTGCAAGTGATCAGTGCTCCATACTCCTATGGACTGTGTAGGGGTGGATATGACTGTATGTAACTGGTGTGTGAGGGAGAGCTCAGCTGTAATTTACTGCTGGTGTCAGGGTGATGGTATAGTGTGACTAAATGGGCTGCTATAAGACATAGAATAAGAGGCACTGGGGACTGTGCAATGGGATTCTGGGGCATTGCAAATGTTGAGCAGCATGTGTTTCATAGAAGAAAAATACTAAACCCTGGCAAACCCTGCTTTGAATAGTGATTACCTATACCAATCCCAATCCTTCCAATCTGTAAATCTGTATTTATTTATTTATTTATTTTTTTATTTTTATTTATTTATTTGTTTTTTTTGCATTCCCTTTAAAGGGCTTGTAGTGAGTGCAGAGAGCTGCAGACTACTCTGTGTAAGGGATCACAGGGGAAGTAGGTATGTGATATAATACACGTGGCACTAATCATTTCCATTGTTCTAAAACATTGCTAGAGTAGTAGAGAGATATTAGGTGACTCCATACTGCACCTCATTTAAATAGTTGATACGGTTTTATATAATTTGGACCACACCTGTTTATGTTAGTGTACAACCCAGAAGTGAGTCAGTGGATAATGAACTTGGTGATGTCCCAATTATTTCCCCTGTCAGTTCTGTATGTAATTGAAGCCTTTCCTATGACACAGTAAATCCCTGGCTGGAGCATTCAAAGCAACTGACCACCAATCAGCTTCCAAGAGACTCGTGTAACGGTCGGGGCTAACGCTGCGCCCATCTCAAAGGCTGAACTGCAAGCACGGGAGTTGCACGCGTCGGTTATTACAATAGAGGACCAGATGGGACCAATTTCAGTTCAATGTTCCCAGTCACCCTTTAACCTATTGTTTGTGGCACAGAGAATGGCAATAACTGAGACCCTAGTGCTATCTTCATGCCTTGCGTTTTCAGAGCCACAACCCTTCCCATTAACCACTTACCGACCCATCATTGGTTGATTATTTTTAGTTGTTTACCGGCCAGCCGTTTTTTTTACAGACCACTGTATACTCTTGTTGAAATACAATTAGACTATAAAGTGCAGGAATTAAAATGACCTCCTGTTTTTCATTTGGGATATGGTGAAATTATAAACGAGCCACTTGGGAACTTGAACACAATGAGCTAATTATGGATCTAATGTTTAGGTCTAATAACCGCACTACAAATGGGATACCAGGACCCAGGGTGTTATTCAGCTTCTGTGTCAGTCATTCCCGACAGTCTACTAAGTACATCTGTGCCCCTCTTGAGGTCTATTTAATATCACTCAGCCTTATTTATTATTTGAAATGATTAAACACATTGTATCTGTTTCTTTGCCCTTTAGCTTGTAAAATGATGTTGATGTATATGTAGTTTAATCATCATATTTATTGTGTCATTTACTATTATTATTAGACAGTGGCATTCCTTATGATCCAAACGAGTCACATTGTTTACAATAGATTATGCGAGTGATCTTGTCCTGTACAAAAGCAGGTAAGTCTTTATCGACTCATAAGATTGGCTGCTGTCCACCGGGAGGTGCTGAAATGAATTCAGAGATCCTGTTTTCAGTCTTATCATTACTCCTCTCACAAATCACCAAAAAGTAATCAGGGAGTCTGATAAGATGAATGGGGCAGTGGAATATGGCTTTGGAGAATACTGCCAGATAAATAAATAAAGATAAATTAGATAAGATAAATTAATGAAGATAACCGCTTGACACTGGGATACTAAATGCATGAAGCTGAAGCTATTGAACGCTTCAGCAACCATTGCAGACCTTTTGGTACGTTTTGGTTAATTTGCAGCGAGTTCATAATAACAGCATTAGAGATGTGTGTAAATAATCACCAGTTTGCAATGTGCAATTGGTCCCAGTGTATCCAGAAGAATATCTAGGTATGATATATCTGATGTGCCCCCCAACCGCTGTTGTAACCTCCACACTTCCAGGTGTAAGTTTAGTGTATTGTGCCGGAGTTGGATAAACAATATTAGTTCTACATTCATGATTCACACTGACTGACACACAATGGAGTAATGCACCAATGTTGGTCTTTTGCACCCCTGCCCAGCTTTAATTGATGCCAGCCCTAAAGGATTGCATTTGCCTTCGTTATGTTTCTGCTTCTCAGCAGTGGCCTGAATTCCGCCTTGACCCCTAGGAATCTAAACCCCCACCCTCAACCCCTCGCCTGGGAATGGAAGCTAAATCAGTGTGAGGCAGTCTCTGTGCGTGAGGAGAGGGAATCCTATTGATTCCAATCTGTTAAACCGAAGGAATGCATGTAATGACCCGGGCGCAGATGCTGAGAACTGCAAGACGCGTGCAAGACGCAAGCCCAATAGCTATTCTCATCCAGTGGAATTCCAATTCTGTCTCACGCCTGCTGCACGCGTACAATCGCAGCGACCAAATGCAGTCTATAAAATCAGTGCATAGAGCAAAGGCTCAAGTGGCCTAAGCAAACTGGCCTAAAAGTCTGCAAATATGTGTTTTCCCTGAATGCAAGGGTGGGAGAAGGAATCTACAAAAATTAATTTAGTGTGAAAATTTCTCTCCTTGCTCTTTTGCCTCTTTCTCCTTATTTTCGCCCTTCTCTTTTTTTTCCTGTGGTTTCTAAACTGTGGTGCTGGCACCCATAGGGAGCCCAGAACAGTATCAGGTGTCCCCATAATAAAGGCCAGTTAGGGGTGAGATTTGGAAGGCTAGGCATGCCTATATTCTCGTCAACGCTTAAAACACAATATCGAATACTAAATGCCAGTAGAGCTTTAGAGTAAATCCTTGCTGCTCTAGAAATTTTGGAATGATTTTGTGGTGAACAGGCCTTACAGCAGAATCACTGACCACATGTTTGACCTCAATAGGGAGCTCGAACAAAAATTGACCTAAACCCATTGTTTTACTCTCCTATTTGAATATCCTCTCTTGGTGAGTATTGGTGAGTATTGTCCTGCGACATGGAAATGTATAGGGATATTAGTCATATTCTCCTACATATTAGAGTGCATAAAAGAACTACTTGCCCAAAATCTGAAGGAGATCATGTATTATTATAAACGTATGTATCCAAGGGTTTCGGTCTTTTATGGAGTAGTGTTGCTAGAAATACTCATTGTCTATAGGAACTTTTTTTCTTGTCAATGTCTGGGATATAGTAATACGTTTCTTGTTATTGAATTTCATGTATTTAAAACAAACAAGCGACTTTAAAGGAAATGCAGTCCCTTTGTCTGGCCCTGTTTTTTTTTAATTTTGGCTGGCTAGTTATACTTTGTCAAGTGACAGCGCCCCCCACAGGCAGAACAGGGAACAAGTTGGTTAAATCACAAAGGGATACAGTTTATTATGATATGATTGCAAAGCTAAATAATAATACTTGGCTACCCAAGCTAAAAGTGACGCTGGTGCTTTGGACATCTGGCACCAAGCCACTTATTAATGTGTAACCCATAACTGGTACGAGGGAGGGTGTGTAATGGGGTGTGTGAGTGTGTGTGTGTGGGGGGGGGGGAGCAGCAAGAACTCGGAATAGTCTAACAATGAACGTTATGTTATTACCGAGATAGATAGAGAGATAATAAATAGATAGATAGATAGATAGATAGATACACAGATAATGGATACATATATATATATATATATATATATATATATATATATATATATATATATATATATGATAGATGATGGATATATATATAGATAGATGATAGATATATAATGGATAGATAGATAGATGATAGATAGATGATAGATAGATAGATAGATAGATAGATAGATAGATAGATAGATAGATAGATAGATATAATGGATATATATATATATATATATATATATATATAGATATATATATATAGATGATAGATAGATAGATGATAGATAGATAGATAGATAGATAGATAGATAGATAGATAGATAGATAGATACTGCAGTAATATTCTCGACGGAAGATTTACTTAACCCGTGAGCCCCAGTAGATAATTCACTGCCCTTGGACAGGAGAACAGGGCGGGGGAGTTGCACGCGCCGGGAGTGAGACACAGATGGGGGATCACTAGATTTGTCATTAATGCTGGAATAGAGAATCAGCAGTGGAACAGGCATCTGACTCCCATTACTCCTCTCCCTTCTCTGTCCCACATTCTGTCTGATGCACGAACATATCGGCTCCGTGTCAGCCAAGGAGAAGATCATCCCAATCACCTGTTTCTCCTGAGGCCCCGGGATAGCGCCAAGGCGAGTGCAGTTTGCACTGTTGTACTGTAACTGACCCAGTGCTGTATTTAGTCCAGGCGTTTATAGTACCTTACTGTCGGATGCAGATGCCTATATGCCCCCCTCCCCATACTCCAGAAAAGTAGCTGAAAGAAAACTGATATTTGTGGGCTGTCAGCATAGTTCTATATCCATGAAAAACTATAAGCAGTGATTTGGGCAAAGGCTGCGCAATTTGTACCGGAAAAAAGTACAGAAAGTAATGCACAAACAAGACTATTATAGATTTCAGGTGATAAACATGTGATGCACTGACTGATCAGGTTCATTCTCTCCCAGGAAGCACAAGAACATCCCGTGGCGCTGGGAATCCTGGGATGGCGCTAAGGTGAGTGCAATATTTCTAACTTTCTACTGCCACTTGTACTGACGTAGCCGAGCAATAATAGCACATGGGCAAAAGCTGCGCAATATCGGAGATTAGTTGCACATAAAAAAAAGGCACAAACAAGTCATTGGGAGGCATTGTCCTGATAGACAATGTAATTCTGTATTCAGAGAGGAATAAATGCAGTTATGTGATGTGGTTAATCGGTGCCGAGTTGGCTGCACAGTGGACTGTAAAGTCATTTCTTTGTACACTGCACAGCAGTTGGTGCTTTCTGATTCATTTCATATTGCATGGGTTTACTTGGATTTGGATAAATTCATACTACACCCAGGTTATGTCGTTTTTACATGTTATAGGTATTTGCCCCTTACCTGTTGTCAATTTAGACATCTGCGCTTTGTATTAACTGGTGTATTTCCTTGCTCGCCCTTTATGTGGTGCAGTACATTCCTGCCTGGAATATTCAAAACAAATGACCACCAATAAGCTTCCAAGAGGCTCGTGTAACGGTTGGTACTGATGATGCGCCGGGGGGCACAACCCCCCCCCCCCCCCAATATCTGAGCTGCAGATAGAGTTGCACGCGACAGGAACAATAGAAGAGCAGATGGGACCAATGTCAGCGCAATGTCCCCAGTGTCCCTTTATCCCCTGTTTGTTGTAGAACGAAGGTCAATAACATATTTTGCCCACATTTCCCTTCTACTACCTCCTGCTTTATAGTGGGCCTTGCGCCTTGTGCTCTCAGTAGGCATCTCCTCCTTACCTTTCATTCCCCAATGTATAGTATAGTCGTAACTCATCACATCCGATTTTATTTTATTTTTTTTACTGATCTTTGCAGTAATATTATATATATCAACAATGTCCTTTGGTTTAGAACCAAGTCAGCCCCGACCCCCCTACTTTATGCAAATGCCAGCAGTATCACAACCTTCCTTCCTTCCTTTTACTGTAGCAATGGCTAAAATTATCACTAGACTGCTCTCCAAATAGTACTCAGTGAGTCTAAACAAGTGAATGTGATAATATGGCGAGATGATAGACAGATAGATAGATATATAGATAGATAGATAGATAGATAGATAGATAGATAGATAGATAGATAGATAGACAGACAGACAGACAGACAGACAGACAGATAGATAGATAGATAGATAGATAGATAGACAATAGATAGATGATTTATAGATAGATAGATAGATAGATAGATAGATAGATAGATAGATAGATAGATAGATAGGCAATAGATAGATGATTTATAGATAGATAGATGATAGATGACAGAGATAGATAGATAGATAGATAGATAGATAGATAGATAGATAGATAGATAGATAGATAGATGACAGAGATAGATAGATAGATAGATAGATAGATAGATAGATAGATAGATAGATAGATAGATAGATAGATAGATAGATAGATAGATAATCTAGTAATATTCTTGTCGGAAGACTTAGTTAACCCGTGAGCCCCAGTGGGTGTTTCTCAGCCCTTGGACAGGAGAACAGGGCGGGGGAGTTGCACGCGCCGGGAGTGAGACACAGATGGGGGATCAGTAGACTTGTCATTAATGCTGGAATAGAGAATCAGCAGTGGAACAGGCATCTGACTCCCATTACTCCTCTCCCTTCTCTGTCCCACATTCTGTCTGATCGGGCATTTTCTTACGCAGGGTCAGGAGCAGAAGAACATCCAGTGGCGCTGGGATGGCGATTGGGTGAGTGCAATATTAGCGCACAGAAGCATTAGCCTCATTCTCTCACAGGGAGCACAAGAGCTGCCTGATAAGTTACTTGAAAGCGCTAAGGTGAGTGCAATGTATTCTTGTAGTATAACTTGCTTACCGTACTAACCCAATGCAGTAATACAGAAAGTTCAAGTTGTGTCTGTATGTCGGATGCCGATGTCTATAAATTTCCCCTATACTCAAAGCAAAGAGAAATTTGTCCGTCTGCTGTTAGCATAATTCTATGCGTATGTTAGAATATAAGCAGCGATTCGAGGCAACATTGCACATCATGGGCAAAAGCTGCGCAGTTTGTTCATGAGATTTATTGTACAGAAAAAAAAGGTACAAACAAAGCAATGGGTGACATGATTCTTACAGGGTGTGTGGGGCGTTGTACAGATGGATACGTGAGTGTCGATTGTGGAGTTGGTACAACGAAGAGTTGGGTCTACTTAGAAGCCTTAACTTAATAGTAGCCTTTAACGTGTAGAGGCAAAGCTCCAGAGAAAACACTAATGATTTCAGTACATGCTTCTCATCTGGAAGCCCAGGTTTTCAATTTTGACATTGATTCCAATGAGTATTTGTTTTTTTTTTGTTTGTTTTTTTTTTGGGGGGGGGGAGTTTAATTTCAGAGGTAGCTGCCTGGGCACTTATTTTGAATGTAAACGATTTAGATTGAGTTGGTTGTATGCAGCTCATTATACAGAGGCTTTTCAGTGGACTGCTGGCCGATTGGAATGAGAATATAGAATGTAGAGTTAGTTTTATTTTCAAATGTTGCCCAGTTTAGAGCAATAAATTAAAAAAAAAAACGTTCTCAGCTAGATGTCCCTTATATTTTTTACATTACATATATTGCCTAGAAAGCTACATCAATATGTGCCCCGTAATATAATTTGTATGGAAAAACAAAAACTCTGTACAGTCTCCGGAAACCTCCAATGTACTTCACAGAGGCTCATGAAACAGTGGGTGTGTGTTTGCCAGTGATGCTCTTTTTTAGCTGTACGTCAGCTAAAGGGCAACAGATGGGACCAGTCTTCCCCATACCCAGTGTTACTTTCTAGCACTGAGACAGCAATTTAATCAAGAACCTGTCCACTGCCTTCAATTATATTCAGTGTCTTAAGCTTTCAGTGGTCGCTGTCCTCCTAGTGTCCTTCTTTCTAGTTGAATTTTTCAAGCTACTGTGCAACAAAGAAAGCTGGAAGTTGTGGTTAAATCCATCACTGGCAACAATGTTGGTAAATAAGGCAGAGCCAAATAAAGTTCTTATTTGAGATCCCTAGTGCAACAGGCTGCTGTCCAACGTGTGGTGCTGAAATTTCATTTCCTTAACCCGAATTAGCAATTCAAGTCTAAATGATTCACCACCCCCTTCCTTTGATACATATTAATTTAATACTGGTAACACTTCCAAGTACTAGTTGAAGTTAAATTTATTTTACAGGACAGCACCGCATAATGTACTGAAAGCAGCTCAACTCTAACATATCTGTACCCTACGAAAAAAACTGCAACCAGCAGCACAAACAAAGAGCTAGATTTTCTAGGGTTAGGTTATCTTCTCTTTTGTCTTGGCCAGCACTGGCCCCTCCATCCCCACCAGTAGGCTGACTCATGGCATCAGTGGCTAATCTGGGGGTCCCTGAGCAGCATTCAGATGTAAAAAGAGTTGAGTAACACAAGCATGAACATGTTCCTGGATGGTGCACAATAAGTGCTGTGATTGACCATTTGGAATCTCTATGTGGACTGTCTGTTTGGCAAAACACCTGGTTTTTATGCAACCAAAACTTACTTTCAAGACAGGAATTCAAAAATAAGCACCTTCTTTGAGGCCACTGGGAGTAGCGTCCAAGGGGTTGGTGAGCAATACGTTTCTCATGAGCCACTGGTTATGGATCACTAAACTATATTGCTAGCAATTTTGGGTCTGCATAAAAGACCTCAACTACCAACAAAACAATTACTAGAAACTATGGAAACAATCCTACATTTTAGGAAGGAAGGTGGTGTGTTTAGCCGCCTCTATACTAGACACATCAGAAGCGGTTGAATCTGCTGTCTCTTTTATTACACCATTGTCTGTAACTTGTCACTCTCCAGCAGTTGTACACCAGCCACAGCAGTAGAACCTTCAAATTACTGGTTATTATCATTGCAGTTATTGTTCAAACTGTTGTGCTGGCAGCCCTTTCCCACACTGGTGCCCCTTGTGATTCCCTATGATGGGAATAATTCAGTACTAGGCATGAGAGCTG
Organism: Xenopus petersii; assembly: GCA_038501925.1. NCBI lineage: Eukaryota > Metazoa > Chordata > Amphibia > Anura > Pipidae > Xenopus > Xenopus petersii. The sequence continues at coordinate 35,860,190 of CM076684.1, read as the reverse complement.
CACGCGCCAGGAACAAAACACCGAACAGATGGGGGCAATTTTGCACAATAAGGTCTCCCATCCCAGTTATACTAATTGGAACTCTGAGAAGGACCCCAGCTCCTTTTTATTCTTCCATTCACGTCTTTCTGCACTCGCCCCATGTTTTCATCCCCATAGACCTCTAGTTTTCCTAAATTCTCTCCTAAACCCCTAATGTGGCCCTCCACTTTATCTTATTTCATTTATACGCACAGTTTCAGTTGGGTCTGTAAAAGCTACCGCATGTCTGAGCCGTGGTTCTGAACCACCAGCTGCCCCGAGGTGTTGGTCCTGTCTGTCTATTTAATATTGTTTAAATTTAATTAATCTGTTTATGTAGGACCTACCTTCTATTATGTTATTGTATGAATCAACGACCCCTCGTATTAGCTGTACTGACTTTAAATCACCACTTTTGCCTATGGGCTTCAAGATTTTGTCTGGCGTTTTTGTGTTATTGAAATTTGGAATACCAATGTAGTTACAAACAATACGTCCCACCCCTCTCTTTACCCAGTAATAGGAAAGTACAGATCAGGGCTGCTAATTACTTCTGCCGCGGTGCCTAGCGCTGTCCACTTGTTGGTGCTGAAATCCCACCTGCTCTGTGTTACTTTTGTCCCAATATCAATTTGAATTGTCTATTATGTATCTATGTATGGACAACTGTCATTACTTTCCCAGCTCTCAGTTCCCCATTGTCTCTGCAAAGTTAATATAGAGTATGCGCTAGGATAGGTATTGTATGGAGCAGAATGTATTGAAAGCTTCATATAACTATAGCAGACGTTTTGCGTTTATTAAACTAGGAGATTAAATCTGTCGGCACCCCAGTTGTCATGTACAGGTTGCACCTCATACTTATGTCATTCCATGTATACATAGGGGGTTTCCAAACAGTTACATACATCTTGTATCTGCGGTTACTGTTCTGCTTCACAGAACTGCACTGAAAAGTGAATAGTTACTCTTTGCCTGGGCAGTCACTGCTAGAGGATAGGAAATCCTATTGATTCTAAGGCAGAAAGAACGTTGCTCCTTCAGCACAAGTATCAGAGACAGAGCCCATATGCCAAAAACAGGCGCGTGCAGGGCACGAGCCTCAAAGCTATTCCAGTTCAGCGGAATTCCAGCGAGTAGAAGCCTGACTTGCGCCCTGCACGCGTTAAATCGCACCCCGCAGATTGACCTAATGAGCAACTAGAATAGAGGGTTCCCTGAATCATGGACCCTTCCGTTCGGGTAACTTGCGTAAATTAAAGTAAATCGAGTGTTGGAGACCCTAACTTGGACCATCACCCTCCCTCATTTCGTTATTCCCTTTAATCTTTTCTTTGTACATATTCTCCAAACAGAGTAATGCATTGTATCAATGGGACCTCATACATCTTTTCTTATATCTTAGCGTTAGTCAAAGCACAAACTGTCCTTCTCTGTCTTTGGTGTGTGTGTATCTGCCCAATGAGTAGAGGGAGCTTCGGTTCTTTATATGACTGAACTTGGGAGTCTATATAAACATTACGCTTTTTATTGTTACATATTTGTGTCATTGTTGTTGCCTGGGACCCAATAAACATTCCCTAGAATTGCTTCAAATGTCCATAAACCAAACCAACGTCCCTAATAGAAACGCAGTCTATTTCTATTGTGGCTAGTAATCCTTTTTACACGTGAAAGCGCCCCCCACAGGCAGTACTGAGAACATGTTGGTTAAACCTAAAAACCATAACATTTTATATAATTGCAGGACCAAAAAAATAATACTTGGCTACCCAAGCTAAAAGTGACGCTGGCTCTTTGGACATCTGGTCACAAGCCACTTATTGATGTGTAACCCAAAACTGGGGGGGGGGGGGGTAAGTCAACAGTAGCTCTGAAAATGGCAGACTCTTTAGGAAAATGAATTCGACTAGTCTGACTGACACTGAAGGTACATCTATCTTAGAGATACCCGCAAGAAGAATGAAAAGAAAGGACAGAGGTAGATGATAGAAAGATTGATAGATAGATTGATAGATGATAGATAGATAGATAGATAGATAGATAGATAGATAGATAGATAGATAGATAGATAGATAGACAAAAAGAGTGAATAGATAGATACAATAGCAATAGATACAAATGTAGATCGATAGATACATAGATGACAATTTGATAAATACAAATATAGGAGATATGTAGCCTGTGACCATAACCCCAGTAAATTAAGTTCAAGTTACTACGTGGTGCGGTAATACCGTGAAATACACTCACAGAATTTCCAGCACTACATAATGTATCAAAAATAAATAAAACGATAAAATACTGCTCCAGTTGGCAGTTGCATTGCCCGTGAGCCCCAGTGGGTGTTTCTCAGCCCTTGGACAGGGGAACGGGGGGGGGTTGCACGCGCCGGGAGTGAGACACAGATGGGGGATCAGTAGACTTGTCATTTATTCTGGTAGAAATAAGCCTAAAGTGGAACCGACTTCTGCCTCCCACCATCCTCTCCCATCTCTGTCCCACATTCTGCCTAATGCACATCAGTGTCACCCGGGGAGCAGAAGAACATCACAGGCACTTGCTTCTCCTGCGGAACTAGGAAGGTGAGTGCAGTTTTTACTCTTCTACTGTAACTTGTTTTCTCCACTTGTACTGATTTATCACAGTCATTACCCCAGTGAATGAATATCGCTTATAGTATAGCTCATTTTTATTTTGTTGAAGTACAGGATTCTATTTAGAATGTATCGTACACATAAGAAAGTCAAAACCAAGTCATTGGGTAATAACTTATATAGGATGTGGGTGCTGTATGATATATGGGTGCTGACTCTCATATTAGATTTGCTTGTCACACTGAGGTCTCCGCTCACAGCAATTATGTTGTATTGTAATGTCAATAACAGATCTTTTCACAAATGCCTTTTTAAAGGGAGAAGAGTAGTGAAAACAGAAACATCAACAATGATTGCGGTAAAGGCTCCTCTCATACAGCAGCTGATTGGATGCAATGTTGCAGGTAACGAGGTGCTCCACTCTTTTTAATGGAGATTTGGTTTGGGGCAGTTTAATTAACATTTGTTTGGCAGGCATGTTCTAAGCTGAGATGTTTATATCACACGAAACATGTCTGAGACATAATAGAAAAACTGGTATTTTTAAGTTGTATTTGCTAAATGTAATGACGATGATGAGGTTTTTAAAAGGTAAGCAATGTGCCATGCGCTATTGGAATTGGGCTTTATTAGGACATTTTTTATCTACCTTTCTATGCATGGTATCACCAGTTTGCTATACAGAAGCACTTTGGCTCTTGAACCATTTATAGACAACTTGTAGTGGGATTACTAGCTACATGGACCACATGTCATAGTAGAGATACTGTAACACTGGGATATACATGAATCTGGAGGAGCAGGTTATTCTTTTGTCTATTTTTTCCATTTTGGGCCCGTCTGCACATCCATTTGTAGTCACTGTGACTTTCCTCATTGAAGAGGACAGTAAAACCTATGTAGTAGCACTAATGCTTTGTCTACATTTGATGCTCGAGTGAATACCCTACTGCAAATATTACATCTACACCTTGCAATTTGTATGAGTGTGTGGATTTAGTTTAGAGCCAAATCACTTCACACAAGCTACTCATTGCTGCCTATTTGTACTAGGTTGAAGTTTATTTTTTTTTCTAGAAAACGGTTCACCACTTCATTTTGTAGTCCATGTAGTGTAGTCCAGGCCTGGACTGGGAGTCAAAAAGTACACAGAGGCCCAAACAGCCCCCTACCAGCCCACACAGCCTCCTACCAGCCCACTATATGGTAACTTTCTATGGAACCATACAGCAGCCCCTCTGGCATTTGCCAGAACCCACAGATTGCCAGTCCGGGCCTGGTGTAGTCTGCCCTATAGGAAACAATCATATCTACTGTTCGCCTGCTACAACTTGTTCTAGTGACATGCATTAAACCACAAATAAAAAGTTAGATTTCCAATTCCTAGGCTTCGGTTACCTTCTCTCTTGTCCTGGGCAGTTTTGTTTTAACGAACCTTCCCTCTCCCTACCTCCCCCTTCCCCCCATCCCCACCAGTAGGCTGACCCAAGGCATCAGGGGCTAAACTATTTTGCTAGAAATGTTGGGTCTGCATATAAGACAATATCCCTCAACGATAAACAAAATAATCCCTGGAAACAATCGTACCGCTGCTTTATTTTGCTAGCTGTGTGTGTGCATCTTAGGAAGTTAGGTGTTGTGTTTAGTTGCCTCTATATTCGACGTCTCAGAAGCGGCTGAATCTGCTGTCTCTATTGTTACACTCTTGTCTGTAACTTGTCACTCTCCAGCAGTTGTACACCAGCCACAGCAGTAGATCCTTCAAATTACTGGTTACCATTGCATGTATTATTCAAACCGTTGAGATGGCAGCACTTTCCCACACTGGTGCCCCTGTGATTCCTTATGATGGGAATAATTCAGTACCAGGCATGAGAGCTGCACGCGCCAGGAACAAAGCACCGAGCAGATGGGGGGAATTTTTCACAATATGGTCTCCCATCCCAAATATACTAACTGGAACTCTGAGAAGGACCCCAGCTCCTTTTGTTTTTTTCCTCCATTTATGTCTCCTTCCAACCAGAGGACACTTGTGCTGTGGTTTTGTTTTGTCCTCCTAGACGTCTAGTTTTCCTAAATTCTCCACTTTAATCCTGATCCAGAAGATCCTAACATGGTACCAACATTGGCCCTCCACTTTCTTATTTCATTTATACGCACAGTTTCTGCTGGGTCTGTAAACAGTTATTGTATATGCCATGGTTCTGAACCACCAGCTGTCCAATGGTATTGGCCCTGACTGCCTAGTTAATATTGTTATGCTTAATTTAAATAACCTAATTATTTAGGACCTCTCCCATAAGCTCTAGTGACTTCAAATCACCACTTATGTCTATGGGCTTCAAGAATTTGGCTGGTATTTTTGTGTTATTTTAATTAAGCATACTAATTAAACACGTGACGTGTCCCTCCATTCTCTTTACCCAAGGTACAACAACCCCTGCAAGTAATAGGAAAGTACAGATCAGGGTTGATAATTACTTGTGCCTAGCGCTGTCCACTTGTTTGTGCTGAAATCCCACCTGGTCGGTGCTTCTTTTGTTCTAATATAAATTTAAATTGTCTATTATTTATCTATGTATGAAAAAATTAAACAAACGATCAATATTACTTTTCCCAGCCTACGGCCCACCATTGTCTCCGCAAAACGAGTACAGTGTGAACTAGGGTACTGAATGTAAGGAGCTGAATGTATTAAAAGCTTTATTAACTATAGTAGACTTATTGGAAGTTATTATGAGTTCATATGATAAGGTGATCTTTACAGCGTTAGAGGTGTATGTAAGACTGACTAATTATCACTCTGAAATAGCTCCAGGTGTATCCACAGGAGATTAAATCAGTCGGCACCCTCATTCTCATGTACAGGTTGCATTCTTTACTTATGCCCCTCCATTTGTACTTAGGGATTTTCCAATCATTTTTGTAATGTAACATGTGCCTTAGTTAACCTCTGACCTGGGCAGTATCAGGCACTGTGCTCGAGGAAAGGAAATGCTATTGATTCCAATCAATTAAGCAGAGAAGGCAGAAGGAATGTTACTCCCCGAGCACAAGTAGCAGAGCCCATATGGTAAGAATGGGCGCGTGCATGACAGAGAGGGAGAGAGACGGTCCATATTAGTGAGAGTGCAGGGCACGAGCCTCAAGGGCGGCTATTCCATTCCAGCGGAATTCCAGTAAGTGGAAGCCTGACTTGCGCCCTGCACGCGTTTAGTCGCACGTCGACCCAATGAGCAACTATAATACAGAGTCTTGAAATTGAATGGACCCTTCCGTGCCGGTGTCTTACTTAAATAAAAGTCAACGACTGTGGGAAACTCTCTTTTGACTTTTGACCGTCTCCCTCCGTCATTCTCGTTATTGCTTTTAATCTCTTCTTTGGACATACTCTCCAAACCGAATAATGCACTGTATCAAGGGGGGGCATCTTTTCTTTCTTTTTCCAATGACTAGAGGGAGCTTCGGTTCTTTATAGGGCTCACAGAGTCTATACAAACATTACGCTTTTTACTGTGTGTTATGTTTTTTTACCTGGGACCCAATAAACTCCCGATTATTGCTTGAAATGCCTATATACCAAATCATTGTCCCTTAAATAAATTCAGTCCCCATGATGAGTCCTACTTCTGCTTTGGCTGGCAATCCCTTTTTACATGAAAGCGCCCCCCACAGGCAGTAATGAGAACATTTGGTTAAATCTAAATAGGATACAGTTTGATATTATTGCAGAACCAAATAATACTTGGCTACCCAAGCTAAAAGTGACGCTGGCTCTTTGGACATCTGGTCACAAGCCGCTTATTGATGCATAACCCAAAACTGGAGGTGGAGGGGGTCAGTCAGCAGTATCTTTGAAAGGGGCAGACCCTATAGTAAAAAAAATTAGACTAATCTGACACTGAAGGTTCTGCTGTTGCCAAGATACCCACGTAGATAGATAGATAGACAGACAGATAGATAGATAGATGATAGATAGATAGATGATTGATGATAGATAGATAGAGAGAGAGAGATCGATAGATAGATGATAGATAATAGATAGATAGATAGATAGATAGATGATAGATAGATAGATAGATAGATAGATAGATAGATGATAGATAGATAGATAGATGATAGATAGATAGATGATTGATGATAGATAGATAGAGAGAGAGAGATCGATAGATAGATGATAGATAATAGATAGATAGATAGATAGATAGATGATAGATAGATAGATGATAGATAGATAGAAAGAAAGATAGATAGATAGATAGATAGATAGATAGATAGATAGATAGATAGAAGAAATATGTAGCTTGGTATTAACGTGTGACCATTATGTGACCATATCCCCAGATGAACAGGGTGAATATCTCTATCTGATGCGATAATAAAGTGTAACAGACACACAATTCCCAGCACTAAATAATGAATCAAACACTAAAAACGTGTCTACTGGAATCTAAAGCAATTATGACACATACACACACTAAGTGGGGCAGTTGACTTGATGTAGCCGCCAGTTGGCAGTTGCATTGCCCGTGAGCCCCAGTGGGTGTTTCTCAGCCCTTGGACAGGAGAACAGGGCGGGGGAGTTGCACGCGCCGGGAGTGAGACACAGATGGGGGATCAGTAGACTTGTCATTTATTCTGGTAGAAATAAGCCTAAAGTGGAACCGACTTCTGCCTCCCACCATCCTCTCCCATCTCTGTCCCACATTCTGCCTGTTACACGGACACATCAGTGTCACCCGGGGAGCAGAAGAACATCACAGGCACTTGCTTCTCCTGCGGAACTAGGAAGGTGTGTGCAGTTTTACTCTTCTACTGTAACTTGTTTTCTCCACTTGTACTGATTTATCACAGTCATTACCCCAGTGAATGAATATCGCTTATACTTCAGTACAATTCAAAATTCAGTAGAAAAATATGTCCGTGTGCTGTGAGTATAGCTCATTTTTATTGAAATACACGATTCTATTTAAACTTTATTGTACACATAAGAACAGGACCGCCATCAGAAATCGCAGGGCCCCATACAACAAAATTTTCTGGGCCCCCTGGGCTGCACCCACCGCAAGCCCAACCTACAGGTCCGCCCCCCCACCACACAGTAAAAAGACAAAAAAAATATTGGTGGCTAGGGTTCCCACATGTTAATAAAAATATAAAGATATTGGTGGTCAGGGCCCACCATAAAAAAACATTTGTGGCCAGGGCCCCCCCATTAAAAAATATTGGTGGCTAGGACCCCACATGAGAAAAAAAAATCGGTGGTCAAAATTGATGGCCAGGCCCCCCCCCCCAAATTATGAGAATATTGGTAGCCAGGGCCCCTTAAACGTCCATGCCTTACCGAAGTCAGCAGCTCTCAGAAAGATGGGGGGGCCGGCTAATCAAGTAAGTGTGGCGTGGCCAGGGCCCCCCCTTACCCTCGGGGCCCCCTACAACTCTCCCCCCTGTCTCCCCCTGATGGCTGCCCTGCATAAGAAAGTCAAAACCAAGTGATTGGGTAATAACCTTTATAGGATGTGGGTGCTGTATGATATATGGGTGCTGACTCTCACATTAGATTTGCTTGTCACACTGAGGTCTCCGCTCACAGCAACTATGTTGTATTGTACTGTCAATAACAGATCTTTTCACAAATGCCTTTTTAAAGGGAGAAACGTAGTGAAAACAGAAAAATCGCCAAATATTGCGATACAGGCTCCTCTCATACAGCAGCTGACTGGGTGCAATGTTGAAGATGGTAACGAGGTGCTCCACTCATTTCAATAGAGTTTTGCTTTGGGGCAGTTTATTTCTGGGCAGCTAAATGAACATTTGTTTTTCAGGCATATCATAAGCTGAGATGTGTTGTGTTTATATTACACGAAACATGGCTGAGACTGTATAAAGAACTGCTATTTTTCAAGTTTTATTTGTATTTTTTAATGTAATGATGATGATGATTTTCAAAGGTAAGAGCATAGGCAAGCCATGTGTCACGTTGAACACAATGGAATTGGGTTTTATTAGGACATATTTTATCTACATTTCCATGCATGGTACCACCAGTTTTCTATACAGAAGCATTATGGTACTAGAACCATTTATAGACAACTTGTAGTGGGCTTACTATAGCTGCATGGACTACATATCATAGTAGAGATGATATGTACAGCAGCTTAAATAAATATTAATCACAAGCAGTTAATCTGCGTTCCAGTGCTCTCCTCTTTCCCACTGAAAGTCTAATATCATAGTAGAGATACTGTAGCCCTGGGATATACATGAATCTGGAGCAGGCTGTTCTTTTGTCTATTTTTTCCATTTTGGGCCAGGTCTGCACTTCCATTTGTAGTCACTGTGACTTTCCACATAGAAGAAGACAGTAAAACCTATGTAGTAGCACTAAGGCTTTGTCTACATTTTGCCTGGGTTAAATTAAACAGACACCTACTTCTACATTACTGTACCCAGGTCCAGGCTGAGAATTAAAATAGGCCCTGCCATTTCAGGTACACAGAGACCCAATCAGCCCACATAGAGGCCCAAACAGCCCTCCATCAGCCCACTAAATGCTGACTGTCTATGGGACCTTATAGCAGCCCCTCTGGCATTTGCCAGAACCCACAGATTGCCAGTCCGGGCCTGACTGTACCCAATCTCCAGGCAACTGCATCTGATGTTGCCACGAAACGCTGGAGGGAATACCCTACTGCACGCATTAGAGCTAACACCTTGCATTTTTGTTATTTTGTGTGTGTGTTTGACTGCTCTACATATTAATCAATTGGATGGTTTTAGAGCCAAGACTCTATACACAAGCTACTCAGTGCTGCCTATTTATATCAGGTTGCAATAACTTCAATATATTTTATTTAGGAAAGAGCTCTCTACCTCATTTTTAGTCCATGCAGTGTAGTCTGTCTGTAGGAAGCCCTTTAGGAAACAGTTCAATCTACTGTTCGCCTGCTACAACTTTTTCTTGTGACATGCTTTAAACCAGTGGTTTAAATAGAATAGCTCACCATTTGATCCCTTCTAATAGCTGCCCCCTTTACTCTGTACTCGCAGGGTCTGCTTCATCTCTGTTTCTTCATCTCTTCATTCCTTGTCTTTAAGGCCTATAATGTTTCAGCTGCAATGGCCGGCATGTATTTGTGTTCGTCTTCCCTGTACGTATTATAAAGATACAGCACACATTTCAACTCAATAATTTGAGTCTTAAAGGGGCTGTTTACCTTTCAATTAACTTTTAGTTCATGTTGCTCCCCAACCCCTTGGATGTTGCTCCCAGTGACCTTAAAGCAGGTGCTTTTTTTTGAATTTCTGGCTTGGAGGCAAGTTTTGGTTGCCTAAAAACCAGGGTTATGGCCAAACAGAGTCTCCTGTAAACTGCCAGTCCACATAGGGGCTACCATAGACAATCATATCCTTTATTTGGCACCCCTATGAAATTTTTCATGTTTGTGTTACTCAGCAACACTTTTTTGATGTGAATGTGGCTCCTGGGTAAAAAAAGGTTGGGGACCCCCTATGTAGAGAGTCATATTCTGGGAAAATGGGTTTCATTTTGTATTATTTGTAGTTTTTGAATAAGATAAGCTTGATAAAGGGCTGGAAAAGCTTGAAACGTCGCTTAGCTTGAGGCACGAATAAAGTACCAATTTTTTCACCATAATCGGAGTGCTGCTGAAGTATTTTCTTATACGTGAACCAGACCTGGGCATACAGGGTCACAGACGGCACCCGCCGCTGCAAAGAGTGGTGAGAGTGTGTGTGTAACACTACTTTGTGTTTTTTGATTTGTAGTTTTTGTTATTTAGCTTATTATTCAGCAGCTCTCCCGTTTGGAATTTCAGCAATCTGGTTACTAGGGTCCAAATTTCCCAGCAACCAAGCACTGATTTGAATGAGATTGGAATATGAAAAGGAGAGGCCTAAATAGAAAGACGAGTAATAAAAAGTAACAATAACAATATATTTGTAGCATTACAGAGCATTTGTTTTTAGATGGGGTCAGTGACCCCCCATTTGAAAGCTGCAAAGAGTCAGAAGGCAAATAATTCAAAAACTATAAAAAAGAAAAAATGAAGGCCAATTAGATAGTTGCTTAGAATTGGTCATTCTATAAAATGCAAAGTCATCTTATAGGTGACGCACCCCTTTAAATATTTTATTACTTACTACCGTGCACTTACATCACATTTATTGCCTAGACAGAACATATTTGTGAATAAAATGGTAAAAAAAAAACTGTAGTCTTTACAATTTACAACTTTCCATTATCAAAATGCCACCCATTCTGCTTCTCAGAGGCTCACGTAACGGTCTTACAAGTTCTGCACTGGGGACAATGCTCCCTCCTAATATTTGTGCTGCAGACACGAGAGTTGCACGCGTCGGAGACAATAGAGGAACAGATGGGACCCATCGCAGCACAGTGTCATCCGTGTCCCTTTATCCTTTTGTTTGTGCTACTGAGAAAGGCAATAACATCTTCAGAGAAAAACTAAATTGTGTCCTACCTCTAGCTTTATCCTCTGCCTTTTTTATCCACCCTCTCATCAAATCCATTGAATTCTGTTTATTTACTGTTCCAGGTCTTTTTCAGGGGTAGAATTCAGCGAATCTGTCACTTGTTTGTCTCTTATCCTAAGTGCTCCTCCATATGTTCTGCTGATCTCTGGCTTCTTGCTGACACAGTCATTCTTTACCCAGTCTGCCTATATATATTCCTATATATACTGGCACACTATACATACATAACTGGTACAAACATACATTACATACAGACAAAGTAGAAGTATTCGATGTAATACATTCCAAGCTAGGTTATTATTTACTTCAAAATGTATTTCACCATTTACTCCACACGTTTCACACGAAGCTTCAGGCACAGTTACCTCGCCAAGGATGAAAGAGCAACACATGCTTTATACAGTCACTGAGCTGAATTAAACAGAATCTAAGTTTAACTTCTATATAAGAACTCAAGGGTTATCTCATGCAAGCATAGGCCATGGTGATTTGAGTTCAGTTAATAGGGCTTTTGTTTAGTATACCTTTTGACTTTTGTTTTTTACAAAATGTCTGTGTTTTTTGTTTTTCCTTGAGCTAATCTGGGTAAACTGGGAGTCTTTTGATTGTTTATTGTATCTAATCTGTGTGTTCAGTGTATACACCCATTTATTGTACAGCATTATGAAATATGTTGGTGCTTTATAAACACTTGTTAATATTAATAATACTCTGCAATTTGCCAGATTTTAAATTAATTAGATTACCAATTAGCAAAAACCACAGGAGTGTGCTTAAAACAATATGCAAAAAGTATGTTTCAGTTATCACTGAACTAATGCTGAACAGATTCTTTGTTCGTTTAAATAGCTATATGCAATTGCAATCAACACTAAATTTACCAACAATAGTTTTTTTTGGTGTTTTTGTCACACATGCTTGTTAGCTTCAGCAAAGATACAGTTTGTAGCAGTGCAGGGTAACAGAAAAAACAATTTTTATGGCGCACCAATTTCCCTTTTCCTATTATTCCTTAGCAACATTAACCCATAAAGACTCCTAAAAAGGTTCATTGTCTCAACCACAACAGAACCATGACTACATTCCATCACCTATACACCATAATAATGCTAACTATACCAGAGCAGTTAAACTGAACAAATGAAAATCAATGTGCTTAAAGGAACAGTAACACCAAAAATGAAAGTGTTTTAAAGTAATGAAAATATCATGTAATGTTGCCCTGCCCTGTTTGCTTCAGAAACACTGCTATAGTTCATATAAACAAGCTGCTGAGTAGCAATGGTGGAAATTGAAACAAGACTATATGGCACAGGATAAATAGTGGATAACAGATAACATTATGTTCTACAGAGCTTATCTGCTGCGTAACCTGAGCCTTTTCTCCTTTGAATGGCTGCCCCCATGGCTAAACAGCCAGTTATTTATATAAACAATAGTAGTGTTTCTGAAGCAAACACAGCAGTTTTACTAGTGCAAGGCAACACTGCATTATATATTTATTACTTTAAAACAATTTCATGTTTTGATGTTACTGGTCCTTTAAGACTGATTGGCAGTACTACACACTTCTCCTGCTGCCTGCATTAGTTTCCCTGCTCAGTAAATTCAGCTACTTGTAGCCCATCCCTAATGTTACACTTGGAAGGGGGTCAAGACAGAGCAGCAGAGCAGAGTATGTTAAGGAACCAAAGAATATGTAACTGGGTCAGCACGGGGGCGTACATAAAGGCTGCATTATTACTTACTCATACACCACCCACTTCACACAAAATACTGCTTACATAGTCAAAGAAGTAAGTGCAATATTCTCTCGAGTACTTTAGACTCCCTCCACCACCTAACAGCAAGAAATGTTATTCCTATATAGATAACTCAATTACTTGCAATGGGCTTATAACCACATCAACAGAACGGCATCTTTGCTTCTTGTTTGAAGTGATTGCTTCTTTCTTTCTATGGCAGGTTTTGTTTTAACGGCCCCTACCCCCTGCAATTCGGCCGACCCCTGATCCAAGGCACTAAACTCCAAAGCCAGACATATTGCGACCATATAGAATAAATCACCCCAACAAAACTCTCCAAAGGCATTGTCAATGAAAGCATTTTATATGGCTACCCTTTTAACAACACTATGGACTAGGTAGTGCTTAAACCTTGAATATCTGAGTTCTAGTGTCAGGAATGGACCATTAGATCATTCGCTCTGTGTATTTTATGTAGCTTTGTGGTCTGTTTCACATATGTATTGAACATGCACATTAGTCGCCTGTATACTCTGCTGGGTCTGTAGTCTCCTGCTGTTACACCACTTCACTCCAGTAGTTTTCAAATGCTAATGTGGAATGCTGGGAGTTGTTCATCAGCCGCAACAGGGGATCCTTCAAATTACTGGTTATTATCCCAGCAGTTATTATTCAAACCGTTGAGATGGGGCAGCCCTTTCCCACACTGGTGTCCCTTGTGATTCCCTATGATGAGAATAATTCAGTACCAGGCACGAGAGCTGCACGCGTCAGGAACAAAGCAGTGAGCAGATGGGGGCAATTCTACACAATAAGATCTCCCACCATAGTTATACTAATTGGTACTCGGACAAGGACACCCGCTCCTTTTAATCTCCTAATGATTCATTGCACCACATTTATTCATTCACGTCTCCTTGTATCAAGAGACAAGAGTACACTAGACTGAATGTGTTTTTTAATTCTCCCCCTGTAATTCTGAAGTCCTAGCTCCTGCAATGTTACAGATTTTGGCATTTCCTCTCCCTCTTATTTCTTTTACATAGGCACTTCCCAACACATAAAGCTTTAGCGGTTCCATTGACAGGGCGCTGTCCACTTGTTGGTGCTGAAATGTTACCTTTCTCTGCGTTTCTTTGTTTTCCCACCTGATATTCCCAAAAGATATTCACAGTCTTCTCTTCATCCATTTATAAAAACATAATCCATCTCAGTTTCAAAACTCCATCTATCACAAAGGCCTTAGAGTGAATAAAGAGTAAAATTTACTTTCATTAGATAGTGGGCAGAATCGAGAATCCTACTAGGTAACCACTTTATTTTCTGTTCGTTGAACTAAGCAATGTCTGGTTACAGGAAGGTGCAGTACAACTATTTTTATCACTCATTTTGTTTTAATATGAAAAAAAAAGAAAACGTTTTGATGAACTAATCCCCGCATTTTGTCTGTATATTGTTTTTCTAGATAATTTGTGTCTTTGATATAATGTATAAAATAGTATAACAAATTACAATCCCTTCAGTGTATCACTTATTGGTTATCATGCCTTCATCCTTGTTTGTCTGTGTGGTCCCCAGTCTGTAGGCCTTTCTCATGCCCCTACACAGTGTTTTCCTTTGATCACAGTGAGTTCATGTGAGTTTGGGAGGCGGATTTGCCCGACTGTGATGGGACAGAGAGAACAGCACGCGTCAGGGGCAGTGACCCAGCAACAGATGGGCTAAATGTTCAGTAACGTTCCTTCCTTTATCATCTCATGATGAACAAAACGTCATTGACAGAACTCGCCTGAGTCTCATTAATTTCACACTGACTCGTTATAGAACAGGCAGCTGCCAGGACGTGTGAGCTCTACTCAAGCATTCTTATATACCTTACATACCTTTATACATCAGGATAGGCTTCCTGATTTCCATAGATAGTGGGAACAGGTGAAAAGTGTCACTACAAGTCACATTTATAGCAGATGGCCAAAATGTTTGCAAATTCATGCTAGAAATTCACCATGCGTTTTGTTTCACCGGAAAAACAGAACCTTAGTCTTTGGTGAAAAAAAACAACCAATCAAATCTGAGTCCTGCACAACCCTTCCACTGTCTAAGGAGCTGTCTAAGGAGCTGTCCAAAATTTACAAATATATAACCAGTATATGCTGTGTGTAAACGTGTTGAGAGAGTTTACCGCTGTACACGGTGGGCCCGGGTGCACATGCCCCAGACCTTCAGCAAGGGGAGCAAAATACCAGGAAACTTCAAAAGAGGCTGCCACAAGCTTGGAACCCACGAAGTAGTAAAAGCCGGAGTCAAATGTTAAAAGGTTAAAAAAAGCTTTCATTTTATTTTCCAAAAATTAAGAACCAAGGCCTGACGCGTTTCATGTCTACCAGGAACACTTAGTCATAGGCTGAACATTGAACATTGCATACACATTATTTAAAAGAAAAATAGCCAATGGGAAGCAAGTAGGCGGTGCTATTAAATGTGTCACTCAGAAGAAAACATTTGAATCCTAGGATTCTTTGGGCACACCCCCAAGGCTAATACATTACATAAAACAAAAACAAAAGGGGATTGTGGGAGCACCCGCTAAGTAGAAATGTATATAAGTATAAGGGAAGTGCTACTGACATAACCAAATGGGTCAGTGCACATTCCCTGGGCCCCTGTCTAAGTAATTCAGTATGTATGCAAATGTATGTGTTCCCGAAATAATAATACATTAATACATTACATAGGTTAACTTAATTAGGAAATATATAATACAAAGTATGAAGTACAACATTGATATGTCAATAAATAGGGAAAAGAAGAAAAGGAAAAAAGGACTGACCATTATACATAGCAGGAGACATCAAAGTCAAATTTTAAACCTAGAGGCTACGTCGTACCTAGATAAAAGATCCATTTAGTTTCTATTTTCAGTTACTCAGAATAAATGTTTCCACCCCTCATATTCGGAACTACTGTGTCTATACCTGTAACTTTCAAATATGAAGAAGTCCTATTATTACATTCTTCAAAGAGACTTTTTGTTATTAATGTTAAGGATGTGTTCTCTAATTCTATGTTTTATATGTCGGCTCGTTTGCCCCACATATTGTTTTTTACATTTTTCACAAGTAATTTACTTGGGAAAAATATTTCCTAAGGAGCTGTCGAGGCACAATTTTTGGAAAAAGGCATCATGGGAGCCTGAAGAACACTTCTAGCATAGTGGAAAAGTTTTCTTACAAGGCTAGGCAATTTATATGCTATTGCAGATTTAAACCCCATAACTACAATGTCATTTCACTTTCCAATGCATTTTGTTGAAATTTAGCGGATTTGTAAATGTTCCTGTATATTTGTGAATTTTATTTTTACAAAAGTGAATTTGCCAAATTTTCTTATCTCTACTTGGCACCCAATGGCAATTGAATTCACTGCAGCCTTTGAGACAAGTGGCTACAGACTGACAGGCCCTGATTTTGGGACAGATTGTTCAGGCAAAGAACTTAGCCCCGCATAAGGTGTCCTTGAGAATTACTGGCCCAGATATATTATTACTGTAATATTTACTATAATACAGGAACGAAACTCATATACATCACTACATCTCACTGGACACTGCTATTACATTTATTTAACATTTCATTGGTGTTAGAGACATTGATCCTTTTATTCCTTTCTATTAAACCCCACCCAGAAGTGTGACTCAGGGACCTCCTACCCGAAACCCAAATACTTTGCTGGTATTCCACATGTACTCATGGGTATCCCACCCCATGCAGGTCACTAGCAAATACATTGGCCAGCTTTAGAGAAGCTCCTTTCCTCTGAGGTTCAACTGTTCTTCATTGAAAAAAAGGCTCATATGTTGCTCATTTCTCCCAAACATGGCACCTGGACAGCTTCTTATATATACAGGGGGAAGACTGAAGTTCCAATCCCATTGGTAATTAAAGGCAAGACTTAACTAAAAATGACATGTGTGTTCCAATGCTATAGCTGGTGTGTTATTTCTCTGGCAATACAGAGGTGAAATTCCAGTGCAGATTTGCAAAAATATTTGCTGCTGGGAAAACCACAAATTTTGTCCTGAATCAGTACAAGGTGAAAATGTTTGCTCATCCCTAATGATGATGCCAAGGTTGTAATAAAATTGATCAGTACAAATATGATGGAACAAAGACATGCGTTTAATGTCATTTTGTGGGATTGCTATATTATGTTTACCACATTATGATATATTTAAACTGCGTATTTGTGCCCAAGTATTTGTTTCTCCAGGGGAACCTCTCCACGTTAACCTAAAATATCACACTAGATTTAAGGCACTACCACAGCAACCCGAGGACCAACCAAAACAGAGTTCACTTTTGGGTAAATGTTTCCTTAAATGGGTTGTTCACTTTTCAAATATTTTTCTTTCCAGTTCAGTTGTTTTAAGATTGTTTACCAGAAATCAAAACTTTTTTCAATTGCTTTCCATTTTGTTTTTTACCGTTTTTCCAAAATCCACATTTAAAGTTGAATGTTCCTGTCTTCCATGTGGTTCCTCCTGGTCGCAGCTCAGTGACATCACGCCGGCGTCAAACGAGGCACCGGAGTCGGATTGGTCGCCGACACTGAATCGGTTCTTCCTTGTGAGTTCCTGGGTGCGCTTCTAGTGTTATAGTCTTGATTCTGTGTATTGATCCTTGCCTGTTCTTGTTTACTGAACCCTTGCTGCCTGAACCGACCATATTGCCTTGAACTGTTGGACTGGTGCTTCCTCCTAGGTCCGCTACTCCTGTCTGAGCCTTTGGGCCCCTCAGAGTAGAATCAAGACTATAACACTAGAAGCGCACCCAGGAACTCACAAGGAAGAACCTATTGTAGGGCAAGGTGAGCAGTGTCTCAGCATCTTTTATAGTCCTCCTTTGGTGGCAAAACTAGACACAGTGACGTCATGATGCTGGCGTCCTCACGCATGCGTTTTCAGCGATGGCGTCCATTCTGCATTTTCAAAGCATTCAACTGGTCTGTACCCACAGATTTCCGCTATTGCCAATGTAAAGATATAAGTGAGTATTTTATCTCCAGTAATTTTTCACATAGGTCATTCTACTCTTATTCTGATATAAAGATATTTTGAGGCTTCCTTCTGCATTTTGTGAAATTACTTGATGTAGCTGCCTCATATGGGTGATGTAAAGCCTTTTGAATTCAAAGATATTTGCAGTTTTTTTTTAAAAACAAAACTTTATAAACTGCACAAACATACCTGTATGGGACTCATTTACAGTCGGAGAAGATAGGAGTAAGTGTGAGTACAAAATTGCACCTCTTGGAACCACATTCTCATAGCACATGTGCCTTTCCAAAGACCAGTGCAAAGTGACTTCTTGCGTTGGATATTTTTTCCCCATTCAAAAATCAGATGACATCTGTAATGTCTACTAATGTAGTAAAACTCCAAATGAATTCATTTCAGTACAAATTAAAGTATGGTGACAATAAGGAAAGTGTAAGTTTAAAACTCAACTGAGAACAAGGTTATGTACACTTTAATTTTTCTATTCTAGGCTTTATGCTGAACTCTCTCTCTCTCTCTCTCTCTCTCTCTCTCTCTCTCTCTCTCTCTCTCTATCTCTCTCTCTCTCTCTATATAGTAGTACTTTACTTCCATGTAATGGGCAGATGGAATTCACAAACTCTGTATCTCTGAGCAGAGCATTCCCTCTGCCTTAAAAAAGAGGCTTAAGGCACAGGTATGGGATCCGTTATCCAGAAACCCCTTATCCAGAAAGCGGCAAATTAAGGGAAGGTCATCTCCCACGGATTTCATTTTAAGCAGATAATTGCAATATTTGAAAATGATTTCCTCTTTTACTGTAATAATAAAATAGTAACATGCACTTGGTGGTAAGTAAGTAAGTAATCCACATGGGGGGGGGCACAACAATCCTATTGGGTTTATGTAATTTTTTTAAAATTTTTTTTGCTCATGCGAACCATACAGAATAAACAAACAGCGGATTTATACAATCACAGTCTTGATATAAAGCACAGTATTGACATTTGGGTTTATGGATTTAAAACATGAGTTTATACATCAGCACTAAAAAACAACCTGGTTGGTAGGTTTATTTTTAAAATTATTTTTAACAGACTTAAAGTAATGGTGATCTTAATTACAGAAAGATCCCTTAAAGGGCAAGTCAGCCCAAAAATTTAAGAAGGTCCTGGAGAAATTGTGTATGATAAACTTAACTGTAGCATGCAATGCCAGTGAGAAGGAAGGTCCAGGTATTGTCCTGTTTTAAAGGGGTGTTTCACTTTTCAGTATTTTATAGAATGGCTAATTCTAAGCAACTGGCCTTCATTTTTTTTTATACTTTTTGAGTTATTTGCCTTCTTCTTCTGACTCTTTGTAAAAAAAAACAAAAAACAAGTGCTCTGTAAGGCTACACATTTATTGTTATTCCTCATTACTCATCTTTCTTTTCAGGCCCACTCCTACTCATATTCCAGTCTCTTATTCAAATCAATGCATGGTTGCTAGGGTAATTTGGACCATAGCAACCAGATTGCTGTAATTGCAAACTGTAGAGCTGAAGAATAAAAAGCTCAATAACTCAAAAAACACAAAAAATAAAAACTGACAACCAATTGCAAATTATGTTACTGTCTGCAGCATATTAAACAAGGGTGAACACGCCCTTTAAATGGGGTATAGATTCACAGGAGGAGGGGGTCATACTCCTTTTACAAAGACCTGGTAAGGCCCCATCTAGAATCTGCAGTGCAGTTTTGGTCTCCAATCTTTAAAAACGATATTAATGAAACAGAGAGTTTGCTTCAGTCAGAGCTGTGAAATTTTGGAATTCTCTCCCAGACGCTAGGGAGAATACACTAGATGGTTTTAAGAAAAGGTCGGATGCCATTTTAGAACGTGAGAAAATTTACTGAGAAAAAGTTACGGAAATTAACTCTAGAACAAAGTTGATCCAGGGATTGCTTCAATTGCCAACTTGGAGTAAGGAAGGATTCTTTTCTCCTCTGAGGAAAATTGAAAAGGATACACATATTTTTTTTGCCTTTTGCTAGCAGTTAGACATGTTATGCGTAACCTAAAGTGTTACTATGTTTTGTTAGTTGCTTGTCACGAGATGAAGCAAATGTCATACCTACACTACTACACAAATTGTATAAGAAATCAGGGATCATTTGCAACATGTATAGCAGCAAAGTGCAAAAAACGTGCGAATTACTGTGTTTTTTGCAGTTTGTGCTCTGTGTTTTAGGCACAAAAGGGTTAATGTCCAGCTATAGGCATAGAACATGTGTTACATTGGACTCTAACATATCAGGATGAACCTTCACCAAATGGAAGAAATGAAGGTATGGTGATGTCCAACTACAAATCCCATCTGCTACTGTGCATGAAAAACAAAATACAAGGGCGCCAGAAGCAGGACCAGACTTCCTTGTCTGGCACCCCAAGGCCACCACCGGCTTTGTTGTGCACCACCCTCACCCCTGTGCAAGCACAAATGCGCCGGATCGCTGGGGAGCTCTGGCTCCCTGGTGCTCAGTATGATGCGGCTGGGCGGCATGCTGCCCCTGAAAATTTGCCGCCCTAGGCCCGGACCTTTGTGGCCTCACCCCAAATCCGGGTCTACAAAATAGAACAGTTTATTTGTCCAAGATAAATGATCCACATGTTTTACTCACATCAGTTTCTCAGAGACAAGAGGTACATGCAGAGCGTAACACAGGCTAACACTCCCCTGGGACAGTCTTGGAAGGAATCTAACTTCACCTCTGCGACATATAACCCAGTAGTAGCCTGGATCACTTCAGGTTAACCCTCTATCCTGGTTCCCTCTCCACTAGGATCCCTACACTACAGGCAATATGGCCTGGGAGAGATACCTCCAAACTGCCACTTCTCTGTTGAAGCTCAGAACTGCTCTTTTTTGCTCAACTGACTTAAGACTCCTAGAATGTTCTGTTACAGGGGCTACACCTGCCACTATCTAATGCCTCATTCACGGGGTCCCTGCTCCCCAAATAATCTCTAGAGGTATGGGTCCCTCTAGGGCAGAATGGCTTTACTGGGCCTTGGTGTACCCAGGAAACATCCAGATGGGTCAGCAACTAGAAGCCAAAGAGGAAGTTCCGCACCTTCTCAGTCACTATAACAAAGTGTGACAGGAAGTGGTCACACCACCTCTTGGCCAATAATAAAACTATGCAAATTACAACTAGCTACATGGGAATCTGCCCAGCAAATAGGGAAATCAGGAAGTGTAGGGATTTAAAGCCATAGGGGAACATTAACCCTATGGGTCCCTACAGATGTATTGCCACTGGTCCAAAACAGTGTGGAGACCTACCTTCCCCCCATGAATACAGCTACGCCTGCTTTTGGCATCTCTCCATTCAGAAAGGAGTTCAATTTAGAATTCATTCAGATGCAGAAGTTAGAGAGCCTTGGTAGACTCAGTTTGCAACTTTGCCCTTTTGCTCTGCACCTCACTCCAGGCCTGGGCCAAAGCGACTGGGCACCCAAGGCAACCTGGCCAGCAACTTCCCCCCATTCCGACTGATATAACTACGCACATGGGGGGGGGATGCTTGGCACCATCAGTTCATTGCGCCCGAGGCACATGCCTCTTCTGCCTACCCCTAGTCTAGTCCAGCCCTGCCTCATTCTATAATGAATATCCCTGCCCTTAATTTGCACATGTTAGGATGAATTTCTTAAGACAGGTCAAGTAATGCCAGTAGGAATTTGGGGTAAATATTTCTCATTATGCACATGTAATATTTATACAGCAAAAAAGGGGGGTTGATCAATGCACATTACCTGCTCCCCTGTAATCTAGTATCTATGCAAGTGCATGTATTTACAAATACAGGGGGTTTTAGTTACAAACTTATGATCATAAAATTGGTAAGCCACCATACCACATCATATGGTGGTCCATAACTATTTACTTCTGGTAATAGTATTAAAAAGCTGGTGCCTCCTGGCATGGTAGCATATATTGGGGCATTAGTTTCAGTGTGAAGGCTTAGTCCTCCCCTGCCATTAGCTTTTAGAGTAGAGAGAGATTGCCAAGACTACAGCATTAGTTCCAAAGATTTAATTCTTCTCTGCTTGAGGCTTTTAAGAGAGAGAGACACCCATTTTTAAAGGCATGGGACCACCATTTAAAGGGATGGGTGTGGGGTTGCTACAACCACATGGAAGTTCCGGCAGAATAACTCTGCTCTGTTGTTTCTAATTTGGTTAGATCAATAGCACTTCCATTGTATTTAAATATATTTTTACCTTTTGGAGTGCTCCCACAACCATCCATTTTTTGCATTCTATTTGTATCTGTTTTTACTGAAATGCTACTTCTCCCATACATTCCTCACTTGTTAATATAATGCTGCCTACTTGTTGCTTCAGTGTAAATCCTTCTAGCTCCAATCTACTGTGCTTCCCCTCGGAGCTGGCTTGCAGTGTCCTGTAGTGCACTCATTTTCCATTAATTGTTGTTACATGAGGCTTCTCTTTATTGACAATTAATGAAGGCCAGTTCAGCCGTATCTACTCGCAGATGGGCAGCTGCTTGTGGTACAAACAATGGCATCTGCTTCCCTGTAGAAGTGTGCACTGATGTAATGAAGATCAATCCATCTTTGTGTTCTGGATTTACATCACAATGGTCAACAATATGCTTTTCCCTTGCACTACATGTGTCTACACACCATTAGGAACATAAGTCAGTTACTGATTTCCTTTCATGGGCTACTATCCTGGCTAAGCTGATGGGATGTTACATGACTGGTATATCTTGTTCATGGTTATTGCATACTTTTAAATGGTTGTTTTTTTCATTTGGCTGAAATAGTTATGAGAGGTATTTTATTCATCTTCGCCCATTTTATTTCTAGGGTTGCCACTTCACCGCATTTAAACTGGATATTGCTAAATGGCTTATAA
This sequence comes from Xenopus petersii, assembly GCA_038501925.1. Lineage (NCBI taxonomy): Eukaryota > Metazoa > Chordata > Amphibia > Anura > Pipidae > Xenopus > Xenopus petersii. The sequence goes on along the minus strand of CM076684.1, from coordinate 35,837,346 downwards.
CCAACTAACTCAGATGCACAGCTAGTGGGGGCTGCAACATGCATCTAATATGCTGCAAAAATCACTTGATAACATAAAATGGGCAAATCTAGGTGCCGTAATAAAAACAGCACATCAAGGCCATACAGCCGGGTCCCTAACGTCACATTCAACAGTAAAAAGAGTTGAGGAGCAACACAAGCAAAAAAGTCCACAGGGGTGCCAAATAATTGCTGTGATTGAGTATTTAGTAACCCCTATATGGACTGGTAGCCTACAGGTTTTTATACAACCAAAAATTGCAAAAACTTGCTACCTCTAGGGGCCACCACCCCAGCCACGGAGGTCCCCCACATCATAAGGCCCCTTATCTGGAAAAACTCAGATATTCTGGATAACAGGTCACTTATCTGTATACATTTTTACATAAATAGCAAAAGTGCTTAGAATAGCTTTCTGGTTAATTTACATTATTTTAATGGTTTACATATTCTCTAAGCATAGGCACTACTGTCAGGCCATAAAACCATTCCTTTTGATAATGACTTTGTGAGCCTAGTTTATGTTGCACTTACTAAACATATACTGTTAGTACAGGGTTTGCACCCACTTGCACTGGGATTGAGCACAATGAATATGTTAATCCTTTCTAACGCTCACGTGCTAGTAGCAGCAGATTAAATCCTGATTCTCTCATTATGTTGGGGCAATTAACTAAAGCTTTCCTGCCTGGTTTTCATCACTTTGTCCCATGTGTCAGGTCAACAAAAGAAAGCCGCTGGTGATCTGATAAAATCATGGCATGTTAATCCCCTCATAGCGAGTTTGTGTTTCTAGTGAAGCCATTCTCTTTCTGTGTGATGGAATGAGAGTTTATTGCTATGAATATTCTGTGTAGCAGAGTATAGTTCTGTGTTAGCCATTGATCAAATCAGGAACATGTAGTAAGGATGAGACCTTTTATTTACTAATTTAGTAGATTACAAAATATGTGCTTATGGTCTTATAGGCATTATATGTAAACTGTCCCAAATGCTTGCTTTTTATGAACATCCAATTCACATTCTAACTGCAGTTTCCCAACCAGACAGGCATTACAATAGACACATGAGACCCATTGGGTCCTGTTGGGTCTCTGAATAATACACACTATCAATATGTCTATAAAATGGTTTCTTTGCTTCCCAAACTTTGGGGTGGGGGCATATGAGCATTGAAAGCATTTTGAATCCTAAATTGCAATTACTATTAAGACCAGTCCGAGCTGACATCTTCCCTACAAGGTGCTTCTGTGATGGCACACAAAAGATTTCTTTAACACGTATTCCCATGCCCCAAGGGTTAATAGTAATCAATTCACTGCAAGTGCACATGGATTTTAATATTTATATAGTAGAGTCACTACCAATTATTGAACATCAGGATATGAGACTTCAAGCTGCAGGGCTGCCATCAGAGAGGGAGACTGTTGTTCCGGACCCTGTGAAATTTTGATCCAAATGGGGGTCGGGCATAGTGCGATGTGTATGAATTTGTGATAAAACGTACCCTTTACATAGCTTGCCCAGAAAATTATATAACTTTTGCATAGAGCAGTGATCCCCAACTAGTAGCTTGTGAGCAACATGTTGCTCTCCAACCCCTTGGATGTTGCTCCCAGTGGCCTCAAAGCAGGTGCTTAATTTTGAATCTTAGCCTTGGAGGCAAGTTTTGGTTGTATAAAAACCAGGTGTACTGCCAAACAGAGCCTCAATGTAGGTTGACAATCCACATAGGAGCTACCAAATGGCCAATCAAAGCACTTATTTGGCACAGATTTTTCATGCTAGTGTTGCTCCCCAACTCCTTTTAATGTTGCTCGCTGGTTCGAAAGGTTGGGCATCCCTGGCATAGAGCAAGGACAATGCAGAGCAGCTTGACAGGGGCAGGTAGGTGGGTACGTTTATACTTAGTGCAACTTAATGT